>CM027121.1:65603015-65674677 GCA_015476505.1 Urochloa ruziziensis
TGGAAGCACTCGTCCTCGTGGCGGAGTGCGACCGCCATTGTTGCCGCGCCTTGGGCTACCGGAGAGGTCAGAGTAGTCTGACTCCGTCGAGTAGCCGCTCCTGTTGGGGTTACGACGGGGATTTCCATGATCCTGATCGTACTCTTCGCGCCGTCGGATTTCCTCACGGTGGCGCTCTTCGGTGCTGTTGGTGATGACGTCCCTCGCGTCTCGATCTCTGTTGATCGTGGTGCGGAGGTCTTCATCACGACCCGATCCGCCGCCGGCCCGGTGTCGAGATGGACCGGGCTCAGGAGCGTCCGTGGTCGTTCTGCCTTGCATCTGGTGAACCTGGACGGAGGCGGCCTGCACGAGAGCCCTTACCTTTCCAGGCCCGGAGTGTTAGGTAGCAGCCGATTGATTTCCTCGTTGATAGTAACGAGGTTCTGGACCGGTGTCTCGTAGACGTCGTATCCGTTGAACTCGAACATGCCGTCGCGCATCAAGTTCCGGGTGCTCATCCGGTCGTGTTGATCCCGTTGGTGACGATGATCTTCAGAGTGAGGCTCCTGGAGTCGAGCAGTGCCAGATCCTGACGCGGTGGCTCCGTGCGGTCGTGCGGCTCTGCGAGTCGCCCGACTGGCGTTGCGTCCTCGACGCTGGTTCCTGGCTTCAGTCGTCTCCTCAGCAGGAGTGACCTCATCTTCTGAGACAGGATTGGTTGGCGTTGCTGGCGCCACCATGTAGCAATATGATCCGACTCCCTCTTGCGCGAGGTAGTCTTCCTCGGACTTGAAGAAGTCGGATATGGGTGTATGACGCTCCAAACTACTCGGAGTCAATTCTCCGAGTGATCCTAGTAGTTCCGGCTCTGTAGAGGCATTAGACACTGTGTATCCTTCCGGCAGATCGTCCAGGATTGAGGGTCCCAGTAGATCTAACCCGTAGGAGTCGCTCCCAGAGAAGTAATCATCCGACTGGACGATGTCCTTCATCTTCTGCTTCCGAGCAAGCGCGCAAAAGCCAGGGGTCTGGACAGTAATGACCTCAGGGCTCTGGACGCGTGTTGGTTGAGCGTTTACGCTCTGCGATGATTCGGCGACGCGACTCTCAGGAGTCAGATCGGAACCGAGTGATTGTAGATCTGTTCCCGACTGGTCTGGCCTCGCGTTTTGCGATGGACTCAGCGGGGTAGATCCGGCACGATCAGATGCGATCGGACCGGATTGGGCCGTGATGGCCGAAGTCGGCGCCAGAGAGGAGACCTCCGTGGCGACCGTAGCTCCTGCCGCTTGGGTATCCAAGGCGGCGGTGATGACGTCCCCGAACTGGATCTCGACTTCGTCGACGTCCGGGAGGTTGCAGCTGTCCAAGATCTCGACGCGATCCATCGAGCTTATCAGATTGATCTCGGCGATATCCCCTACCTGGCGCGCCACTGTCGGTGATATTATCTCCGGCAGTCTTCCACGGGATAGCCCACGGAAGTGATTTGTAATGCAGGGAAGATCGCAAAGATCGGAAGCAGGATGGTTAGGATGGACAGACACAGGGGTTTATACAGGTTCGGGCTGTCAACTCGACGTAATACCCTACGTCCTGTTTTGGGGTGTTGTATTGCTTGTTGAGAGATTTCATACTGAGACTTGATGTTTTGGAGGGGGTCCCTGCCCGCCTTATATATCGGGGGGCAGGGTTACAAGTCGGTTTGTATCCGATCCTATCTCTAAGAATCCTTTCCTTCTTTACAATAATTCCTATTCCAACTAGGACTTCTCCTCCCAGATCCTTCCTCCGTGCGCCGACTTGTCCCGCACGTCTTCAGGTCCAGAACGGTGGGCTGGGCCGCCCCCCTTTTGGTGGGCTGCCAGGCTTGCTCGCCAGGTACCCGGGTAATATATCCCCCACATGGTGCATAGCAAGACAACTGAATAAACTTGTCATGATACTCACTCACGGACATCCCTCCCTGCTTAAGAGCAAGAAATTCTGCCTTCTTCAGCTTCATGAGACCTATTGGGATGTGATGCTTTCTGAAGTTGTTTCTGAATTCATCCCAAGTGATAGTGTCAGCATTAGCATGAGCGGCAGTGTAAGAATTCCACCAATCTGCAGCAGTCCCCTCTAAGCGTCCAGAAGCATAAAGGACCTTCTCCCTGTCTATACACTGAGTGATATCCAGCATCTTCCCCACAGTCTTCAGCCAATCATCAGCCAGCAGTGGATCTGCTGAATGAGAGAACGTCGGGGGCCTGTGGCTCATGAACTCCCTATGCTTGTCCCTGGGCGGCGGGTTCTGGTTTTGGTTGTTGTTCCCCTGATTGACTTGAGCTTGAATACCAGCCACAGTGTTGGTCAAGTTCTGGAGGAGAGCCATCTGAGCCTAAAGAAACTGCTCCATCCCTGGTGGCAGTGGTGGTTCTTGCTGAGGATTCGGGTTGGGGTTGGCGTTCCTCTGCTGACGAAATCTTGGTGGTTGATCAACTCCCGAACTAGACCTGTTGTTCACCATCTGAGTGTTAGAGATACAAGTTTCAGATTGTGATAGATAAAGATGTAATAGAAAGATTATACTCAACAACATAATAGATAATAACAGAAAATTTCAGAACAGGACAGATTCTGACTATCCCAATAGATCAGATATATCTCACGAACAAAACATCCAGAAATTATGAGCAAATTACAGAACAATTGTTGCTAAATTCGGAAACTAACCCAACTTGAATCATATAAATCGGAGCTACAAAACTCGAGATATAAAATAAAAAAGCTGCATACGTCAGACAATAATGACAGATTCAGACTATTGGAAAGACAGATCCATAGCTCTCTGTACGAAAGTTCAAAAATCATGAAAAATTGCCAGAATATAACCCATTAAATTGTGAATCCAACACAATTAGTTTCACCTGAAACCGATTCCTGTAGCTCCTGAATAATTTCGAACAGCACCGAAAGGTCATGCAGTGACGCGAACAGATTTGCGTTGAACGAGATTTACAGGATAGATAATGCGAGATAGATAAATGATTAAATGATGAGACAAGATAAAACCCCAAACTAAACTTTATTAAACTGATGTCACTGTGGTAATCACTCCACAATACACCACACTCATTACAAAGAACCAAATCATCCATAGAGCAAAATAACAAGCACACGTTCACTCTTAACAAAAGACGTAGTTCGAAACGACGACCGTTTAACGCTAACGATTATAAGAACTTAAAACTCTTAAACTTCTAGACTCCTAAACTCCTAAGCTTCTCCAAGGCTAGTTGATGAAAGTGTGGGCTCCTCCATAACTAGTCTTGCGGCGAGGGGGTGAACGCGTTGGACAAACTTCTCTATCTTCCTCCACTTCCGCGGGATCCTCTCCACGGAGTGCAGCTCGGAGCTTCTTGTTATTCAATCTTTCAGCAGCTAGCAGATCATAAGCATTGCTCAACTCATCTGTGGTGCCCACGGCATAGGTGTGAACCGCTGCGGAGTACCTAGCATGGTCCCTCAAATCCTCATTCAGCTGATTCTGGATATCGAGGATTATGCTGCTCACGGCCTCCGGCGCTCTATGAGGGAAGAACTTCCAAATGGTGCCATCTAGCTCACCATCTTCCTGATAAAGCACCCTCCCAAAAGCTTGAAGAGCGGCATCATCCCTTCCTGCTGCAAAGCTACCTCTGAGTGCTATGGCATGAAACTTGGCAGCCTCCTTAGTCCCTCCATGCACATAATCAGCGATGCGGATCTGCACGGACACCTTCCATTCTGTTGGATATCTAGGGTGACACCACTCCTTGCCCTTGTACATAATCTCCACCTGGAGTTGGAGACGCTCGAACAGCTCCTTGAGTAACGCCGGAAGACGGGCATTGCCACCATCATGATAGTGGCGAGTCAAAGTCCAGAACTTAGGCGGAGGCGGCTGTGGATTCTCTGAACCCGGAGATGATGGCGGATCTGGAGACTGGATAGCATCCTCATAGTATCCTCCCTCGCCTGGGTACTCCTCCACCTCTTCAGGATCCTCCTCTTCGTCTTGAGCTTTATGATGCTCCTCTCCCGCTGGAGCTTCAGCTTGGGCTTCTTGCTGCTCTTCCACTCCAACGGCGGCTGGAGGCACCTCCATTGGAGCCACTGGCTGGTCTGCAGCAACCACTGGAGCACCATCTTCACCTTCCTCATCATCATCAAGCTCGATCACCTGCGGCGGTGGCGTGTGCACCACCAGCTCAGGATCCTCCACCACCATCTGAGCATCAACCTCATCATCACTATCTTCCTCCCACTCACGAACGCGCTGAAGCAAGGCACTCTTACGAGCGGACTCACGAGTGATCACCATCTTCTGAGATAAAGAAAATTTTCAACAAGTAAGATACGTGATAAAATGATAAGAATTAGCTCCAAGGATGGGATAAATCAATAACCGGAGGAAATAAAATAATGATAAAATAAAAATGAAATAAAATAGTTTTATATTAGAGTAAAGCGGAAATAAAAGGCTTCTAAGCATTAATATCCTTAATTCGACCATTTTCTAACTAGGCTAACGTTCCTAGAGGCAACACGGCTCTGGTACCACTTTTTTCACACCTGTTTTCGAAAGAAAACGAACCATCTCATATGCAAGTCATTAAGCAAGGCAACTCACATATAATTGACAAAAATAAATATCACATCGTGCAAGAATAAATAGAGAATATTAAATAGCATTATTACAAGCCAAGGTTTGTCTCCATAGAACAAATAGAGTCTTTATTTAACGCTGCGAATGAATCTCCACTAAGACCTTGAGGTTGCCTGGCAGACAGCGCAGCCTAGAACTCCTGGAAATCGTCGAGGAACTCCATAAGCTCTCCACGTCTGAACAAATCAGGATCGGTCGTTGCAAAAATAAATGAACAAGCGTGAGCACATGCCATACTCAACAAGAGAGATAATGAATGACATGCAAGGCTTAAACAAGGATAGGGTGAAGGTTTAAGCATTTAACATTTTAGTTGATCAAATTTTAATTAAGCAAGCATAAGTATAAGTTTATACCACCCACAATTAATGAATAAAGTAAGATAAAGGTGAATATGAGAGCCTCAACAATAAATAAAGTGATTTAGATCAAGTTTCGATACTATTAAATATGTGAGTGTCTAGGCCGCTCGTAACCGTGAGCACGGCTATCATGATAGTTTTAATTAACCTTGCAAGGTTTGTACAGCTTTACCCAGCAGAAGTGTCACCCTTTCCGGCCGAGGTTTGCAAAGCCCCATTAGACATTACCTTTGGTGAATGGCCCGGGATCCACTACGAGACCGTTACGGAGCTTCCCTAACATGTGACAGCCCGCTAAGGTTCCAAGACGAAGCAGGCATAACCCTCTCTGAAGAGTGCTCCTCTAGCAAAAGCCGCTCCTCAACTGGGTCGGGCTATACACCATCAACGCTTCCCCTCTTGCCCAGTCCAGGTAAGGTTGTCACAAGCTAGAGTCACTAGTTATTAAGCCAAGGCCAGAGCCCATTAGCACTGCGGTTGTACGGTATGTCCCGGGTGGTTCTCCATGTTTTCAATTAAATAAATGATCTTGTTACCTGAGGCATAGCATAATAAAGTCAAGATTAACATAGGGGTTCAATTAAATAGTAGAGTACTAGCAAAGGCTACAACAAATTAATTAACCCACGGTGAAGGCATGATATTCAGGATAGGGTGGCTAGGCACGTCCTTAGTAGGAAAACCCATCAAGGTTAAGTTCTACATGCAACTAAGGTCGATTGTGCACAAAAGTAAGTTTTTAATTTAAATGGGACAAAGCATGACCAAGGCGACTTGCCTTCAGCGAAAACCTGCTGCTGCCCGAACTCCTCGAACTCTTCTCCCGGGAAGTCAGCAAAGTGGCGATCGTCTACCGGTACACACATGCAACAAGCAAAAGAAATAATAAGAAAATAGTACAACAAGCATAAGAAACCAACACATGATCCAAACATATAGATTGTACATAAAACAATGATTCCAACGATATCTTGAACGCATAAAACGGAGTTAAGATGGTAAAGATATGATATAAACAAGATTAAGGGCTCGCTGACAAAGATCAGGAACTTTCAGGGGCCTAAACAGGAATAAAAGGACTAATCAGTGAAGATCTTTGAACTGCGGTGGATGGATCTGCAAATAAGAAAAAGATCAGGGGCTTTATTGCAAAACATCCGACGGTGACGGCGGACTTGATGGCGAGTGACGCCATGATGATGTCAACCGGACGGCGTCAGCTGACGTCGCGGCTGGCGGCGCCGTGGTCTCCGGTCCACAGGTCCACGGTGGATCGGCGGCGTACCCTTTCGCGGGATTAAATCCCGGCCGTCCAGCCGATCCAACGGCTGGCGACGAACGCCGGCAAGCGGGCGGCCGACGGCGAGCTCGCGCGCGGCGGCGCCATGGCCAGAGCGGCGGAGCTCGGCCATTTGGGAGCTGCGGAGCACGGGAAACACCAAGACGTAGCGGAGCTCACCACGAGGCGGAATCCGACGACGGCGGCGGTCAAGGGAGGCCGGAGGCGACGGACCGAGTGGCGCCGGCGGGCTAGGGTTTGGAGCGGTGGCGGCGGCTCAAGGAGCGGCTAGGGTTAGGGCTAAAGGTCGCACGTAGAGCGGCGGCGCGGTTTAAATAGGCAAAGGGCCTTGCCTTGGCGTGCGGGCAAGAAGGCAGCGGCGGCCGGGACTCGAACTTGAGTCCGGCTCGGCGGCGCGTGGGGTGAGGGATGACACGGGGACCCCACCCGTCAGCGGCTGAGCGAAGGCGGCCGGAAGCGTGGGCGCGGGCGAGCGGTGAAAGCGGAAAAAGGCGAGGCGGAGGCGGGCGCCAGCGATGGGCGAAGGCGGAGAGCCGGCTGGGCGCCTTCAGCGACGCGCGGATTGACGCGGGACGCGCAGAGGTGGGCCAGCCGGTTGGGCCGCGACTGCTGTTGGGCGGAGCGAAACAAAAAGAGCGAGTGGCGAAGCTGTGCGGGCCGAAGAGATCAAGGGGCAAAGATAGACTTGCTGAAAATTAAACAAAACACCATTCAAACTAAATTCGAATTCAACCAAACTTGAATTCGAACAACTCAAAATAAAATGTAGCATCATGAATGCAACAATTCAAGGCTAAGTTCATTAATTATTTCAGAAAAACATTTTTGGCTCTCGATTAATTCTATAAAGCGCTAGAAAATCCTTAACGCCCTAATTAAATTCAAATAAATTTTAGAAAATTTAATAATTACAAAAGTTGAAATTCTGGGTGTTACAAACTAAAATTGTGAAAGAGAATTTCGCTATAAACTAGAAAAGGAGAAATAGTAAGTTCAATCTGCTGAAGATGATGTAAAATTGCGAATCGTGGTGATGTTGAGCTCTACCGAGTACCTCTACCGAGTACCTATATACAGAGAATGGTTTGTCTTTGTCACGTGCAAGCTGCAGCCATAGTTAATGACTTGTGCGGGCCCGGCTCAAGACCAGCGGCGCTTGCGCGGCAAGCGGCATATGTTCCACTGGCCCACTGCCAGCACGTTACGGGGGCCGGGTGCGTGCTCTGTTTCCGGCCGGTCGTCACCACCAGACGCCACCATGCCGCACCACTCCGTCGTCACTGTTCCTGTGGCGACCGCCCTGGCCATGCTCTACGCCCGCCATGTGGCCACCGTCGTCCGCCTCTGGCCTGAGCCGCCTGCTCCTCCTCGCGCCGACACTCGCCCTCCTCCTTGTACTCCCCCTTGCCGCCCTGCTCTACAGCACCCGCGACACCGCCGCCTTCTTCCTCGCCTAGCTCGGCGTGTTCAAGATCCTTCTCCTCCCGCTAGTTGCGGCTCCATCGACCCGGCCCTCCGTCCCGTCCTGTTCGTGTTCACCGCCACGCTCCCAATCAAGCTCCTCCGCTACCAGAGCCCAGATGGTGCCGCCACCGCCGCCCCGGTCAAGTTTGCTCCACCTCTCCTCTCTTCAGGCATCATGGTCGCCGTCATGGTGGCGCTCCTCTAGATTTTCCACGGCAAGGACTGGATGCACCCGTACGCGGCCTTCGCCCTCTACGGCGTGTACATGTACTGCTTCCTCGACTCCCTCCTGTCGTGCCTCGCCGCTGGTGGGCCGCGCGGTAGGTATGGTCCTGGAGCCCAGTTCGATAGGCCCTACCTCTCGGCCTCGCTCCAGGACTTCTGGGGGCGGTCACTACTACAAAACAAAGATACTGTAACACACTCTTGTAACACATACATCAACGTGTTACAAAGAAATTTCGTAGTAACACAAAAATATGTGTTACAAACGAACCAGTAACACATAGTATTTCTTTTGTAAAATTGTGTTACAAACAGCTATTATAGTAACACAAAATTAATGTTACGAATAAAATATTACAAAATACTTAGTGTATTGTAACACATAGAAATAATGTTACAAGTAAAGAGTTACTACAAAGTATATATGTGGTTGTTCTCGCAAAGTGTTACGGACAGAACGAGAAGTGTTACAAGAGTTAAAAACGTGTTACACAAGAGATCTATTGTAACACATATAACCATCCCATTAGATAAGTTTCGGTGTTACAAAGTGGTAACACTTTTTCTAGATGTATAAGAACACATATCTTGTGTTCCAATAGGTAACACTATGGTAACATCGATAATAAGAACACTAACAAGATGTGTTACTAGGAGACCTAGTAACACTTTTATTGACCTATAGTAACACAAGTTGGTCTTACTCTATCCCTATTTGGTAGTAGTTGGTGCTGGAACCTCATGGCCTCGATGATGCTACGGCCGACCGTCTACGCCCCCGTGCGGGGCGCCTCGGCGCCGCTGCCGGCGTGCACGCTGTTGGGGGAGAGACATCGGAAGCCCCTTCCCCCCTTCGGATTGTTAGCTTAACTTCTTTGTCTTTGCGTGACTATGTTTGCGTTTCAGGGATCAGAGTACTCGGAAAGTGAGGGGTTTTGGATTCGGAGGACAAATCTGGAGCCGTCCTCCGAATAGACGGACAAGTCAAGGCACGCCACGAGGACGATAGCCGAAGTTACCCTCGAAACTCCTAGACCGAGGTCCACCTCGGGGTCTGCTGTGGGCCCCACACCAAAAAAGCAAGGATGTTGCGAGACCCGAAGCACGAGGTCCCCCTCGGAGAGACAGTGGGCCCCATCTCTCAAAAGTGTACCCGTAGTGTGAAGAACCTGTAATGCCCCAGAATATTCCAGAAATCTAGCCGTTACCTCAGACAGAAATGTAATAGCACATGAAGTCGGTTCGCCTTCATATAAATAAGAGAGGCCTTGTAATGGATGGGAAGAGACATGATTGTTTATCGAATACAAGGCTTATTTCGGAGTTGTTAGTCGTTGTGTTTGACTTGTTCCGAAAAGCGAGCATTTCCCGATCGCCCTTCGGGTACCTTGATCGCGCTGTTGGTGACAGAGTCCACTCCGGGGCCGTCTTCTACCCAACACACGCCACGTTTCTCATGTCAGGCCTCATGCACGAGGCCATCGTGTGGTACATCACCTTCCGGTCACCCACGAGCCGGCTCGCGGCGTTCTTCCTCCTGCACGACATGTCCGTGTGTGCCGAGTGGTGGTGCGCGCAGAGGTGGTGGCCCGTCGGCGCAAGGCCGCCGCCACCGCTCAGTCGTGACGTTCGCGCTTGGGACGGCGGTGTGGCTCTTCTTCCCACCGCTCTTCGGGGACGGGAGGACGCCCGATTCATCGCCGAGTTCGATGCGGTCATTGGCGTCATTGGTGGACGCTGGAGGGAAGGTACTCAGGCTGGCCGGGATAGCTCGTTAGGGACTTGGCGCACCAAAGGGAGACTTGGGGCGACTGCGGACACGCGCGATACAGAGCAGGCATGACAAGCGTTCGTCGGATCCTATCTAGACTAGAAGCACGTGCTTTGGAATAAACATCCGTACGTGTGTGGATTATCATTCCAGTCTGGCGGATTATTATCTTCACATATTATTTTTCTCTCAGACTTTGCAGCCCAGCTCGACGAACGAACAGGGCGACGAAGGCTGTTGGAAACTTAGAATGGGCAATTCCTTCGTTTCGTCAAATAATTGCTATATTGACGACTGATTTAATGGAGAGATGGCAAGCAAGTGTTGCCATATGAGTTAGCTAGTAAATAGTATATGGTGCATATATAAGCGAATTGAGTGTAACATCCTGCAAATTTGCAGTCTGTTACTTGTAATGAAAAATCGGAATTTAAAACTTTTTGTGTGAATTGATGTGAGACATGAAGTATTTGCAATATAAGTTAATTGCTCTCTCTAAAATTCCTAGTAATTAAATTTGTGCACAAAATATATCTCATACCCAAGCATATGTGATTTGGATTTTATTCGGAATTGTGGGATTCCATTTGGATTTGGTTTGAATATTTTTGAATCTTGCTTGAGTGAAGTTTGTATTTGAAACCCCTTTCAAATACAAACTTAAAGCTAACAAACCAAACCCCTAACCTCTCTTGGGCCTAAACCCGCTAACACCTAACCCAGCTAACCAGGCCGCCGGCCTCCTAACCCACGCGCGAGGCCCAGCTCCACCTCGCGGCCCAACTCCCCGCTCGGCCCAGCAACTGTTGATATTTCTTATGACCTACAGATAAATTCGCAAGCGTACGAATACCGATATAGCTTTCATCCAGGAGTATTCCAGGGATCGATTTCCACGGGGAACGAGAAGTGTACTAATCCTTTAATTAGTTCATCCGAAGGGGTAATATGGGGGGTATGGATGACAACAAAAAGAAAAGAAGAGATAAAAAGGATGAGGGTAGAGAGGGTACTTGTGTAGCAATACTGGATATTTTGATAGATCAAGTAAGGCAGACTTGTTCAAGAGAGTTCACTTTGGGCGCCTGAGACACCACCACTCACAGAAAGGGATGAGAAGGGGAGTGGTACCGCCTACCCCTAAGTCCTACAGTCCAGAACTAATGTGGTGGATTACGTCGGCCGGACAGGGCTGTCACCACCTGCCGGCTACTACAACTATTCCGTTGAACTGGATGCAAATCAAGGTAACGACTAGTCTAGGCACCACGCCTATACTGATAATTACTACTTCGCTTGATATCAAAGCAAAGCACCCACTACTAAGTAGTGAACGAGGAACCAGTGAACAAAAGCTAGCAAGTCTGAATGCTTAATAAATCAGAGGGAACCAGAATTACCAGACAAGACCCGGATGCTACTCGAAGTTGAGCCGCATCCGCCGAGGTACAATGTGGAAGAGAAACCGGCAACTCCGGCTTCTCTCCCGGACTCTCACCTCACCTCTCTCCCTATTTTCTAAGTATGGGAGTGGTAGCACTTCACCCTAGAGCTTCTTCTCTTCTATCTTGTTGTGTCTTCTCAAGGTGAGTGGGTGTCCTTTTATAGGCTCCAAGGGCGGTTCCCGGCGTCATCATCACGCTAGCCTCCTGCTTAACATCCACGCGAAGGGGGAAGCGTAGGGGCCACGGTGGTAGGCCAGCCGGCCTCATCTAGGCCGGCCGGCCTGGCTCTGGTGCCAAGTGGCACCGACCTTTGCAGGGACGGCTTGGATGATGTCTTGAAGTCGGTAACGGTTGCGTTCGGTTGAAGCTGTCCAAGAATCCTAGGTTGTGGGCCCTTCAATCCATGTTTATCCCACCCTAGGCCTTCCGGGTCCTTTGATCAAACCGACATCAAATGCACGGCTCATGATCATCTTTGATACATCAGTAAACTTGTGGATCAGTGTTGTGGCCAGAAGAGGGGAAAGGGGGCCGGTCGGCCTGGCCTAGGCCGGCCGGCCTGACCCTATGCCCAAATTGTTCCTTCTTTTCCCCATCTGCTCCTTCACTCACAAATTGCACAAAACTTGTGGAACTCATTAGAAATAATCAAATTCACATTGTCATGAGCAAAATGAGCCTGGAATATCACGAAATGTTGGCGGTAAAATCATATAATAACGGCCGTCAATAGCAACTCTGGCCCTGCCACTCCCACCAATCCCTCCTTCGCTCAGCCCATCTCTCTCCGTTCAGCCCAGCTTCGCCTCAGCCCAGCCACTAGCTCGGCCCGGCCTCCACCCACCTCTCGACCCGCTTCTCTCACCGCCATGCGGGACCCACCGGCAGCTTTCCCCTCTCCTTCTCGCCTCTCTGCTTTTCCCCGCCGAGCAAAAGCAGAGCAGAGCACCACCGCGCCACAGCCGTCACCGCCCCCGCGTCGCGACAGGAGAGCGAGCACGACCCCGCTTGACCACCCCGCTTCCGCCTGGACCAAAACCCTACCCTCGGATTCTCCTTCTAGAAGCTCACCTAGGGGAAATCCCCATCCTAACCCTGCCGCTGGGATGGCCCGCACCCTAGCTCACCCTCGCGGATCCTCCACCGCGTGTCCCTAAGCGTGCTCGATCACTTCCCGGCCGTCCGCGTGTCCCCGATTGCGCCCTCCTCGAGCATGCCCTCGCGCCGCTGCTTCTGTGGCCCAGCCACACCCCTTGGGGTTTCTCCCAGTGCCGCCACCAAGAGGAAGAAGAGAAGGAGGGGAATCGAGGAGGAGAGGAGGGACTGCCCGCGCAAGAAGGAAGAGCGTCGTCGCCGCCGCCGGACTGGAACGCCGTCATCACCACGCCCGTTAGCAGGAAGAGGAGAACAAGAGGAGAAGGAGCAACGCCACGACGCCACGCACCACGACAGCCACGCCACCAAGGGACGGGAGTGCCTCGATGTCGAGCCCGCACCGCCACCCGCGCCGGGCCTACATGGCATCGCACTGCCACCGCAACGCCGCGTCCCTGCTCCGCCTTGTCCTTCACCAAGCCCTCTGTGAGCACACACCCCAAGCTATTCCCTTTTCCCCTACTATCTTGCGGCCGTGCTCTACCTGCCTGTCCGGCCTTCGAATCGCGCCGCCGTTTGTGTGCATTCTCCGCCGTCTCGAACGCTGCCATGGCCGACCCCCATGGCAGCGCCGCAGTGCAGGGATGCCTGTCCCCGCGCGCGCGTTCCTCATGAACGGCCTTCGAGCCACCAATCTTTGCAGGGACCGCCGCTCGACCCCGCTGTCCATGCCGCCGTGCGCTCGCGCGCGAACGCGCTCTGGCCACCACGCGCCGAGCCGCGAGCGTCGTCGTCCGCGCGTGAACTTGAGCGCTAGCCTTAGCCACCCAGAACCTTTGCAAGGCCTTGTCGGTGCCTCATCGTCGTCGCCAACCGTCGCCCGTCTAGCTCCGCCCTGCAGTCGCTCGGTCACGCGCGCGGGTGCCCGTGCTCCCTCTGGCGCACCGTACCACGTCGCCGCATGCGCTTCGCATGCTGCTCCGCCGTGAGCGCCCGAGCGCGTGTGTCCTGACTGTCGCCGCTTGCCGGCCGAGCCTTTGCTCGAGCAAGCGGAAGCCATGCCGCAGCGAGCACCCGTGACGGCCCTCGCCGTCGCGCTCGCCTTCGGCCACCTGCCATGGCAGTCCAGCCCGAAACCCAAAACCAAGGGCAAGACCGGCCCTTTAAACACCTAGGCCTTCACTCTACCTTCGCCGGAGCTTCACCATCGCCGACCGACCCCGGAGGATCGCCACGCCGCCGCCCAGCTCCGCCGGCCGCCATGAACCCCGGCCAAGATCTTTCTCTCGAACACCTTGCGCGCTAGCCCTTCACCGGCCACTAGATCTGGCCGCACCTTTGCCAGCCGCATGGGATCAGCCACCTGCCACAAAACGATCCCGTGGACCCGGTCTTCATGAGCCACGCTCACGGCCCACCGTAGACCAAGTCCAGGCGGCTGAGACCGCTCTTTTTCTTTAGAACCCCTGCTCTTTTATGAAAAGACCCCCGATCCATAGTTTTTCTCTACACAGAGGCCCCTGCACTTTTACGCCTAACCCCCTGGCTCCCTTTTTCCCTTTACTAGAACACCCTCAGCTCTTACTCTTTAGCCCCTGGCTTTTCTTGGAACCAGCCAGTGGCCATGCGACACGTGTGCGCCACCTGGGAGCCACGCGGCGGACACCCCAGCGCCACGCGTGCGCCACTGTGGACGCCACCTGGACCGCTGACCCGTTGACCGTTGACCGGTCAACGCTGACGTCATCTGGGCCACGATGACGTCAGCAAAACCCGACCCCACTGCACTTTTGCAGTTTAGTCCCTGACTTTTTCCGAAATTATAAATGGGTCCTAGGAATTTACATATAGGTCCTTCCATCTGGCAATTTTACATTTAGGTCCCTGGTTGTTTTATTTTCATTTTCGGAATTGTTTTAAAGGCTAGAAAAAGGGATTTAAACTTTGACAAATCATAATAAATCAACCGTAGCTCAGAAAAATATGAAACCAGTTTCTATATTTTTCTAAAATCATGACTAAGCCTTTGGTGTAATATTTGGGTTCATTTGAATCTCTTTTGCTTCTGGTTTGGTTCTTAATTGATGTTCATCTGCTAGTAGATACCGATATTTATTTATGTATGCGTCCTATAGGATCCCCGGAGGCCCCGGACTTCTTCGACGACGTCGACTACGCTGAAGACTGAAGATAAGGACGATACTCTAGGTTCACTGTCCATCTGATACTTTTTACCTATTAGGCATTGTAAGTAGAATTGCTAGCGCTTTATTGCATTGATGAGATGATGGTGAGCCCGTATAGCCTATTTATATATCCTGAATCCTTGATTGCCTCCTACACTACTATATATGATATGCTATGCTTGCATGTGTGGGATATAGTGATGGTTTAAAACCTCTTGGCGTGAGTGTTTTGGGATGGAAAACTTGGAGAGTTTCGAACCCCCAGCTGGAGTAAGCAGACATTAACCGACCCTTGGGTCGGGGAGGAACTTTGGACACCTCATGACGGGATTTGAGGAGAAGGCGGGCCATACCTATGAAGGTTGCCGATGAAGGACTTTGCTGCTCTGGCCTAGATGTATCGGTGGAACTATACTTCGCGGGACTATGTAAACATGCGCACCGTTTATCCCTATGGGAGGGGTTCCATCCATTCTCTTTCTCGGTGGTACCAGTCCTGAGGGAGTAGTGTGTTAGGATTGGGCGATTTCCAAACATGCCCATGGGATATTCGGGATGTTCGGCGCCCATCAATTCTCGCCCTTGTTTCCGAGACTGTCAGCGCCTGTGTGGTGTTGGAGACTCACGCTCCCGGACCATGCGGGTTTACTCGACGGGTCCAAGTCCGGGAATTCAGGCTGGTGCTATCCGGTTAGGGAGTCATGGTTGTGGGCTGTGTCTGAAGACGGCAGCCAGCGTCTGCAGCCCGAGCGGGTCCTAGCGTACACACTCTGCAGAGTTAAAACTATACGTATAGCCGCGTCCTCGGTCATGGACACCCCTGCGTTCTGTTTGCTGATTAGTGTTTTGGGATTTCTATCTCCCCCTCTTCTAAACTTATAGGCTGGATGAGAGCTACTGGTTCAGGATAAGGTCCGGCGTTTGCCGTTTAGATGGGGAAGGATACAAGCTTCCCCGTCGACTCGAGAGGAGAAGGTGGTGAGGTTGAGACGGGAGTCTGGCGTGCCAGAATGGCCCGTGATGTTGTGATATAGTTTGGGTTAATGATGATGGTATTTTACTCTTTGCTGCTGCTGCATAGGAAACTCGAGCCACTCCTTGTTATACTTTTACCCTTTAGATGATAGGCCACTTAAAGCTTGCATACAGATGGTGACGTGGACCTATCCCATTCCTTGGGGATAGTTTGTGAGTTGCAGGTTAGGACTTGGCGTTCAAGTCTGAATGTGTTAGATGGGTAGCGCTGCTTCGCTCAAGGTTGCCTGTGGATCGAAGATGAAGACTTGAAGATTTAGCTACCGCTACGCAGGATTTCCGCTTGTCGCCCAGCCCGTGAGGCTTGTTCTATACTCGTATTTCCATGTTGGTATGGATGTAAACCTCCTCTTGTAATTTAAATTCTTTGTATGACTAAGATATTATGCTGAAACGAGATTTGTACGTGATAGCTACTGATCCAGGGACTATCACAAGGGTACAAAGAGCCGGATTCTCGATTACGAAAATCCGGGACGTTACATTGAGCATGATAACCTCATTGTTAGTCATTAGATGAGTAGTGAAAAATACAGAAACAAAATTGGGAATTGAACTCAGTACACGATCACGGCAATTCTTTTTTTTTATCCGCGTTACCATTTTCTATACTATAAAGAGCGAAAAAATCAGTGTCAATTTTTACCAACAAATTTACCCCTTACGGTGGTCACACATGTAAGGTATACCGGGTCCACATGGTGTAAGCAAACCGGTAAAAAGGAAGAGGGGAGATTCACTTTGGTGTTATTTTTTCATGCAAATCGTTTTTCTTTTCTCACCATGTCTTTTGTTTACCTGCCGGGTATACCCACTTCCGTAGGCTGTCGAGATGTAATCTTCCAAAATAATCTTCGATACAACCAAGGAAATAAAATCACATGTCATTGAGCCTTTATTTATAGCCGCGTCACGTTGTTCTTGTGTTCACAACCCGCAATCGTCTCCTTCCGGTCTCCGTCTTGCCCTTCCGTCATCTCAGCCAGAGCCGGCGCGCATGCAAGCGACCGCTGATGGCAATGGCCGCTGCGTGCTCGATCCCCTGCCGGCGCCGCTGTAACAGCCACCCTACGCTGAGTGAGCCAGCCATGAAGGTTGCTTCTTCCTCGATCCTCGTCCGCGGCTGGGGCGGTGCCGAGTTTATCTCTCAGGGGTCAGAGCTTACGATGCCTCGTCGTCTCAGCGACAGGAAGAACCACCGTACCCCGGTACGTGACATCACACCTTACTGTACATATCTGGCCTGCAACATAGATTACTTTCTTTATCTGTGCTTCTTTTTGCTGGTTTCCTTTTCCTCTTGAAAAATAGAACAATGTTTAAAGCCGTCCTTTCCCAAAGTTGCAAGCCGAGATACGTTGTTTGGTTATGGTTTCTTTTTTGAAAAAAAAAACTGAATTAATGGTTAATCTCCCTCGTGAAGATACTTCCGTCGATCAAAAGTCATCTTGACTTGAGGACGGCCGGAGCGGCTTACTGGACCCGCTGCACCCGAACCTCCACCGCGAGATCGTCCGCTACAGCAGTACGTCGAGTTCGTCGGCGCCTTCCTCTCCCGCCCCTATGCCAAGATGAGACACCACCATCGCGCGCGCGTCCCGCTTCAGGACGCCGCCTACCTCGTCCTCCTGCTACTGATCTACGTGATCACCTTATTCCCTAATCGCGTTGCCTATGTCAGCCGGAATTCCTCCGGCCAAGATCAAGCGGCTCTCTAAACAACAATGGTGTACTCTAGAACTCGATAACACAGTGGGGATTTTTGGTGTCGCGCTAACTAGCGACGTTTTCTGTCTATCTGTTATTTATAAGCTTTTTACAAACGAACTAATCAAACGAAGGGCAGGGATCGGTCTTGCCTCCCTGCATGCGCGCGCCACGACCCGTGCACTGTGTGCGCCATCCCGCACGCTGGGTCGTGCCGCGCGACGCGGACTCCACTCGCCCCAATATGAATGCGCACGTCTCTGGCAATTTACAAGGACGCGCTCAACCTTCCAGTAAACCCGGACAGTTGAGCTCTTTATCAGCTAAACTGCAGAAACTAACTGAACAAGAAAAAGATACTGAACACAAGTTTAAACGGAGCTAAGCTAAGAGCCTATTCCGACCTTCTATGTTCACCAAGATAGTCTTTGGTGTACAGATAATTAGCTCTGTCTTCAATTTACTTGAACAGCAATGGCATGATGGCTGGTTTAGTGATAATGGAATCATCACGCGATGCTGATGGATATGCGGTTGTGGGCAATGATGCGAGTTCACGAAAATGATTGTGTTCAGGCAATTAATTTTGGATGGGCTGCCTCACTTATCCGCCTTTTAGAGATGATCTTACCCATGCTGCCAAGGCGGTGGCAGGGGTATGGATGGAAACGGATCGGATTCGCATGAAATCGGATTCGGATATCACCTTTTACCACATTTTAACTCGAATACGAATACGGATTCGAATGTTCTCGAATACGAATACAAAACGGATGTCTCGAATTCGAATACGCATCGGATATTTACACCAGTTGGAAAACAATATTTACTTATTTTCTTTATTAATAGTTTATATTATAAAATTATTATATAAAAGTAAAGACTAAAGTATGAGTACATAACAAGTCTAGACAAAGATCACTCATTAATAATATCACATTCATTCATATTTATTTTAATAATTAATCATATAATAAATAATAAAACTATTAATAAATACATATTTTATTTATGGATGCAATATTTTTATATTAAAATCAATGGAGATAACTTTTTTTAATTATACACTACCATTATTAATATTTAAATCGACATCATTTGTCATTAGTCATAGAAATAACTAACCGTTTCATATGGTCGAATACGGATAATGTCGGATATTGCCGAATACGAATATGGAATCGGATAGAGAAATTCAATGAAAACGAATTCGGATGTATCCATTTTATTACCACATTTGAATTCGAATACGAATACGGATATCCATATTTACGTTTTAGCGGATATGGATATCGGATAATTCGGATTCCATTTCCATATTTCCATCCTTAGGCAGGGGCCTTCGCATGGGCGTCCAGTTGTCGCCGGCGGATTCCCTTGCGGCGCTGCCTCTCCACCCCATTAACCTTCCCCGCCCTCGGGATTCGCCCACGGCGGAGCTGTCCGCGGCCCCCTGCGGGATTCGCTCGGCCCTGGGCCCCTGTTTTCCCAGTGGAATCCGCCGCCCGTCCGCCCACTTGACCTCCGGCGCGTGGGCCGGCTCATCCTGCCTCGCCGCGCCGCAGCCTTCTGGCACTAGTGCGCCGACCTGATGGGTGCGCACCGCCGTCCCCTGGCACTGCTACGCCGGCCCGACGCAGCCCCTATTACAACGCCATCGACCAACCATCTCTCTCCGTCTGGTTACCTCTCTCTCCTGTTGACCGTGTTGGGATATTGAGAGAAACAGAAAAGAGATAAAGGAGGATGGAGGTCTCGGCTACGAGCACCCCAGAGCTCTCCACCAAGATTTGCTGCTGTGTCTTTCTCTTTTGCCCGATCATTGATCAGGATTGTGTCGCCCACCGCCCGTTGACCTTGCGCCTCTACATCGATATCGCATTGACTCCACTAGCACTTCCTCTCCGACTGTGTGGCATGGCGAGATGGTCAGCACCTGGGGCGCTTGATTGCGTCGCTGCCACATCGCCGTTTCGTCCGCATATCACCTTCGTTGGCTCGTCGTCGCCCTGGAAGTTCGCCACGAACATCTTCTTCAATCGTTCCCACGAGTCGATGGATCGTAGTGGCAGGTTCTCGAACCATGTGAGCGGGGCAGGCTCGAGTGCTAGTGGTAAGTACCGGCACTTGATTGCACTGTTGCCGCACGCGCATTCTATGGATGTAGAGTAGATGTGCAGCCATGACTCGGGGGAGGTCTTGCCGTCGTATTTCTCAAAGCCGGTTGGCTTGAAAGGTTGTGGATACGACGCCATCCTGATGTCTCTGGAGAACATCGGATACTCGTCGTCCTCTTCCTTGTAGCCTCGCTGTTCATCACGCCTTCTGGAGTCGATAATGGATCGTGCCTCACGATTGGCGTTGATGGTTCTTCTTAGATCGTCGTTGTTTTGCCGCCCGGTGTGAGGATGTGGCCCGAGCTCCGTCGTTGCGACTGGCATTGGGCCGTGGCTGGTCTCGTCCAGTCGCTCGATTGTCCTCTGGGCGATTTGGCACTGCGTCTCTTCCACGGTTTGTGCCTCCTTCGTGATGCGCGCCTCCTTCACGGTTTGCGCCTCCTAGGCGGCTTGGAGCCACCGTTTGGACTTGTTTATCTCATCCACGGTGACGGGCGCTGATGTTGACTTCTTCGCTAGCGGCTGACCGCTCATTGCGGGTCGATGAGGTGGCGAGTGCTTTATCAAGACTACGGATCATGGCATTGATCCGATCGAGTGCGACTTCAGACTGGGGAGTACGCGGCAAGCTGCGGATGTGGTAGGCGATCTCCATGGCGTTAGCCATGGGGGAGTCGTAGCGTGCGACTCTCGCGAATTCATGCGCGAGGTTGCGCCCGGCGAGACGGCGGTCGCGGGCGTCGAGGCGTCGCAGAGCTCTCTGGTTGTTTCTGGTCACCCTTGCCGCTTCTTGCTGCGTTGTTTCTCCGTCAGGCGCGAGTTCGTCTGCGGAAATATCAGCCTCCAGCTTGAATGCCCAAGCTGGGTCATTTTCTTGTACGAAGACCTCGCGTCAGCGTTAGCGTTGGGATCAGCTCCGGCTGGGGCTGCTCCTCCAGTGTCAGCCATGAACACCTGTCGACTTGGCTCGACATTGTCATGAGCAAAATGAGCCTGGAATATCGTGGAATGTTGGCGGTAAAATCATATAATAACGGCCGTCAATAGCAACTCTGGCCCAGCCACGCCCACCAATCCCTCCTTCGCTCAGCCCATCTCTCTCTGTTCAGCCCAGCTTCGCCTCAGCCCAGCCACTAGCTCGGCCCAGCCTCCACCCACCTCTCGACCCGCTTCTCTCACCGCCATGCGGGACCCACTGACAGCTTTCCCCTCTCCTTCTCGCCTCTCTGCTTTTCCCCGCCGAGCAAAAGCAGAGCAGAGCACCACCGCGCCACAGCCGTCACCGCCCCCGCGTCGCGACAGGAGAGCGAGCACGACCCTGCTTGACCACCCCACTTCCGCCTGGACCAAAACCCTACCCTCGGATTCTCCTTCTAGAAGCTCACCTAGGGGAAATCCCCATCCTAACCCTGCCGCTGGGATGGCCCGCACACCGAGACCGGCCATCCCATCACACCGCCTCGCCAAACCCTAGCTCACCCTCGCGGATCCTCCACCGCGTGTCCCTAAGCGTGCTCGATCACTTCCCGGCCGTCCGCATGTCCCCGATTGCGCCCTCCTCGAGCACGCCCTCGCGCCGCCGCAATAAAGCCACGGGCGCCGCTGCTCCTGTGCCCCAGCCACACCCCTTGGGGTTTCTCCCAGTGCCGCCACCAAGAGGAAGAAGAGAGGGAGGGGAATCGAGGAGGAGAGGAGGGACTGCCCGCGCAAGAAGGAAGAGCGTCGTCGCCGCCGGCGGACTGGAACGCCGTCGTCACCACGCCCGTGAGCAGGAAAAGGAGAACAAGAGGAGAAGGAGCAACGCCGCGATGCCACGCACCACGACGGCCACGCCACCAAGGGACGGGAGTGCCTCGATGTCGAGCCCGCACCGCCGCCCATGCCGGGCCTACATGGCATCGCACCGCCACCGCAACGCCGCGTCCCTGCTCCGCCTTGTCCTTCACCAAGCCCTCTGTGAGCACACACCCCAAGCTATTCCCTTTTCCCCTACTGTCTTGCGGCCGTGCTCTACCTGCCTGTCCGGCCTTCGAGTCGCGCCGCCGTTCGTGTGCATTCTCCGCCGTCTCGAACGCTGCCATGGCCGACCCCCCATGGCAGCGCCGCGGTGCAGGGATGCCTGTCCCCGCGCGCGCGTTCCTCATGAACGGCCTTCGAGCCACCAATCTTTGCAGGGACCGCCGCTCGACCCCGCTGTCCACGCCGCGTGCGCTCGCGCGCGCACGCGCTCTGGCCACCACGCGCCGAGCCGTGGGCGTCGTCGTCCGCGCGTGAACTTGAGCGCTAGCCTTAGCCACCCAGAACCTTTGCAAGGCCTTGTCGGTGCCTCATCGTCGTCGCCAACCGTCGCCCGTCTAGCTCCGCCCTGCCGTCGCTCGGTCACGCGTGCGGGTGCCCGTGCTCCCTCTGGCGCACTGCACCACGTCGCCGCACGCCGCTTCGCATGCTGCTCCGCCGTGAGCGCCCGAGCGCGTGTGTCCCGACCGTTGCCGCTTGTCGGCCGAGCCTTTGCTCGAGCAAGCGGAAGCCGTGCCGCAGCGAGCACCCGTGACGGCCCTCGCCGTCGCGCTCGCCTTCGGCCACCGGCCATGGTAGTCCAGCCTGAAACCCAAAACCAAGGGCAAGACCGGCCCTTTAAACACCTAGGCCTTCACCCTACCTTCGCTGGAGCTTCACCGTCGCCGACCGACCCCGGAGGATCGCCACGCCGCCGCCCAGCTCCGCCGGCCGCCATGAACCCCGGCCAAGATCTTTCTCTCGAACACCTTGCGCGCTAGCCCTTCACCAGCCACTAGATCTGGCCGCACCTTTGCCAGCCGCATGGGATCAGCCACCTGCCACAAAACGATCCCGTGGACCCGGTCTTCATGAGCCACGCTCACGGCCCACCGTAGACCGAGTCCAGGCGGCTGAGACCGCTCTTTTCTTTAGAACCCCTGCTCTTTTATGAAAAGACCCCCGATCCATAGTTTTTCTCTACACAGAGGCCCCTGCACTTTTACGCCTAACCCCCTGGCTCCCTTTTTCCCTTTACTAGAACACCCTCAGCTCTTACTCTTTAGCCCCTGGCTTTTCTTGGAACCAGCCAGTGGCCATGCGACACGTGTGCGCCACCTGGGAGCCACGCGGCGGACACCCCAGCGCCATGCGTGCGCCACGTGGACGCCACCTGGACCGCTGACCCGTTGACCGTTGACCGGTCAACGCTAACGTCATCTGGGCCACGATGACGTCAACAAAACCCGGCCCCACTGCACTTTTGCAGTTTAGTCCCTGACTTTTTCCGAAATTATAAATGGGTCCTAGGAATTTACATATAGGTCCTTCCATCTGGCAGTTTTACATTTAGGTCCCTGGTTGTTTTATTTTCATTTTTGGATTGTTTTAAAGGCTAGAAAAAGGGATTTAAACTTTGAAAAATCATAATAAATCAACCGTAGCTCAGAAAAATATGAAACCAGTTTCTATATTTTTCTAAAATCATGACTAAGCCTTTGGTGTAATATTTGGGTTCATTTGAATCTCTTTTGCTTCTGGTTTGGTTCTTAATTGATGTTCATCTGCTAGTAGATACCGATATTTATTTATGTATGCGTCCTATAGGATCCCCGGAGGCCCCGGACTTCTTCGACGACGTCGACTACGCTGAAGACGAAGATAAGGACGATACTCCAGGTTCACGCCCATCTGATACTTTTTACCTATTAGGCATTGTAAGTAGAATTGCTAGTGCTTTATTGCATTGATGAGATGATGGTGAGCCCGCATAGCCTATTTATATATCCTGAATCCTTGATTGCCTCCTACACTACTATATATGATATGCTATGCTTGCATGTGTGGGATATAGTGGTGGTTTAAAACCTCTTGGCGTGAGTGTTTTGGGATAGGAAAACTTGGAGAGTTTCGAACCCCCAGCTGGAGTAAGCAGACATTAACCGACCTTTGGGTCGAGGAGGAACTTTGGACACCTCATGACGGGATTTGAGGAGAAGGCGGGCCATACCTATGAAGGTTGCCGATGAAGGACTTTGCTGCTCTGGCCTAGATGTATCGGTGGAACTATGCTTCGCGGGACTATGTAAACGTGCGCACCGTTTATCCCTATGGGAGGGGTTCCATCCATTCTCTTTCTCGGTGGTACCAGTCCTGAGGGAGTAGCGTGTTAGGATTGGGCAGTTTCCAAACATGCCCATGGGATATTCGGGATGTTCGGCGCCCATCAATTCTCGCCCTTGTTTCCGAGACTGTCAGCGCCTGTGTGGTGTTGGAGACTCACGCTCCCGGATCATGCGGGTTTACTCGACGGGTTCAAGTCCAGGAATTCAGGCTGGTGCTATCCGATTAGGGAGTCATGGTTGTGGGCTGTGTCTCAAGACGGCAGCCACCGTCTGCAGCCCGAGTGGGTCCTAGCGTACACACTCTGCAGAGTTAAAACTATACGTATAGCCGCGTCCTCGGTCATGGACACCCCTGCGTTCTGTTTGCTGATTAGTGTTTTGGGATTTCTATCTCCCCCTCTTCTAAACTTATAGGCTGGATGAGAGCTACTGGTTCAGGATAAGGTCCGGCGTTTGCCGTTTAGATGGGGAAGGATACAAGCTTCCCCGTCGACTCGAGAGGAGAAGGTGGTGAGGTTGAGACGGGAGTCTGGCGTGCCAGAATGGCCCGTGATGTTGTGATATAGTTTGGGTTAATGATGATGGTATTTTACTCTTTGCTGCTGCTGCATAGGAAACTCGAGCCACTCCTTGTTATACTTTTACCCTTTAGATGATAGGCCACTTAAAGCTTGCATACAGATGGTGACGTGGACCTATCCCATTCCTTGGGGATAGTTTGTGAGTTGCAGGTTAGGACTTGGCGTTCAAGTCTGAATGTGTTAGATGGGTAGCGCTGCTTCGCTCAAGGTTGCCTGTGGATCGAAGATGAAGACTTGAAGATTTAGCTACCGCTACGCAGGATTTCCGCTTGTCGCCCAGCCCGTGAGGCTTGTTCTATACTCGTATTTCCATGTTGGTATGGATGTAAACCTCCTCTTGTAATTTAAATTCTTTATATGACTATGATATTATGCTGAAACGAGATTTGTACGTGATAGCTACTGATCTAGGGACTATCATAAGGGTACAAAGAGCCGGATTCTCGATTACGAAAATCCGGGACGTTACATTGGGCATGATAACCTCATTATTAGTCATTAGATGAGTAGTGAAAAATACAGAAACAAAATTGGGAATTGCCATACTCAGTACACGATCACGGCAATTCTTTTTTTTTATCTGTGTTACCATTTTCTATACTATAAAGAGCGAAAAAATCAGTGTCAATTTTTACCAACAAATTTACCCCTTACGGTGGTCACACATGTAAGGTATACCGGGTCCACATGGTGTAAGCAAACCGGTAAAAAGGAAGAGGGGAGATTCACTTTGGTGTTATTTTTTTCATGCAAATCGTTTTTCTTTTCTCACCATGTCTTTTGTTTACCTGCCGGGTATACCCACTTCCGTAGGCTGTCGAGATGTAATCTGTTGAGAAATTAATTAGATTAATTAGTGATCAATTCCTGTAATTAATTAGTTATTTATGTAATTAGTTAATCCTTAGAGAAAGGGGGAAACCCCCTCACTGTGGGGGTGCCTCCAAGGGGCACCTTCTCCCCAAGGGGTGCCTCCAAAGGGCCAAATGTCCCTTCACCTTGTATAAAAGCAACAGTCCTCTTCAATGAGAATAATCCCTTCCATTTCATTTCATTGTCTTTCACTTTTACTTCACAACACGTTATCAGTCACTTTGTTTCTCCACTGAGCAAAGAAAGAACAGAGGCACCATGCCTCACGCATACAGACAAAGGAAGAACAGAGGCCAATAGGCCTCACATCCAAATAGGCCTCACATCCATCAATAGTATCAAGCAAAATATAAAATTAAGGTATATAAATCTAAATTTTTGGAATAACACAAGGTGATGGAGACCTAGGCACTGGCTGCAATAAATCATATAGAATTGTAGCAAGTTCTATAACAATTTATTTGCCTTGAGACCAGGCCTTTAGGCAGCAAATCACTTGCCCATCACCGAGAGGTCTACATCTTATGATGATTACCTACAAAGTGTATATCCAAAATTATTCTATACAATGATGGAGTCCTAGGCACTGGCTGCAATAAATTATATAGAATTGTAACAAGTTCTATAATAATTTATTTGCCCTGAGACCAGGCCTTTAGGCAGCAATTTCTTTGCCCATCGCTAAGAGGTCTACATCTTATGATGATTACCTCAAAAGAATATATTCAAAATATTATATACAATAACAGACTATCAAGTCATCAATTCCCATTGGAATACCACTAAAACAATTACATTGTTTATACCTTAATACACGCAAGAATCATCTTGCCTTCAATATTTTGCATATTTATAGCGCCAATATTATTAATTTACCACAGTAAATTAAAGCTATACATGATTTGCTCATGTAAGAAACTTGGCGTATCATACCAAATATTAAAATTTGGAATGATCAAAGGTCATATTTCATATTGACCCTACATAAGACAGAAACTATTTTGGAAATTGATCCGTCGATCATCTATTCTTACAAGAATGGAGTCCAAAACATGTGCAACGATTTTGAGCCTGTCAAATTCAGAATAGTCAACTTATAATCAGGACATGACTAATGTTTTTGAGATAAAATTTTCAAATTCTCATTGTATAGGATTTATTCTCTAATATGGGTATTTGATATCAACAATATCATTGGGAGACACATGACATCATTGCCACTATAGTTCTACCCTAATCAAAGTACCCTATCTATCCTTAAAATTACCACACATACACCTTGGGTGTAATTTCCTCCACTCATGTTTTACAAAACTGAGTATCTAAATGAGGAAGATCCATTCATACTTTAGAACTCTCAATTGAGTTATAAACAAAGAATAAATATTGTCCAAACTTTATCAGGACTTTCAAGTCCATGGCAATATCCAACATAATGGATCGCACACATAAAATATCATTTTATCAAAAGTGATCATAATGACAAAATTTCAAGTTTGTCTAAAGTGTGGTTGTACATTTCATGTACACATTATTTCCAAATCAAATATTTGGTTCAATAATAAGTCAATTCCATCGGAAATAGGAGAATTCTAGCGGCTTATGTTTGAAGATCACTTCAACTAATGAGACCTACATAAGTCTCCAAATTATCCCTAGAATTATCATTAGTCTAAAACTATACTATAATGTGTAGTACATTGTCCATCATCAATATCATGTACCTCATACATGATATTTATTCGGGGTCAAATCAGAAGAAAGGAATTTCATTAAGTGGATCTCCACTATTATAACATGGGGAATATATACTCTCTTTCTGAGTATTCCATTATTAAATGTAGATACACTCATGTATTCTACAATACCCCAATATATTTTCATGCCATCTATTTCTATAGTTTCATTTTGAAACATATTACCACAAGTAATCAGCACTCAACTTGGTATAATGGGCATGAAAATTACATATTGATAGCATTCCTTTCATATCATTTGAGATATGTTATATACATACATCAATCCCATATCACATGTTGCGTACAAAATAATTTTTCAGTTTTGATTCAATCAAGAATTTGCATATGATTGACTTCATCATTTCTATCATATGAAAAATTATTGTCAATTCTATTGGTCATAGTTAAAATTCTCGAAATCTTCAGATTTAATGTGCACTGTATGTGTCACAAGAGAATTAATTTTAAGGCCCTCTTACCTTAAAATTCAAATAATGAGCCAAGTTCTTGAACACATTCAAGACAGGCATATGGTTGTATTTTGCCTACCAAATGGACCATTCAAGTGCTCTCAAATGCTAATTGATGCATTTAACAAATAGTCCCACATGTGTTCCTTACTCATAAGGCACCATAATTTACCAAATTCATTACTCAGATTTTTAATTTAGAGCAACTTATCCTGGACGCAGGATCAAATCCAATCATTTGGAATTATTTGGTCTTGGGAACTATAGCAGTAAGTGCCACATATATGTCCACCTCAATTATGGCTTAACTGAATATCTTATTAAGATAATTTATTTGCATGACCAGCAAAATAGAATTGAAATTTATCAACATCTAGTTAGTACTATGTGGACTTACACACCACATAATTAATCCAAATTCATTCAACTGCAATCATACGACTCCCTCCGTTGCAGTATTTACGTGAAAATTTGGCTTCAGCCAATAATTTCCCATTACATGTTGGATATGCTTCGCATATACCAATTTCACCACCTCAACATACATTCATGGGCATTAGGGACCATCACAAAGATATTATTATCCGTCATTCAGATAATACCTAAGGTCTCTTATGGGGATATTAGACAAGCCCGTATGTTGATTATATTTTGAGGAAAATTCCAGGCATTAGGGGGAGATTAATACCACACAAAAGAATGCCAGAAATCAGAATGTTTAATAACATTCAGTCCTCACATCCACGTACCAAAGAATATCTAAACTAACAAGTTTAGAACATCTTATATTTGTAACGTATTACAAATAGCCTGCCAAATGCATTTGCTAATCAAAGTGTCATCATATCCTATCCCTACGGATTAATGTACCAGAAAGAGTGAAGGTACCAAATAAAATCACTCAACTTCCAAATTGAATAAGAGGGGAAGAAGTATGGTCATTATGGATACAACTTATTACAAGCATCCGCGGAAACAGGGGGAGACATCCTCTAAGATAGTAAATGCAAATCGACATCATAAATGTTGTTTGACACTTTATGGATATTCAAATCCAAAGCCTATGAATGTTATGCATTCAAAAGTCCAGTATAAGTGCACATAAATTTAGGCACTGGATCATTGGAACTACCTAATTCCATTGTTGTGGGAAATAACATGGAATTCTAAAAGGTTATTATTTTCACATGCTATATTGATTTCATTAATCAATCATTTTAAGACTACAAATTGTCGACATGTACTCCTTCTCAAATTTGCCATACACCTTTAACTGGATCCAGACCAAAAGTCCTAGGCAGAGTGTCTCAACACTCAAATTGGGTCATATTAAAAGGTGGCAATAAAGGAGAATTGCTCTTGTTCATTAGTGAGAAGTATTTACCGCAGTAAGATCTTCTTCTGACATTGCATTCTTTGCAAAAGCAAGGTGGTGAAATAACAAGAGCTTGTAGCACATGGTTTCACGCAAAAACCAAGCAATACCTCTGATGGTATATGTAAAAAAAAATTATTATGTTCCTTCATTCGATCATTGGCAGATCAAATAAATTGGATAAACTCGGTCATATAAAGTCATCATTAGACTTTATATTTTAATTGAAGTACAAACCACAACATACATTGTGTATAAACTCAAGTCACTCCATGACTTGAAATAGTCAAATTGATTGTGGTACAATTGACTAAGTGAGTCTCTTCCACAGAAGAATTACTCAGATCACTATGATTGCATATGTGTGTTCACAAATAATCCAAACTGGATTTTCTATCATCTCAGCACGCAAACAAACAAGCAATCATTTTAAGACGGAATTTGAGATGACATATTTGGTTAAAAACCAAAGTATACTTAAATTTACAACTTAAGCACATATATCAGTTCACAGATATTGTTCGTCAATATCAAAATAATATTGGATAATCATATCCATCATCACTTATGGTCGGTCAATCCCTAAAGATGGATCAATAATCATCTAGACCCTGGGATGACAACTATAGTGCCATGCAAGCACTCAAATCTTGCAAATTGCAAAATGGCCAAACATTGCAATTGCAGATAATTTGCTATAGCTTAAAATGCGCAACTCCATCAAGCCACTTGGCAGGAGACAAACTCTATATCAACAGATATATTATGGCACCAAAGAGCTTGATTTATTTAATCAAGTTATAACCATAGTGATTCAAAGATACTAGCTATATGATCCCCATCTTGCTAGATCATAAACTGATATCATGATGGTATAGTTCTAATGAAGTCATCAAAATTAGACTCAAATAACTACTTCCATCTATCATTCTAGAACACCACGTACGTGTGGAATGATTAAATTAGATTCTTCTGAATCATGAACTTATCTACATAGATAATGTTGCTTGTATTGCACAAACATAACAGATTTCAAAGAGCAATATCAACAAGTATATTGCCCAACATGTTTAATATCATTAAACATCTTGCAAATCAAATGTGTGATAACCTTACAGATTTATTCATAAGGTTTTTATCCAACAACAGTGGAAAGTAACAACTTTGCAAGGCTCAGGGGGAGACTCTCCTGAAATTATAATCTGTTCAGACATTATATTGTACTCTTTTCCTATATGAGTTTTTCCTCACAAGGTTTCTCATAAAGGTTTTAATGAGGCAATATCAATACAAGAATATATGTCATATCACCTATTTTCCCCACCGGGATTTTCGAAGGATGATATTCAAGACATATTATATGTCATATCTTCTGTTTTCTCTACAAGAGTTTTTAAGAAGATCTCAAAGACATATCATTTCTCCTCATATTTTCCCATTGGGTTTTGGGGAGATTATTCAAATATGATCCACAGATCATACTATTGATCTCAAACTTTCTCTTGAGATTTTTCCTTTCAAGGTTTTTCTCATATAAGTTTACAATGAGACAATAATCACATATATGCCATATCATTTTCTCCTTATATTTTCCCATCGGATTTTAAAGGAGTTTTAATGGCATATACACATACAGCTAGGTTTCTCCTCAATTTTTCCCATAGGGTTTTTGGAGGAGTTTTTCCTATACAATTCCTGAAGATCGAAGGAATCACTCATGGACTGTTTACAAGATCTCAAGAAGCAATTGATCAAGGGGGAGTGTTGAGAAATTAATTAGATTAATTAGTGATCAATTCCTGTAATTAATTAGTTATTTATGTAATTAGTTAATCCTTAGAGAAAGGGGGAAACCCCCTCATGTGGGGGGTGCCTCCAAGGGGCACCTTCTCCCCAAGGGGTGCCTCCAAAGGGCCAAATGTCCCTTCACCTTGTATAAAAGCAACAGTCCTCTTCAATGAGAATAATCCCTTCCATTTCATTTCATTGTCTTTCACTTTTACTTCACAACATAATCTTCCAAAATAATCTTCGATACAACCAAGGAAATAAAATCACATGTCATTGAGCCTTTATTTATAGCCGCGTCACGTTGTTCTTGTGTTCACAACCCGCAATCGTCTCCTTCCGGTCTCCGTCTTGCCCTTCCGTCATCTCAGCCAGAGCCGGCGCGCATGCAAGCGACCGCTGATGGCAATGGCCGCTGCGTGCTCGATCCCCTGCCGGCGCCGCTGTAACAGCCACCCTACGCTGAGTGAGCCAGCCATGAAGGTTGCTTCTTCCTCGATCCTCGTCCGCGGCTGGGGCGGTGCCGAGTTTATCTCTCAGGGGTCAGAGCTTACGATGCCTCGTCGTCTCAGCGACAGGAAGAACCACCGTACCCCGGTACGTGACATCACACCTTACTGTACATATCTGGCCTGCAACATAGATTACTTTCTTTATCTGTGCTTCTTTTTGCTGGTTTCCTTTTCCTCTTGAAAAATAGAACAATGATTAAAGCCGTCCTTTCCCAAAGTTGCAAGCCGAGATACGTTGTTTGGTTATGGTTTCTTTTTTGAAAAAAAAAAAACTGAATTAGTGGTTAATCTCCCTCGTGAAGATATTCCGTCGATCAAAAGTCATCTTGACTTGAGGACGGCCGGAGCGGCTTACTGGACCCGCTGCACCCGAACCTCCACCGCGAGATCGTCCGCTACAGCAGTACGTCAAGTTCGTCGGCGCCTTCCTCTCCCGCCCCTATGCCAAGACGAGACACCACCATCGCGCGCGCGTCCCGCTTCAGGACGCCGCCTACCTCGTCCTCCTGCTACTGATCTACGTCCTGACGAGGTAGGCGGAATTCCTAATCGCGTTGCCTATGTCAGCCGGAATTCCTCCGGCCAAGATCAAGCGGCTCTATAAACAACAATGGTGTACTCTAGAACTCGATAACACAGTGGGGATTTTTGGTGTAACACAGTGGGGATTTTTGGTGTCGCGCTAACTAGCGACGTTTTCTGTCTATCTGTTATTTATAAGCTTTTTACAAACGAACTAATCAAACGAAGGGCAGGGATCGGTCTTGCCTCCCTGCATGCGCGCGCCACGACCCGTGCACTGCGTGCGCCATCCCGCACGCTGGGTCGTGCCGCGCGACGCGGACTCCACTCGCCCCAATATGAATGCGCACGTCTCTGGCAATTTACAGGACACGCTCAACCTTCCAGTAAACCCGGACAGTTGAGCTCTTTATCAGCTAAACAGAAACTAACTGAACAAGAAAAAGATACTGAACACAAGTTTAAACGGAGCTAAGCTAAGAGCCTATTCCGACCTTCTATGTTCACCAAGATAGTCTTTGGTGTACAGATAATTAGCTCTGTCTTCAATTTGCTTGAACAGCAATGGCATGATGGCTGGTTTAGTGATAATGGAATCATCACGCGATGCTGATGGATATGCGGTTGTGGGCAATGATGCGAGTTCACGAAAATGATTGTGTTCAGGCAATTGATTTTGGATGGGCTGCCTCACTTATCCGCCTTTTAGAGATGATCTTACCCATGCTGCCAAGGCGGTGGCAGGGGTATGGATGGAAACGGATCGGATTCGCATGAAATCGGATTCGGATATCACCTTTTACCACATTTTAACTCGAATACGAATACGGATTCGAATGTTCTCGAATACGAATACAAAACGGATGTCTCGAATTCGAATACGCATCGGATATTTACACCAGTTGGAAAACAATATTTACTTATTTTCTTTATTAATAGTTTATATTATAAAATTATTATATAAAAGTAAAGACTAAAGTATGAGTACATAACAAGTCTAGACAAAGATCACTCATTAATAATATCACATTCATTCATATTTATTTTAATAATTAATCATATAATAAATAATAAAACTATTAATAAATACATATTTATTTATGGATGCAATATTTTTATATTAAAATCAATGGAGATAACTTTTTTTAATTATACACTACCATTATTAATATTTAAATCGACATCATTTGTCATTAGTCATAGAAAGAACTAACCGTTTCATATGGTCGAATACGGATAATGTCGGATATTGCCGAATACGAATATGGAATCGGATAGAGAAATTCAATGAAAACGAATTCGGATGTATCCATTTTATTACCACATTTGAATTCGAATACGAATACGGATATCCATATTTACGTTTTAGCGGATATGGATATCGGATAATTCGGATTCCATTTCCATATTTCCATCCTTAGGCAGGGGCCTTCGCATGGGCGTCCAGTTGTCGCCGGCGGATTCCCTTGCGGCGCTGCCTCTCCACCCCATTAACCTTCCCCGCCCTCGGGATTCGCCCACGGCGGAGCTGTCCGCGGCCCCCTGCGGGATTCGCTCGGCCCTGGGCCCCTGTTTTCCCAGTGGGATCCGCCGCCCGTCCGCCCACTTGACCTCCGGCGCGTGGGCCGGCTCATCCTGCCTCGCCGCGCCGCAGCCTTCTGGCACTAGTGCGCCGACCTGATGGGTGCGCACCGCCGTCCCCTGGCACTGCTACGCCGGCCCGACGCAGCCCCTATTACAACGCCAGCGACCAACCATCTCTCTCCGTCTGGTTACCTCTCTCTCCTGTTGACCGTGTTGGGATATTGAGAGAAACAGAAAAGAGATAAAGGAGGATGGAGGTCTCGGCTACGAGCACCCCAGAGCTCTCCACCAAGATTTGCTGCTGTGTCTTTCTCTTTTGCCCGATCATTGATCAGGATTGTGTCGCCCACCGCCCGTTGACCTTGCGCCTCTACATCGATATCGCATTGACTCCACTAGCACTTCCTCTCCGACTGTGTGGCATGGCGAGATGGTCAGCACCTGGGGCGCTTGATTGCGTCGCTGCCACATCGCCGTTTCGTCCGCATATCACCTTCGTTGGCTCGTCGTCGCCCTGGAAGTTCGCCACGAACATCTTCTTCAATCGTTCCCACGAGTCGATGGATCGTAGTGGCAGGTTCTCGAACCATGTGAGCGGGGCAGGCTCGAGTGCTAGTGGTAAGTACCGGCACTTGATTGCACTGTTGCCGCACGCGCATTCTATGGATGTAGAGTAGATGTGCAGCCATGACTCGGGGGAGGTCTTGCCGTCGTATTTCTCAAAGCCGGTTGGCTTGAAAGGTTGTGGATACGACGCCATCCTGATGTCTCTGGAGAACATCGGATACTCGTCGTCCTCTTCCTTGTAGCCTCGCTGTTCATCACGCCTTCTGGAGTCGATAATGGATCGTGCCTCACGATTGGCGTTGATGGTTCTTCTTAGATCGTCGTTGTTTTGCCGCCCGGTGTGAGGATGTGGCCCGAGCTCCGTCGTTGCGACTGGCATTGGGCCGTGGCTGGTCTCGTCCAGTCGCTCGATTGTCCTCTAGGCGATTTGGCACTGCGTCTCTTCCACGGTTTGTGCCTCCTTCGCGATGCGCGCCTCCTTCACGGTTTGCGCCTCCTAGGCGGCTTGGAGCCACCGTTTGGACTTGTTTATCTCGTCCACGGTGACGGGCGCTGATGTTGACTTCTTCGCTAGCGGCTGACCGCTCATTGCGGGTCGATGAGGTGGCGAGTGCTTTATCAAGACTACGGATCATGGCATTGATCCGATCGAGTGCGACTTCAGACTGGAGAGTACGCGGCAAGCTGCGGATGTGGTAGGCGATCTCCATGGCGTTAGCCATGGGGGAGTCGTAGCGTGCGACTCTCGCGAATTCATGCGCGAGGTTGCGCCCGGCGAGACGGCGATCGCGGGCGTCGAGGCGTCGCAGAGCTCTCTGGTTGTTTCTGGTCACCCTTGCCGCTTCTTGCTGCGTTGTTTCTCCGTCAGGCGCGAGTTCGTCTGCGGAAATATCAGCCTCCAGCTCGAATGCCCAAGCCGGGTCATTTTCTTGTACGAAGACCTCGCGTCAGCGTTAGCGTTGGGATCAGCTCCGGCTAGGGCTGCTCCTCCAGTGTCAGCCATGAACACCTGTCGACTTGGCTCGACAGAGTCAGTAGTCGTTTGAGTGAGGAGTTCTGTGGTGCTATCCTCGTCTTCTTCTAACGGTGTGCCGTTTTGGAACGGCAGGTCGTCAGTGATGTCGGACCCAAAGAGTACAAAGACCTGGCGGGACTCGTAGACTACCCGGGGTGTCTTGTCTCTTAGGTACACGACTCTTCCTTCCGGTGTGGCAGTGAATCACCAGGTCTTGCCCGCCGTCTTCTTGTAGATCTTCCACGTCCGAGTCCGAGTTGTACACGGGGTTCACCTCCGAGTAGGAGTTAGCGTGACCTGCCGTGACTCGGACTGGGACGTCCCGCTCTGAGTCCAAAGCGGACTCGAATTGGCTCTGCAATGCCTCGCAATAGATGCGGGTCGAATTGCGGAGTCCAAACGGGAATTGGGGTGGGAGGGTCGCCGTAGTCGTAATCGACTCGGACTCATGCCCGCGGACAATGTCCGCGAGCGTGATCTCGCCGAGTTGATCAGCCAGATCTTCCATGATGGGCGCTGGTTCTTCCTTCCTCTCCAGGGGCGTCTCGAGGTAGCTGCAGAAACCACTCGAGCCGTCTGCGACGTAGACCCAGGAGCCGAAGTTGAACCTTGTGCCTTCCTGAAGCGCTTTTGATTGGATGTAGGTCACCATTGCGTTCTCCACGGGATCTTCGAGAAAACCCCTACCTGGCGCGCCAGATGTCGGTGTTCTACCGTCGATCCTACCAAGGGGTATCCTGAGGTAGTAGATTTCAGGTGGAGTTTCGCCGAGATCAGGAACGCAAAGGCCAAGTGACTTAGGATTTTAGACAGGTTCGGGCCGCCGAGATAGCGTAATACCCTACATCCTATATGTTGGTTTGTATTCAATGATTGTGTGTTCTTTGGAGGGGGTCCCTGTCCAGCCTTATATACATGGCGAGCAGGGTTACAAGGTCAGTTCGGAGTAGAATCCTAACCTATTACAACTCGTAGAGTGCTTTACAAGCCAATTCGAGTAGTTTACAAGTCTTACGACTAGTTTCCATAACGAGGAGAGTCCTTGTAGTACTCTACTCGTAGTTTTCACGCTTGGTACGACTCCTTCAGAGATCATCCATGAGTTCTTGTAGGCCTATGGTCGTACCTCCAACAATCGGGATGCATCCACCATCTTCGTCCAGCGTCGTATCGCCTCACGCTACTCGGTCTGATCAGCTGACCAGTGTGATCCACCCGACTCTTGTGATGTCTATCCTCGTCGTGCGTGCCTCCTCCCCGAGCATGGAGGGCAGCCGTTGCTTTGCCTCTTCGGGCAGCAGTGGCAGTCACCCTCATGGTCTTCTGCGTCGTTGCTTCCTCACCGCCACCGACCATGTCCACGACCTTGTCGTCGACTACGCATCATTGTGCTTTTTGCGCATGGTCTTCATCAAGCCATTCAAGTTCTTCGTCATCTCCTTCGAGCACTGCCACCGTGTTGCCTGGATCATTTGGCCTTGCGCTGGAAAATCCGAGCTCTCCTCCTTGCTTCGTCCAGCACAACCGTCGCTAGCGTCGCCATCACCTCTACTCCAAGCAGCTGGCGTCGACATCTTCTACCCGTCGTTCTTGAGCGTCCGCGGCAGCTTTGGAGGCCTTCTCTGCTGGTCCCCCCCCGGCGATGGCGTCTGGTTGTGCATGCTCCCTTGCACGTCCGGTATTGGCAACACCGGTGCATGACCATTGTCCCCGACGCGTTACCAGGCCTGGGAAACCTAGGCATGCCTCGCCTATTGGCCTAACTGCATCGACTTCGGCATCACACCCTCTATGATTGTCTCGACGCGTCACTATCTTCGTCTCTGGCATCTTCTCAGTTACGCCACCGTCATGGCGGCTTCTCGTGCGCCCGCGGCTTCATGTGTGGCTACCTCGTCTTCAGCACCCTCGGCAACTCTACGTCAACCACAGTTATCCTACGCATGGCATCATCAACCATGGCTCATTGCCCTCCAGCTCGGCTACATCGACGTCTGCACAAAGGGCTACCATCCGCATGAGATACTCACCGGTTTTCTCTCCAGTCGTAGCATCTGCACCGTGCCAACGTTATGACTGCGGGGGGCTGTGGAGCTGGACGTGGAGCCAAAAACGGCTTCCACGCTAGGGGTGGAGCTAGAAAATGTGGCTTCGATGGGCTCCACCTCTCCTTGCGTTGTCCTTTTGCTATCCTTGGCGAAAATGACCCTTTCGAGTGCTCAAGGCGTGGCATGTTGGAGTAGGATGACGAGGGTGCGGCGGTGGGACACGACGACGACGAGCGAGCATCTCGATGAAGCACGACGGCAATAGACAAACATCTCGATGGAGCACGATGATGACGGGTGAGCAACTCCAACATCCTCCTGCCTCCTCCCATGCTGGTGCCGCCAGTTCTGGCCACTCCTACTACAACGCGGGGGAGGAGGCGGTCCCGAAGGCATAGAGGAACATGACAGTCAGGGACGGTCAGCGGCAGTGGGGAGGAGGCGCGACCGACGAGGGCACCAGCGATGTGGGGGAGGATGCACGGTCGGGGAGGCACGGTCAGATCTCGGTGAGGGGTGCCGGCGAAGCAGACGGTGAAGGCAAGGCCCGAGGCCCGGCGGCGCTGGCAGCAAGTGCGGTGGGGACGGAGGGTCCGGCGCGGCGACGGAAGAGGATAAGATAGATGAGGATATAGGAGATCGGCAGGAAAGAGAGAGAGGAAGTGGAAAATAAAGAGAGGAGAAAAAAAGAAAGGAGAAAAAGAAAAAAGGAAGGGCATTACTAGACATTTCACTCTTTTTTAATCTATTTTCAATATCTATAAGAGCAACTACATTGCTAGTTTTATAGATTTTTGACTAAAAGGGTACCTTCCAACAGCTTCATTGAGAGCCTACCAAAGTATGCTGACAGGTGGGTCAAATTCTATTTTCCCAAGGATGTTGAAGTTGCACCAATTTGTACTATAATATGTGTCTAGCAATTTATTTTCGCAAGTTGGAATATGCAGTGCTGAGCATAAATATTGCTTGAGGCAAACGTTGTTTTTCCACCCGTAGCATCACGATGGGCACAAATCTAATCTCTATAAAATTCATCTATTGAGACTTAGGATAAAATAAAATTAGGTGATTCTCCGCGCATTGCTGCGGGATTTGAAAGAGATATTTTTTGATAAACTATGAATCATTGCGGTTGATTAGTTGCTCATAAAAATAATTCACTTGTAGAGTTATCCGAATAGCCATATGAGCTATCTCTCGATAAAAACCATAAACTTTTATGTAACTTTTGAATAGATAAGAAAGAAAATAAGATATACATCTAATGAATAAAAATGCGCACAAAGTTGGTCGGACAATTAGAATAATCCAGAATTTAAGATGATGTGCACCACATAAGTGAGAAATAGCAATTAATGCATCTTAGTTGGATATTAATGCATCTTAGTGCGGGGTGATTATTAATATGGCTTCGTAAGGGTCTAGAAAAAATCCTTAGTGAGGATCTCCTATATAAGGCCAGTCTCAATGGGAGTTTCATGGACACAATTACCTAGAGTGACACATCATCTAAAACATGTTTGAAACCATGATGAAATTACCTCTCTCAATGCATAGTTTCATCTGTTGCTGTTTTCTAGGTTACATGCAAGACACAAGCTGTCTATGTAACTGTGAGAGAGAGTTTCATCACCATGAAACTCATTTCACCTCTCTCTTCATTAATACACTGCCACATCATCAAAAGTGCTAACATGACAGCCTATTTAATGTCTATGAAACTCCCACCGAGACTAGCCTAAGTAGTATAGATTACATTTTGAAGGTAGTACATATAGCATTCATTACCCAGTGCGCTCCTCCACCTTCTATGGCTATGTTGTATCTGACCGCTCGCTAGGTAGTATAAATAGCATACTAGGTCCCCGTTGTGGAAAAGATGAAAACTTTTTGTATTGGACTACGTGCATACAGAGAAAAAAAATGAATTGGTGTAATTCTCTAGGTGAAAACTTTTCGCGTTTTGAGTGAAACAAAACAGAGCCTAGATAACCGTTTGGATTTTCACACAGTAGCTAGTTGTGCAGTGTGTTGTGTCTTCATTGATTTTAGTACGAAAATGTTTTGCAAGATCGTAATTCCTCCACTCTAAATTACTACTTTCTCGGTCTAAAATATAAAATATAAGTCGTGTTGATATTTTTAGGTTTATAGATTTTACTATATACCTAGACATACATTATATCTAAGTGCATAGCAAAAAAAATATAAATCTAGAAAAGCCAAATGACCTATGTTTTAGAACGGAGGTAGTATCTTTTTTGTCATTTGTAGATACATAATTTTTGATATACATATATCATAATTCTTGAAGTCCATCGTAATTCTTGAATGGTGCTTGGTGCGTCGAGATTTGTGCCGGTCAGTATCTCTATGTATTCCTAGGGCCGTGTTTAGATAGATGGAAAGTTTTTCACCGAAATGTCACATCAAAGAAAATTTGCCATTTAGACTAGTAAACGTAAACTTCTAATAAAACTAATTACAGATCTAGCCAGGAAATCGCGGGACGAATCAAATGACGGGTAATTAACTAATAATTAGCAAGTGGTTTCTGTAGCGTTACTGTTGCAAATCATGATTTAAATAGTTTCATTAGATTCGTCTCGCGACATACCCTTTATCCATGTAATGGGTTATTTTTTCGCATATATTTAGAACTTTATGCATGTAAAATTTTCTTCGATGTGATGGGTGAAAAAGTTTTCGTGGGGGACTAAACACCGCACTAGTTTCCTACTGTGTATTCCTTGTGTATTTCCAATTTTGCTTGGGATGTATTTGTAACACCCTAGAATTTCAAAAGCATTTAAAAAGAATTTAGAAAAATTATAATAATTAAAATTTGAATTACTCAAATAGGGTTATGCATTAGAAAATATGACGCATTAGTTTATTTTCGAAATAAACCATGTGCATATGCTTGTTCTAACCCTAGAATAATTCTAGAGCACAAATCCTGCCCAAAAACTCAAATTGAATTTGAATTTGAATTAGAATACAAATTCAAACTCAAATTAGAAAAGAAAAGGAAAAAGGAAAAGAGAAAACCTTACCTCGGGCCGAAACCTAGCCGACGGCCCAGCTCTTCCCCCTCAAGTTTGTTCCGCCTCCCACAACTCTTCCCACACGCGCGGCCCAGCGCGGCCCACGCCACCGGCCGGGTGACGTCGCGCTGATGTCACCCGTTCTTCCTCGCTTCTCCCTCCCCTCGCCGCCGTGCCCATCCCACCGCCGTCGCCACTCGATCTCCCTCCACCGGCTCGGGTCGAGCCTAGGGTGCAGCACTGTTGACGGCCGCGTTATTATATGATTTTACCGCCAACATTCCACGATATTCCAGGCTCATTTTGCTCATGACAATGTGAATTTGATTATTTCTAATGAGTTCCACAAGTTTTGTACAATTTGTGAGTGAAGGAGCAGATGGGGAAAAGAAGGAACAATTTGGGCACAGGGCCAGGCCGACCGGCCTAGGCCAGGCCGACCGGCCCCCTTTCCCCTCTTCTGGCCACGGCACTGATCCACAAGTTTACTGATGTATCAAAGATGACCATGAGCCGTGCATTTGACGTCGGTTTGATAAAAGGACCTGTAAGGCCTAGGGTGGGATAAACATGGATTGAAGGGCCCACAACCTAGGATTCTTGGACAGCTTCAACCGAACGCAACCGTTACCGACTTCAAGACATCATTCAAGCCGTCCCTGCAAAGGTCGGTGCCACTTGGCACCAGAGCCAGGCCGGCCGGCCTAGATGAGGTCGGCCGGCCTACCACCGTGGCCCCTACGCTTCCCCTTCGCGTGGATGTTAAGTAGGAGGCTAGCGTGATGATGACGCCGGGAACCGCCCTTGGAGCCTATAAAAGGACACCCCACTCACCTTGAGAACACACAACAAGATAGAGGAGAAGAAGCTCTAGGGTGAAGTGCTACCACTCCCATACTTAGAAAATAGGGAGAGAGGTGAGGTGAGAGTCCGGGAGAGAAGCCGGAGTTGCCGGTTTCTCTTCCACTTTGTACCTCGGCGGATGCGGCTCAACTTCGAGTAACATCCGGGTCTTGTCTGGTAATTCTCGTTCCCTCTGATTTATTAAGCATTCAGACTTGCTAGCTTTTGTTCACTGGTTCCTCGTTCACTACTTAGTAGTGGGTGCTTTGCTTTGATATCAAGCGAAGTAGTAATTATTAGTATAGGCGTGGTGCCTAGACTAGTCGTTACCTTGGTTTGCACCCAGTTCAACGGAATAGTTGTGGTAGCCGGCAGGTGGTGACAGCCCTGTCCAGCCGACGTAATCCACCACTGTTAGTTCTGGACTGTAGGACTTAGGGGTAGGCGGTACCACTCCCCTTCTCATCCCTTTCTGTGAGTGGTGGTGTCTCAGGCGCCCGAAGTGAATTCTCTTGAACAAGTCTGCCTTGCTTGATCTATCAAAATATCCAGTATTGCTACAGAAGTACCCTCTCTACCCTCACCCATTTTATCTCTTCTTTTCTTTTTGTTGTCATCCATATCCCCCATACTACCCTTTCGGACGAACTAATTAAAGGATTAGTACACTTCTCGTTCCCCGTGGAAATCGATCCCTGGAATACTCCTAGGTGAAAGCTACATCGGTATCCGTACGCTTTGCGGATTTATCTGTAGGTCATAAGAAATACCAACATGCGCCGACCACGTCCCACGTGTCGCCCCCACGGCGCTCCAGCGCACCGCGGGTGCGGCGCCGACCACGTCCCGCGGCTCTGAGCAGGAGCTCGCCGCCGGGAGCCACCTCCCCGCCACGCGTCCAGCCGGGGAAGAACGCCAGAGGAGCTCCGAAGCACCACCTCTGGGCTATAAATAGCCCTCCGCGCCTCCCCTAGTCCCTTATCCCCTCCTCCTCACACCCCACGCACACACACTCGCCGGCGCACGGCCGAGCGCGAGCTCCATTCCGCCGCCGCCACACGCCGGTCCAGCCACGCCGGCCACCCTCCGCTCGCCGCCCTACGGTGAGTAATCCCGTCGCAATACGCCGCCCACTCTCTCTCTCTGCTCTCCGCACACCTAGGCCAAGCGCGGTCGGCCGTAGTGCGCCGCCGCCGAGCTCCAGCAAGTCGTTGGCCGGCCTCAGTCCCTCACTCCACGCACGAGCACGCTGGTGCACCCAACATTACCCCCAGCACGTGCTCGAGCTATAGCTAAAGCCCCGGAGCGCCCCTAGCCCATCTTTCCCCTTTCTGCCGCCTACCGCCCGAGCTCCGACGAGCTCGAGCCGCCGCCTCGAGCCACGCCGCCGCGCTAGAGCATGTCCAATCACCCCGCCGCGCCGCTCTCTACCCCCACGCCAAACCCTAGACCTCCCCGTGGCCTAGAATGGCCGGCGCGCCTAGCTCCGGCGGGGCGCTCTGACTCCGCCGCCGCCCGTCCCAGCTGGTGCTGGCGTGGCGCCCACATGGCTGCCACGCTGGCCACGCCCCCACGGGCCAGCGACCCAGCCACGCCACACGGCCGCCACCTCCCCCACTTCCCCCTCCGTGCACCCGATCCACATGGACCCCAGACCCAACGACCCTCCACGGCATGTGGTCCACGGGACCACAGCACAGTGACCAAGCGTGGGTCCGTGCCCCCGAGCCCGCCTGTCTATGTCTCTCACCCTAGAAAATGCTAGGTACACTCGGCTTAGTGCACACAAGAAGTTATTCCTCCACCTTAGAGCTTTCCAAAAATTTACCAAAAATCCTAGAATAATTTCTAAGCCAAAAAATGTCTTGTTATCTAAAAACCCATACCTACCACTCCTAGAATAAAATATCTTTCCTTCTAGGTTAATTCCAAAAATACGTTTTAAATAGAAAGACCCTCAATAAGACCATAGAATCACAAACCACCCTACAACCAACCCCTTTAACGTGTATTGATCTGTGTGATTAATTTATAGCCCGCGTCTTTACAGACACTGACCTCGAGAACGACACCGAAGATCCTGATTACGAGGAAGAATTAGGAAACGACCCCGACGCAGGGCAAGGCAAGTCCCGCCATTAATACTGCTTTAATTACGCATAATTACTCTCTTCACATGATCATGCTAAGACAACTATTCTAAAATAAATACATCACTTGAAACCGGTACTTATTTACATAAAATTGTAAATGGTTCATTTTAAAAGGCTGAACAGTGGAAGGGTAGCCTCGTCAGGGGATCCTATCCTAAGAGCCACTCTAGTCGCCACTGAGGACCGGTTCGCGGGAGAATCTTTCCATTGTCTAAGTACAGTCCTGTATGCCAATAGGCATAGCCTTCGGGAATGCCTAGCTATGTGCAGCCTTGATCCACACCCCGCTAGCCAGCCCTGGTAATATGTCCCAAGGGGCCACGGTTGGGAAACGAGACCATTGGAGACAGACCCTGGCAGAGGACTGGGTCTGGTCGGTACGAGTCGCAAACGACTAGGTCGGTAGGACCTGGTGGCAGATTCGCCACAATATATATATATTTTTATGCATCCGTACCCCGGAAGAGTCCTTTTGTGGACATGCAACTCCTACTTAGACCCCAGCAGATCCTGTGGACAAGCCTAGGGAGAGGACGTCTAGAGATAGACGCTGGTGGGAAAGGAGTACTCACCCTTGCCTTGCTTCCACTTCATACCAGAGGAGTTCGCCGAGGACGAGGCAGACGATGTGGGCCCAGATTGGTGACGTGCTCAATCCCGACGCCGGGAACTCTACGCAGTATCGTTAGACCTTTACTTTCTTAATAAAGCGGAGGCCTTGAAGCCCGCTTGTAAAATCTTGTAGAGTCTCTAAGCTGCACATCGATGTAAATTATCAATAAAAGTTACTCAAAGTTAATTTTTGACACCCTTGTGTTGTGTTAAATATATCCAATGCAAGAACTTGGGGCGCGGGCGCTCACCACAGTATTCTTGCCCGCTTTCATTTCCGTCTCCCTCCCCGGCTTCTCCTCCGTCTCCGGCGAACCACCGGTACACTGGCCCGCACTCTGCGACGTCTTCCTCCCTTGTCGCTGCTGTCCTGTCATCCATACCCGTCTTCGCACCCCCGCGGCTCTTCTTCTCAACTGGGTCTGCATCTGGTACTCCGCGTTTTGGATCTTCAACCTGTACGGACCCGCCCGTTCATGTTGGGCCTAGCATCCCTGCGCTTCGCTGCCCTCCGTTCCTGCCCCTCCGCCACCGGTTGCGGCGGAAATACCTCGGTAAAGCCCTCTTGCCTCCTCTCTATTCGTCCGCCCTCCTTTCTCATCTCACGTGAAATGATTTCCTGTTGTTTCCCTCGGACGGATGGTAGCCGCTTGCGGATGGAGGTCGGGTTTCGTTTCTTGTGCCGGAGGTGGACGAAGACACAGCGCCGCCGGAGAATGTGCACAAGTGGAGGATGGTGGTCGCCTACGACGGGACAAAGTTCAAAGGTTGGCTTTATTTCGGGCTTTGCAACCGCGCTTTGCCTTTGATGCATGGGTATTTTCTGTTAGCGTTTTATAAAGCTTTGTTGTGTCGTTTTGGTACTATTCCAAGACTTTACAGGGAAAGTGTTAGGTTTCACAGGCGAATCAATCCAATGATGGATCCCTCCACTCCACCTGAGAAGATTAATCCCCTTTTTTGATTCTCCATTTGGGATCAGCTTAGATTGTTATAGATTTGCATTCATTCTCAGTATTTTCTTCATGGCTAAGGCATGCCTTGGGCTTCATACCATTCTGCTGTGTACATGACAAATCAGTGTAGTAAATAAATATAAAATCCTGACCCGTTGAGGAAAAAAAAACAATCCTAAAATGTGGCCCTTGCATAATAAGATAATGTACGAGCATCGATCTACAGACAGCTGTGAGTTAGTAATTCAATAGACATATCGTATAGTTAGGCCCAACATTCACCAACTTAGTTAACAACCACTGTAACATTATAATGGATTACAATAACTTGAAACCCACCAGGCAGTATATCAAGTCAAACTGATTTCGTTCTGGGTACAACTTTGTTTCCTTTGCATGTATTGCAGAACTCCTAGAAGAATAACACAAAACATAGCCACCATGTTAAGGTAATTAATCAGGACTCATAGTCTAAACTCTAAAAGAAAATCCATAGTGCACAGAGTAACTCAAGTACCTCTCTTCTTTTAAGTAGATAACATGATAGAACTAGCTTTAGATGCAGTCAGGAATCACCGAGTTCATGGAAACATCGAAACATCTATCTATTACATCCAGGAATCTAAGTTTCTTTTCCGAAAGAGCGTTAACGGAGACCGCAGCAAGAGCTAAACGCCACATCAGCGAGCACATAGGTTCTCTCTGACAGGCAAAAGACGTCCTATTTTCTCCTTCTGGCCTTTTTTTCAGTTGGGTAGCGCCAGACTTGAATTGTTTGCTGTTGGTGTCGGTGGGTGAAAATGTAGCGCAGCCTCCCACTTTGCTTTGCCCCCGCCTGCAGTACCTGCCTGTCCTCTGCTTTCTGAAGTCTTGCCCAATAAGAAAGAAAGGAGGATGCCAAACAAATAATCTCAGTTGGGGACCTCATTATTTTCTTCTCAAAGCATACTAGGTTTCTGGTCTTCCATAAGGACCAGCAAATGACAGACAGACCAATCATGTGAATTGGATTAAATTGAGACATAATTTTTTACCCAATCCCAAAATTGATCAAACGAAGTAGGTCTGCAATTACCACCTACAATCCAGGCAGTAAGGCTCCAAATATATTGAGCAAGGAAACAATCGAAGAATAGATGGTATACTGTTCCATCTGAACGGCAGAAACAACATCTTTTATCTTCCTGCCAGTTTCTTTTAATCATATTGTCCTTAGTGAGGATAGCATTCTGCTGTATTAACCACATAAAAACCTTTATCTTCATAAGGATTCTGGCTTTCTAGATCCTATTGTTTGGGTTTTCTATGTCAGAGCTACACAGGTTTGAATACATTGACTTGACAGAGAAACGACCATTTTTTTCTCAAATCCATTTTGATACATCTCCCCCTTGTGACAGCGCACATGCCATAAGTATATCGTTCAGCCTTCTTAACTGATTTTGTGCACTGACATCTAGCCATCTGTGGAAAGTGAATCTCCATCTCCCAGAGGCTATTTTAGCTACACTACCTATTTGGTCATTACAGATATCATACAGGTCTTTAAATTTCTCTTCATTCCAAACAGGCGAATTGTTTTTATTTCTCTTAAGTTGAGCTATAGTTGTATTTCAAACATACTTCTGTCTAACATATCTTGCCAAAGTCCTTCACCCGTTTCCAGTTTCCACCACCACCTACAAAGAAGACTTAAATTCATTTTACTCAGATCTTTTATACCCAGACCACCTTTTTTCTTTGGCCTAGTGACTTTTACCCATTTCACTAAGTGATATTTCTTTTGCACTCTCCCTCCTTGCAAAAAAAAAAATCTTTTCTTGTTTGGTCCAGTCTTTTTAGGATAGTTTTAGGGATCATATACATCAACATACAATAAGTTCGAATGCTACTCAAACTAGAGTTTATCAGAATTAATCTTCCACCATAAGATAAGCTTTACCTTGCCACCTGTCCGGTCGTTTAATCAATTTCTCATCTGACTGGCGGTGAAGCCAATGGTCCAAATATGAGCCTCCGGCTCTGATACCAATTGAAGGGACCGTCACGGTCCCTAAACCCTAAACCCTAAACACCATAACATTCAATTCAATTCCCTGCCCTGAAATAGCACCTGCAGTCTTCAAATCATTGGCATGAAAATGTATAGCAGTTCAGTAAAATAACACCATTAATTAGTTCATTGCTGCAAATATTATAAGATCAGTGGATGCACCTGGGGCAGCACATGGCTTCGGAGGTGATAGATGATGCCAAGAAGATGATCGAAATCCATGAGAGCCTTGCGCTTTGATCCATTGCTACTTTGCTTGATGGCAGCGTGAGGAGAATAGGGCTCAGTGCAGATATTGCCATGTCACGACGTGCATCCTTTTTGCGTTTGATGTTCTCCTCCACATCACCGCATGCAGCCTTGTCGCTTCTGCTCCAGTTGCTGCGGGATGCTAGAAGGGGGAGTGAACAGAACATAATCATGAAAGACATGCTGATCGAGACCGGGGTACGATACTAGGAGATGCAGCCTTGTCTCAGTGAAGACTGCGGTAGGACGTCGGCTAGGGCAGCGGTTAGTGCGCAGCCATGGCAGCTGGTTTCTTTTCTTTTTTCTTTGTGCACAACCATTTTTTCGGAGATGTATCATGTATGGTGGCATAGGGAAAGCAATGCTAGGAGTCCCTTCTGTTCACTTGAGGAGTTACAGTGCAAGTAAGTGTGGGCGTGTGGATGATCTGGATTGGTAGAGTTTTTCTAATCTGCCACCATGAAAATCTGATCCGTTGAAACATGCCTCTTCCAGATCAACGGTCAAATATTTTTGGATTTTCAGGGATTAACGTGGGATTTTCTTAGGAGTGTGATTAGTATGGATATAGATAGATGGTTCAATGACCCTAGGAATTCTCTTAACCTTTTGAATTCTAAAATGTCATCAATGTGCTTGCATTTGTGCATCTAAGCATTATAACAAACTGTTCAAAAAAAAAACATAAGTGGAACACTATTCTTTTTTCCTACATCAACATTGCTATGATTTCCATGTGAATTATATTTTGAAATTTCATGATTCTCTTAATTATATCTCAGGTTGGCAATATCAACCATCACCTCCAACCATACAATGCTTTTTAGAGAATGCACTGATACGCATCACCAAGCTGGATAGGAAGAAGCTATGTTTGGTTGGTGCAGGCAGGACAGATACAGGTGTTCATGCATGGGGTCAGGTTCAATAACGTGCCATGGCTTACCTTGACATTTATCATTCGGCTTGTGTATCCAGCACTGCTAAATGTCATTATGATTTTTTCTGAACTGTCAGGGATAACGAATAATATTTGTCATTTCCCAGGTGGCGCATTTCACTACACCCTTTGCTTATGATTGCCTCGATAGCATTCATTCTGCAATCAATGGACTTCTTCCTCCTGAGATTCGAGTAAGGGAAATTAGTGCGGCCCATCCTGAGTTCCATGCTCGAACATCCACAAAGAGCAAAATCTATCACTACAAGATCTACAATGAAGCAATCATGGATCCCTTTCATAATTGTTATGCTTACCATAGTGCTTACAAACTTAATCCGCATGCCATGCGACAAGCTGCGAAACACTTTGTTGGAACCCATGATTTCACATCTTTTGCTAATGCAGCACATAATGATCGTGAACGCAGTCCCATAAAGAAGATAACACGTTTTGATGTTACTGAAATGGTAATTGATGTCCAAACTGAATATGTTTTTGGTACTGTTGTTTTTCACCCTCTGGTTTCATCTCTAGCCTACCTCAACTTGCTTGGGACAAAAGGCTATGTTGTTGTTGTTGTTGTTTTTCACCCTCTGGTTTGGTGTTGATTGACATGGTCCTTTTTTTTTCTTGGTACTCTCTAGGGTCCTGTCTTACAGCTTGAGGTGGAAGGCACTGGTTTTCTGTACAGACAAGTCAGGAACATGGTAATTTTTTTTATCTTATTTAATGCCTATTTCAAATTTAGCTTCTTACTCCTGTTCATAAATATATGACGTTTAGTAAACTAATCAGTTCAAAAATGAACTAACTAGTTTGTCAATTATTATCGAATCTCTTCATTTTCCTAAAGCTAAACTGATTTGTCTTCTGGATACATGGGATAAACAAATTTCTGGAGCCCATTAATAGAAGTCTTGTTTGTCCCTTTCTTTTTCTACATTTGATAGTTAAAATCAACCATGAAAATCCGTTCGTACATCTGCAGTACTGTAGTCTTTGATGTTAGTGGAAAGTGGAAACTAATCAGACACATTCCCAACTGTGTATCTTATCTCCATGTACTGCAATATTAATCACTAACGGAACTAGACTACACAGCTGCTCTTGCATTTATCTTTATTTGATTCTGCCATGTTATATCATTTCCAGCATTAGGGTATATCTTCCCTTATATGACATGAATGCTTGCCTTGATCTCTGAAAGGTCAAGATTGCAAATCATAATGCACTAAGACCACACAATATTTTCTTTCTAGCATCCTTGTGGTTGCCTGGTTGGTGACTTGCCATTCTGAGCATTGCCGCTTTTATCTTCTGTAACCTGATAGCCTGTGTCTTGGGCGCTACCATATATCTGTTCAGCGCACAGTTGACATCTGATTGGCATTGGATGATGCAGGTAGCTTTGCTGCTTCAAGTTGGAAAGGAAGCACTGCCTCCTGACATTGTTCCTGTGATAATTGCGGAAAGGGACCGCAGAGAACTGGCAAGGGTGGCTTTATCAGCACCACCACACGGATTGTATCTCATGTCGGTTAACTATGACGAGGAAATCCTGAAGCCCCCTGAAGGTTCGCCTCCAATTTCCTTTGGTAGGACACACCAGCTTAGTAAATGTAAAGTTACATTTTATTAATTTGTTACTAATGATGAATTATCTGCCAGAAAAGTACCATCTTTTAGTTTCTTGTGCCTCGTATACAGTTTCCTTGAACTGCCAACCACAGGAACTGAATGCCTGCTAGTTTCTGGGTACAGGATTTGATCAAGGGACCCTAACAGATTGTCTCTTTACATTCATTTTTTCTTGAAAAAGTCCATTTTACTCCTCTCACCTATTCACCTTGTCCGCTTAACCTCCTAAGCAAAATTTAGGCTCAATTTAATCCCTCGAACTATTTCGATTGGTCCAATCTACCCCCTAATGTATTTTTTGCGTTTTTGTTTCTCTATGTACAGAGTTGAATTTTAAGTTCAAATTTTGTGAGCATGTACATAACATGATGCCTTATATTAAAAAATATTCTAAATTTCTTCATGGTTATTTTTATATTTTAGGATATGTAATACGAAATTGATCATAAATACACAAAAATCTATGAAAAGTAATCATGAAAATTCTCAATTTATTTTTCTAACATGGGCATCATGTTATAAGTCATCCAATAAAATTTGGAATTAAAACTTGTACATGAAGAAATAAAAAATAGAAATTTAATTAGGGGGTAGATTGAACTAATTCAAATAGCTCGGGGAGAGTAAAGTGAGCCTAAACTTTGTTTGAGGGGTTAAGCGGACAAAACGAAAAGGTAAGAGGAGTAAAATGGAAATTTTCCTTTTTTTTTCTTTCCTAGCGAACAATTGTTTGGCGTGAATGATTGTAGATTAATCTATGTCAGTAAACTGATTCTTGGAAACCCTGTATAGCTGGAAAGGTTATTACTCCTGTAAAACCCCAGTCCCCAGAACATCAACATCATTCTAGATCATTCCCGCGCTACACTATGACATGTACGACATATATTTAAATAGGAAAAAGTCCATTTTTGACCATCCAACTATGCCCTCGGTTTGGTTTTGGCCATCGAACCGCAAAACCAGGAATCTTTGGCCACCCAACTCTTAAAACCGTTCATATTTGGCCATTCGGCGGTTTTGATGAGTGGTTTTGCTGACGTGGACGCCACGTGAGGTGGGGCCCACTTGTCAGCTCTCATCTCTTCTCTCCTTTCTCTCCTCTCTTTCTTCCCTCCTCCCGCACGCTGCCAGACTCTCCCATCTCTCCCGCGCCGTCTGCTCGTGCGCCAGTGCCAGCCTCCCTGTGTTGGCCGCCCTCATGCCGGTCACCACCCGCCCTCGCGTCCACCGCCGGCTGCCCCGCGCCAACGTCGGCCGATGCCCCTGCTCCAAACGCTGCCTCGGCCATGGCGCTCCAGCCGCTGCTTGGCCATGGCGTCCTGCTCGGGATGGCGCTCGCCCCTCGGCGGAGCTTCGCGCCTACTTTGAGCCCCGCACCCTCCCCCGTCGTGCGCCGTCCAGCACTCGCCGACCGCCATGGCCCGATGGAGATCCAAGCACACCTCTCATCTTCCGTCCCCCGATGCCTCGATTCATGGTGTCCTCCTCCAATTCATGTCGCTACCACCTCAATTTACGGCGCCCTCGCCCAATTCCGACCGCCGCTGCCGCAACTCATGGCTCCCTGCCATGCCCGCCGCCAGTGCGGCAGTGCCGGCCACTAATCTTGCCTACGCCTCGTGCCGATGGAGAGGCCAATAGGGGCGGCGGCTCCCCACCTTTACCATCGTCGATGGGGGCGTCGAGCTGCAGCTCCCGCAGCCATGGAGGAGCAATGCCAGAGAGAGACGCCTTAACTAGAGGTTGAAGAAGGTGAGGATCACGTGTTAAAAGAAATAGAAACGTCAAGGGGTTTTGTGTAAGAATGTTGGTGTTATGCGAGAGGGTGAAATTTTTCAGGGGGTTTTGGGTTAAATATGTGGGTCCCACCGCCACGTGGCATCCACATCCGCAAAAACCACCTACCAAAACCGGTGGATGGCCAAATATGAACGGTTTTAAGAGTTGGGTGGCCAAAGATTCCTGGTTTTGCGGTTCGATGGCCAAAACCAAACCGAGGGTATAGTTGGATGGTCAAAAATGGACTTTTTCCATTTAAATAACAGGTCTAACTTTTTGGAACCATAACAGGTCTAACTAGAAGAACAAGAAAACCCAGCCAATATCTCATGTAAGGAGAGCACGCGGAAGCATAAAAGCTATCTGGATTGAACGTTAAACCAAGTCTTCTACAATGGCACACCCAAAACAAACTTGAACAACGGCTATGCAGTTATCAAGAGCTGAGTAAACCATAAACAAATCTTGGCAAAAAAGAAAAACTATAAACAAATACTCCAACATGCAAGTTTGTTTATTGCACACGAGTCTCAAATTTGTTTGTCCAGATGAGGTGTGCATATGTGCTGCTATTCTAAATCATAGTTGATTAGGTGGCTCTAGACACATGAGAACATGGGAAAAATATCATAACGTGTGAAGTTAAAAAAAAGACATCAACAGTTAAACTGCTTCAACAAACTATTTTAAATCATAGTTGATTAGGTGGCTCTAGTATCACTTCGTCCTGAGTTCGACTCATGGGAGTGAATTTTAGGCTGGAATTAAAATCATTTGTCTTGCGCCAAAACATAGGTGTTATCCCTAGGCTGGAATTTAGGTTTGCCCTAGGTTGTTTGTTCGTCTTACAGGTGTTATCCTAAACGCTAAGCAGTAAGTCACCTACTATTTAGCTCTTTATATGAACTAAACGGCCAATTAAACGGGTTACGACCATTGAATGGGATAAACACGTGATTAAAGGGACACGAGTAGGCGTTGTGTAGCATTTACACGACGTGTAAACGGGCTACACGGCCGTGTAGGCGAACACTGTGTCACAGGGCAACAGTGCCACCGTGTAGGGGTGAGATGTGGTTTGCGAGTTTTCTTAATCTGCGTGCGAAGGTCTTCTCTTAAAAAAATGTCTGGAGTTGTCTTATCCCCACTGAAGTGTGACTTATGAAGTAATTGCTGATTAGTGCATAAACTTGGCAATTGGTACGTTTAGGTACACAATCTCTTAAATTGCTCATTTGGGAACAACAACTCGGCAGGTGGGTGCGGATAGATCATAGGGCGACACATAGGCAAAAAAGTGCCACGTAGGCACTCGACAAAGAGTTTTTGAAAAATTAAAATAAAAAAACGGCCCCATCGGCCGCCCGCCCCCACCACGGCCGCGTGTGCCTGTGCGCTGCCGGAGTAGCCACGTTCGCACGCCGCTGCCGCCGCTCTAGCCACTGCTCCCCGAGCGCCATCGCCACCGCTCGCCGTAGAAGCACCACCGCGGGGCCGCCACCGCGCCGGCACACTGCAGCGCCAGGGACGCCCTAGCCGCCGGGGTCGAGCTCAGCGAGCCGTCCTTCTCGCGCGCCTGTGGTGGCCGCCGTTGGAGCCGCTGGACTCGCGCCCATGGTGGCCGCCGCCGTCGGATCTCGCGCTTGTGGTGACCGCCACCGCCGGATCTCGCGCTCTTCCATTCGCCACCGCCGCACCTCGCCCCGCCGCTGCTCCTCACAGCCGGTGAGGGCGAGCGGAGGGGGAAGGGGAGGGGAGGCAGAGGCGGGGGCCCGCCCGGCGAGGAAGAGGAGGGGAGGTATAGAGGAGGGGGCGCTGCCGCACTGCCGGATCTCCGCCTCCTGTGGAGGGCGCCGGGAGAGGAGGAGGGAGGGGAGGGCAGCGGGTGAGTGAGGAGGGAGGGAGGGCGGGGTGAGTGAGGAGAGGGAGGGGAGGGAGAGGATAAGGCCGGGTGTGGGTGGGCTTGGGGCGCGCGTGGGAGTGGCCAGAGGTGCGGGTGGGCCAGGGTGCGGGCAAGGTTTGAGGGGGATTGGGTGGGGCCAGGGGCTGGCGTTGGAGAAGGTGCGGTCAGGGGTTTTGTTTGCCGTGTGTTGCTGTGAGGACACACGGCAAATAGTTTGTTTTGCCGTGTGTGCTCCCAGTGACACACGACAACAGTTATCAAAAAGATTTAAAAAATTATGGAAAATTTTTAAATATGTTCAAAATATTATGGAAATTATCATGAAATAATTTGTGTCGTCTAGTGCCTATAGAAAATTTTGTAGTCAAATTATAATTCGAACGTCACTTTGCCTCTCAATCTAACCACATACCTCTCAAGTTTATGAAACTTTTTCGGAGATGTTTCGATTTGTAAGCATCATATGCTACAAAATGTCGAAATCCATTCAAGTTTTACCACACCTTTCACGTATGATATCATGAGGTATTGACAAATCTCATGGTTTTCAGACTTAATTTGAATTTTTTAGAATTTTAAAATCATCCGGGCACATGTTGGTGGTCGTGTTTTCTCGACAAAATGTTGAAAATTTCTTTTCATTTAATGGGTATGGACTCAAATTGAGCGAAATAACATAATATCATTTTTTCACTTATTTTATTCTATTATTTGAATCACTTACGGTTCAAATTTGATTTGATTCAAAAAATTGCTTGAAATGCAATTAATTAATTAAAAATAGCAAACAAATATTAAAATGAATCAAATTTAACATGAAGTGCTACATGTTGTATGTGAAGGGTAGAAAAAGTTTAGATGTGAGAACGAAAAAAAAATATTGCTTTGCCATGTGCCCAAAAGAAGGCACACACCAAAGAGTGCTTTATCGCGTGCCTAGCTCTTTACCGAGTGTTTTATTTGTTACACACGGCAAATACCTTCTTTGTCGAGTGTCCAAAAAATACACTTGGCAAAGAGCTAGACACACGGTAAATGTAGGATTTCCATAGTGAACCACTAGACTGCCTTGATTTACCTGATAAGACGAAGGAACCATGACACGCGCGAGGCACAGGTGGCAGCTGGGCAACTTGGTGCAAACAACTTGTTTGTCAACTTTCGGTAGAGTTCGAGCTGGATTATTTAAATCCAATAATAATTTGCAACTTGACGGCGGCAGGAATATTATCATTAGTTGTGCAAGAATAAACTGTTGGAGGCTGTGACATCTTGTTGCCTGCTTTGTATACTCGAATCTCCAAATCTTGCTTGACTGGGGCATCACTAGTAAAATATTATTAATTTGTTCACTAGCACAATAGCAAATATTTAGTGGCAGATTATACAAGTATGTGGGTCTTAAATTTTATGCACCAACCAGTTCAATGCGTAGCTTTGTTCAAAAAAAAAGTTCAATGCGTAGCTCAAATGTATAAATTGTGCAGTCTACTACTATTACTACTACAGCTATTGCTGGGTCAAAAAACAATATAAGCAATGCCCTACTAATGTTGAACCAACGACATTATGTTCAAAGCTTTTTCCATCAGAAGTACATTTCCAGAGATTTGGTCATGCATCATAATAAAAACGATAAAGGAAAGTCAATTATTCATCATATCAAAATATATGACATTTTTTGCAAAGCTAAATACATATTTCATACTATTATTTACGATCTAAGATTGATATACTTTGTTTGACTGCATGCACATGCTTTACCTATGAAGTCAGAAGTCCTTTATTTAGTTGGTCTACCATATATTATAATTATTTGCTGCTTCTCTTAGCATCGCAGTGTCATATATACTTAACCGCAAAACAAAATATTACACTTATATGTGCCAAAATTAAACTACAGCCTTTGTTGGATGAATTAATAAATATTACTTATGGATTAGCTCGATCGAAAGGGCGACATAAGCATTTTTTTTTTGAGGTTGACAGTGTCAAATCAAACGGCGTTGGAGTTGAAATTTGTTTTTCGTACTCATACTCCCTCTGTCCAGGAAAGAATGCAATTTTCACTTCCCGAGAAATTTTAGATCTTTAGTTTGACCAATTATAGATAATTTTTTTAATATTTATAATGTTAAATATATATCATGAGATCCGTTACAAAATATACTTTTCTTGAACAGATGGAGTATATACGATGGGTGACAGGTGCAGATTTGACTTACTACTAAATACAACGGACAAATGAACCCTTCAAATTTCTTTAACTATTAGTATAACACTTCAAGCAATCTTTTGTCTATAAGTTGAACCGTTCTTTTGGTGTCACCAATTTTACCTGAAAATATATTTTATTGCCCTTCGCAGTCATCAGGATCTTGCCTGAAGATATGGCACGGATTATCTAGAGTCGGGAAACAACTATTTTACGTTAAACTTGCGTCTCCAAAGTAGTGAACTCTACTCGAAAAAAAAAGTACTAAACTCATAAGGACATTAACAATAATTCAAGGACGACAAAACTAAAGGCTTATACATAGGCTTATTATATATATATAGGCAAACCATTGCATTGCAATTGGGCCACTAAGGTGAAACTGAGTCAACTATGTCGTGCGCGATTAAGATGGCTGCGTACAGAAATTTACATCGGATTGCACCGTGCAGCAAAGCTGGATGCATGAACAGTTGACTTTGTGAAGCTGATAAACAAATAAATCCCTGTCACATTCGTTGGCTCACCTATCTAGCTCCGTAGTAGATAAGTACGGCATCTTCTATCGTTTGGATTGCGTCCGCTCCTTTGTCGTACTACACGTCAGGTCCTGCGTTCTTTTTTGTCCTTTCAGATTTTCGTCTGCCTTGCGCACCCACACGGCCACAGAGCTATCTCGACGTTGGATTAATTTAGAGTTTCCTGCTGTGTCAGACTTGTCTGTGCTAAATTTTTCTGGCCGTCTATCTTTTCCTATCGTAGTATAGTGTGCTGAGGTATGCTACGTCCTTGGGACAGGGAATCAGATAAAGACGAGAAGGACATTAATTTTGGGAAATTGAAGTCAATTACAGAACCAAAAACGTGTATTTGGAAGCAGATGGCATTTCAAAATATGCTCTTCATCAGTTCCACTTGTCTTTAAAATACATTAGAAGCAAACGGGAACTCAAAACTATGACCAAAGCAAGGCTTTACAACTATAAGCGCATGGTTGATGTAGTAGTACATTGCTGTACATAGTTGATGCAGTACTACATTGCTATTGTTAATAGTCAATGGAAAGGCTGGTGTCTTTTTTTTTCGACACCACTGGAGGTGCATAACAGTGATCAGAATGGTCGCATTAGCATAGCCAAGTAGTAAACGGATAAAGCCTTGTTTGAATCAATTAGAGCTTTAGGAAGCTATAAATATTGTTAAAAGCTGGATTGTCAAAAGGTGTAGAAAATCCAGATTGCTGTTCGTATCCTCTGTTGAGGGGCTACATTGTTGCCTTTGTTTACTATTTATGCCTCCTCAATCTTATGGATTGTGGAGAGGTTTACATTGCATAGGTTGTAGCCTTTCCTCCATCTTGACCTCTTTTGCATCTATTTCTTCTTCTTCTGCCATCTCTTGTCCCAATAGAATTACATCCATAGAATGAAAAGCCAGACTAGTTATTGAACCGGTGGAGCTGTCAGTGTTAAAAATATGCCCTAGTGGTAATCATAGAGATGATCATATTTCGTTGTATCCTTGATATACATTATGTGTCCACTGAATAACCATGAAAGACAACTTATATTGATTGGCAAATTATGTAAATTGTTTGTGAAACTCTTTTACTTGTATGGTTATTCTAAAGTTGTCCCTGGTCGGAGTTTATGTAAGGACACACATAAATGTTAGACTATCACATGTACTAGTTGATGACTATGTTTCACAAGTCATGGATATGAAGATGTCAAACTAATAACGTGAGCGCACGTATGACATGAGGCTAGACTGACCTAACATGAGAAATAGTAACTTAGTTCTCTCTACACAACATGTATGCTACTTCCTTAGACTTGCGATTGTCACATGTGCTCAAGATGTGGATCGATCTACTTAGGGGTTATCAAATGCTACTCCGTAACTAGGTAGTTATAAAGATACTTTTCGGGTTTGTCGGGATGCATGCTGTGAGGCATGGTCAATTAAGATGAGTTGATCTACTTGAGAGATATCTTTGGGCCCCTTGAGAAATGCATGGTCATGCTAAGTAAGGTTAAATGTTAACCAAGTAACAGATTCTGAGTCACAACATCAAGAAAGAGAGTTCAGCGTGGAGCTAGACCAAATATTATGAGGCAAAGATTAGGATGATGGTTTGTTCAATATGATCTTTGTGTACGTATAGGAGTTGACACATCTTACTAGAGGCTGCGGTCAACTATTGGGTGAGTAGGAGTACTCGTACCATGTCTATGCGTGTGTGAACCTATCGGGTCACATACTTAAGGGGCTTGAAACCTATTAAGGATAGGATCCGAATTAGACTAGGCTTAGGAGTGCCAGTGAGCCTCGTACCTAGGAGCCCATCAGGGGCGCCTATAGAAGAAAGGGTGGGGCACACGGATTAGGAAAATTCACGCCTCCTCGGCAACCGCCGCAAATCTCACGCCCGCGCCTTCATTGCTCTTGCGGACCTAGCAGTTCAGGGCATGACGCTTCCTCCCTATATGTGTAGATATCTTGGAGGTGTTGCATCTGCCGCACAAGGACAAGCGCACGAGAGGAGCAGGACATGGACATGATCGACTACGCTGCCCCGACGCGCTTCATCAAGTTTTGCACCTGCACGTCCAGTGGTAGTCTTGTGATCTATAACAACAGTGTTTCTGGTTTATAAGGTAGAACATTTTGTTTTTCGCTAGTGTAGCCCTACCGCATATCCCATCAGTCGGTCTATTGGTTTAGTGGTATGGTCACTAGTTGGACCGGTTCGAATCAGGTTTGATATTACCCATATTTAGTGTAGACTGTACAAAGGCAAAATAAGGATGAGTTGGTCAAAACTCAGCTGGCATTCGGTCTGCTATCAACCAGGGTCCGAAGCCCCATACAACCTCATTTTCTCTCCTCATTTTAAGGTATATTTAGAATTTGGGTTTCTAGGGCAGGTTTGCAGCCCAATATGCAAATAGTACATAGATTTGTTTTTTTTTTGCCCCAACGGTCTTATAATTGAACCGAGCCAGTGGGCGGGTTTCTGTCGTATGAACCTTTGTGATACTCCATAGATCAGTAGAAATTACGTACAACAAATATCACATTTATACGACAGAAAAAAGTATAAATATCTTAATTATTACATCATTGTCATGACAATACGTCTGATACAAGCCCTCAGGGCTGAACGACAAACAAAAGAAAATCCAATGCAGCAGAACTAGGCATAGGAGCTTCCATCTTCATGACCGCCTCCACAGGCAACTTGCATGTCAAGACGAAGCCATCAATCGTACCACCCATCGTGGTTGAACTTGTGCTCATCCTCAAAACCTACGTACTCAGAAACTATCCCAAAGGAATGGGATAGGTTCACGTCACCATCCGTGTATGGCAAACTTTAAGTGGACTTTAAGCTAAAGGGATAAAATTATTGTTGGTATTTCTTAACGTCATTACCAGTTCCCCGGCAACGGCGCCAGAAAGTTTGTTGACGTTTCTTAACGTTCACAGAGAAATCTGCAAGTGCACAGATATCATCGTAGCTCTCCCCTAAGAATATTCTAAGGGTATCGAATCCAAGGAAGGTGGGTCGGTCAAGAGATTCTACTATGCTTATGAGTTATATCTTGATATGATAAACCAAAGCTCAACAAGAGTAAAGATAATAGCTGGGTAGTGTGACACACATGAGAATAACACTCGGGATAAGATAGTCTAAGGCTAGAGAAAAGGATTAAGAGTTAGCTCTAGGTTCTAGTATACTTCCTATATACTACACATGTCATGTTAGAGAGGCAATCATACACATTATACAGAATAAGCCTATGCACCCAGGTACAAGGGGAGATGACCTCCCTCGCCACTTACGCGTGACCACTTTACGAGGTTGCCACTCATTTATGAACTCCTACAAGGTACCCGGACGTGGGGGATTTCAGAGGGTCCAACAGAACTGTCACCACCTGCGGCCTACCTCGGCCAAATCGTGGGGCACACTCATAACCAATGGAAGCCAACAACCCAAGCACCATGCTTGCATTGCCGAAGAATGGTCTAGCCCTCTCATGAGTACGTATACTAGAACTAGAACCATCCCATGAGGATCAATGAACATATATCGTGACATAGATCGTGGAGACTATATATTGTATGAAAACATACTCTACATGAACTAGAGCAAAGTCTAATACACATGAGGGCACTCAATTCAACGCAATCCATGCAGAGGTATATGATTGAATCAAGAGCATATAAGCCAAGCATGTATAGAAGGCAAGAACTTGAACACAACTCACACATATCATGACTAAGACAAACACTATATAAGAAAGATGTATCTTTGAAGTAGAGTAAAGTCATTCTTGAACTAAAAGATACAAGAGTCATACCCTTAGCTCCAAGGAGACCTGAACCTATGTAGAACTACTCTAGCCTAACTCCACTATCCTAAAGACTAAAAGTGAGAGAGAGTGCTTCAACTTGTGGTGCTTAGAATGGAGCCCCTCCACTCATATTTATAGGCACTTGGAGGCGGTATCACCGAAGGAATATTCCCTAGAGAGGACAAGTGGCAGCTCGAGGTGAGGGGATTCACCCCTGGTTCGGCCGAACCAGGGGGTCAGCCGACCCATGGTGGGCCCCCCTCACAACCGCCTTTGGACAGGTGGCTGCCAGGTGGGTCCTCATGTGGGTATGGGGGTGTCTTGGGTGTTTCTATACTTTCTAACCCTAAGGTGGGCCCCTCAATCCGCGTGCTTGCACCTGATTGGCCGAGAGTGTGTTTCTTCTCTCTCTTGTGGGCCCATGTATCCATGTGCCCAGGTGGCGCCCTCTCATTGGTTGGAGTTGTGTTTCTCCACCATGAGAGTGTGCTTTCTCCATCCTTTTGTCTTCATTTCATCTACACTCAAATAATCTCAAGGACACGTGGAACTACAATATTCCAAACCAAATATGCGTGTAAGAGATGTTAATTCTTCGAATATTGACAGTTATATTTGGTACTTAATAGCCGTCAACAGTGTGCTTGCACCTGATTTGCCGAGAGTGTGTTTCTTCTCTCTCTTGTGGTCTCATGGATCTGTGTGCTGCCCAGGTGGCGCCCCCTCATTGGTTGGAGTTGTGTTACTCCACCATGAGAGTGCATGTTTTCCATACTTTTGTATTTATTTCACCTACACTCAAATAATTTCAAGGACATGTGGAACTATATTATTCCAAACCAAATATGTGTGTAAGAGATGTTAGTTCTTCTTTATTATTGAAAATATTGACGACTATATTTGCTATTTAACAGCCGCCAACAATTATATCAAGGATAGGCTAAGGTTTCCTATGTAGCAGCAAAGTATAAATAAATATCTCCATTTCCATCACATCCCATCTCACATCACATTGGCTATTCCGGCGCATCAGACTCCCGTCTCCATTTCCACACTCAGCTAAGTCGATGCGAAAGCTCCCTCCCCTTACACCAAACTAACTACGTCCAGATCTAGAAAGGAAAGGGAGCAAACTTTCCTTCTCCCCGACCGTAGCTACGATCCTTAATCACTCTGTCACTGACTAAAAGGGAGAAGGTAGAAGATCACAAATATGAGAGGTAAAAGTGCAAAGGGCGGTGTCCAATACCGAAGACGTGACTATACATATAGATTCTAGAGTCTCCGGAGCTTGTACAACTGTACCTACTCGGGCTGTGAGATGGTGGCCTCCATCTCGAGACGCAACCCATAGCACAGACCCTATCTGTGATAATGTGCTCCTACATCTTCTGATCTCGATCCATCAGCTCGCAATCCAATGCTTCGGAAGCTGTGATAACTCTCCTTCGGGGGGCCAAGTCGGGGCCATAGTCGATCGGGGAGCGATGGTTGCACCCCGTCTCCCGTACACCATCCACCTGATCTCCTGAACAGTCTGAGCATCGCACTAGGTAGGCTGGCTGGAACCCTTTTATATGGGCAAGTCTTGGTGCTCTTAAATGACACGCTTCTAGTGCCTTCTAAGTAGAGTTTTTGGACTAATTCTTATACTAACCCGCCACTTGGCATCTGAAATTACCCTGTTTCCACATGTGCACATATTTTTGGAGGATTTTGGTTTACGCAGGTTATCTAGGTATTTTGGAGCGAATGTGGGCCGAACGCGAGACTAGCAACAACATGGCGAAAGATGAAGGCCAAAAGCCCTAATAAAGACCAACGAAACCAAAGCCCGTTTACGCTCCACTCCAATAAGGATTAATTGAAGATAAAGCCATAAACTTCGAGATCAATACAAATTCAGCGCAAACTTGGAAGAGACATCAAGACCCATCCATATCTTGGAGCAACCAAAGTCCAAAGCCCATAAGAATTGGAACACGAACTCATATACATCAAAGCAGCTTGCACGCAAAAGAGGCCAGCCGGCCAAGACCCCCCTTGGCAGCACCGCCCAGGCCGTTCTTGGCCTGGATTGATGTCCCCTTTCACCAGCGGATAGCCCTAGATGATCCTAGGATTTATTTAGAAGCTTAGCCCTGAAGTCAGCTGCAACTGACGTCAACAACTATAAGTACACAAGACCATTCACCGGGATGCAGAGACGAAGGAGGACCAACGAGATTTGACCTAGCCGCCATCACAAGATGAGGGACAAAGATTAGATGAGTTCATTGCAGCTATCAACACCAACAGAGGACGAGGAGATCAAGTGAGCCCTTAGGCTATTGGCCTAGGGAGTTGCTACGCCACCTCGTCGCCATCTTCGGTGACAACGTTCCTTGGAGTTTTCATCACCCCTTTGTGCATCAATCTCTGTAAGATGATGGGCGTAATGCCTCTGTTCATCCCTAGGGTTGAATGGATCTATGATATGTAACCTCTACATGCACATTATACCTATCAATGCTTCATGGTCTATGTCTTTGCAATGCTTCATTTACATGTGTGAGCTCTTTGTTCCTGATCAACATATGTTCTTAGTAGGGTTTGTGATAATCGTGGTGTTTAGCTTAACTCTACGGATGCTTTGATATAGATGTGTTAGCGAGGCATCGATTACCCTTGTGTAGTAACAATATGCGAGAGGGAAAAGGCCGGGTGACTGCATAACCGCTATGATGCTAGTGAAGGCAACACCATTTGTGTAGTAGATGCAGATTCATATGAACCTAGATCCTTGAGAGGGAACGCTTATCTATCTTTGAAGCTCTCTTGTACTAATCTTTCCTCTCTTGTGTCCACCTTTTGCTACTTAGATTAATCTAGTTTTGTTTGTCTCTTGACACAACTCATAAACCTAGTTTAGTTGATAAGATTAGTATAAAGTAAGAGCCTACATCCTAGTTGTTCTGTGGACTGATAACCTTGGGGGAGTACTTTTTTGAGGGAAGAGATACAACAGATCCGTGCACTTGCGGTGGATCTTGGTGTGCGTTTGCGTCGGCAACAGCAAGCGGTAAGTACATGGGGCTCAAAGAGTGGTTACCCACTCGGTTTCATGTCAGAGCGTGTGTCTTTGTCCAAAAGCGTACCCCTCGCAGTGGAACGCGGTCGCAATACCCATCATAGGTAAAGCTGCCAAACACCTATGCTCCTATCAATCCATCCATGTGCTAGCAATAAGCACTAAACAGGACTCTCTCGAGTGCGAGAGGCCTCAGCTCCTTGCTTCGAAGATCGAGTTGTTATAAAACGCTCCCCCCCCCCCCCCCCCCCCGCGCCAAGTTTTCCAAAAACACCTTCTCCTACCAGTTTTATCCCCACACATGCTAAGAATCCTAATCCACGATATCACATACACATGCAAGCAGCATAACAATCTCATATATAGTAGTGTAGTAGGAAGCATGGGACATGGTATAAATCATGGCTATGCAAGGCTCAAGCATCATCCAATTGCGATAAGTAAAGCGCTAGCACATCTAGTTGCAATGTCTAATAGGCATTCAAGAAGGAATAGGCATGAACCTGAGGGCACTGGATCATCCTTGTGAAAGTGTTCTGGGTAAAACTGCTCCTCCGTCAGCTCCTGGTCGTCAGCGGGTCCTATATACGTAATTATAATAAATACCGGGGGTCTAATAGCAAATAATTCCAATAAATCCAACTAATAAAAGATCCAAATTGTGACAAACTGCACACCAAGGGCTTGGTCATGATTTCATAAAAATATAGAAACTGGTTTCATATTTTTCTGAGCTAGTATGAGTTAGTTATGATTTTTCTAAGTTTAAATCCCTTTCTGATTTTAAATAATTTAGAAAAAAGACAAGGGGGCCAGGGATCTTTCTATACACTTATTTACGGGCAGAAAGTCCTATTTGTAATTTTGGAAAAAGTTTATGCGCATATGGGTAAAAAGGTCAGGGCTGACTAGGATGATGACGTCAGCGTTGACCGGTCAACGGTCAGCTGACAGGTGGGTCCGGGTGATGACGTCATCAGTGGCCCCTGATGACGTCAGCAGAAGGGCTTGGATGCTAAATCTAAGAAAGTTGGGGGCTTGAAGTAAAAGTTGCAGACCAGTGTCTTGGTTGCAAAGGTTTCAGAACCGTAGGGGTGTCGGCCAAAGATTTAAGGGGCTTATCCGCAAAATAGCCAGGCACGGGCTGGTGGACGCAGTCCACCATGGGTCGAGAGAGCGGTCTACGTGAGCCGCGTCCATAGGATCAAGTGCGGCTTAGGCGGGATCTGGTGCGACGGTGTCTTAGTGACCCGGCGTGCGGCTTCTCCCCGTGGCGATGCGTGGCGGCGGCGGCGTAGTGCACACAAGGTGCTCGACCGGGAGCTAAGGTGACGGAGCGCACTCGTGGCGGCGAAGGTAGCGCTAGCGCGGTTGCACCCTTTCCCAAATCCGATGACAAGGCCACCAAAAGGTGCAGTAGGATCCCGCACACGTGTTCACGATGACCAAGCCTAGAGCTTTGGCCCCTAGGGTTTGCTACGGCTAAGGTAAAGCAGAGGGTTTCACGCACGAGGAGTGCTCGACAGGATGCCGCAAAGTGGCATTCGTCGCACACACGCGGGTTAGGCTCGGCTTGGGTTCAGTTTCGACGGGCACCTGCACAAGAAGGCGTTTGGCGCGAAGGCCAAACCATAGGCATAAAAAAGGTGGCATCTTGGTAGGGTTTTGGGTCGCCGACGGTGAGGTTCGCGGCATGGTGGAGTCCAGGTCGACATGGGGCTCCGGCCGCGTCAGATCCTAAGAAAGGAGAGGGGCGCGAAGGCCCCCAACATGACGAGCACGCACACGCGGATTTCAGGCGTTCTCAAGCCGCGACGTGGCCGTGCAGGGTCTGGCACGGACGCGCTCCAACGACGAGCGGTGGCAGAGCAGAGCATGGCAAGGCGGGGCTCACCTAGCGGGTTCAAGGTGCGGGCTTGGCTTAGTGAGGAAGACGACGGCGGCTCAGTGTAGTCAAAGAAGAGCAGGTTCAAGTCTTGGGGCATTCGTCGTCTTCTTGCTCCAGGAGGTGGCGGTGGCGGTGCTCTCGCGGGCGGATCCGGCTCTGGCTTCTTCCCTTCCCCGCCTTCTCCTCCTCCTCCTCGCATGGGTGGTTGATTGGGTAAGGGCAGAGCCCAAGCGAATTTGAGATGGGCAAGGGCGGCGGCTACTTGTAGGCGCACTGCAAGCGGTTGGTAGAGAGGTCTAAGGGGGAAGGTTGGAGACTTGGGGACACGCGGTTCGGGCACTAGGGTTGGCGCGGCTGTTGTGGGGACCCCTTGGCCAGGACGTCCCTCGACCACCCGTATCAGTCCCTGGATCAGTACGCTGATACGAATTTCGACACAGGTTAGTGTCGGAAGCGGTAAATAACGTATAAGTTAAAATAACTTTATACCGATTTAACTAGCGGAGCGCGGGCGGGCACTCATTCCTCAGTTGGAATGAGTTGTAGCACCTCATAGCCCTGGAGTTCTAACCTGTATGACAATGAAAGCAAGGGTGAGTATTCAGAGTTGAATACTCAGCAAATCTCACAAATTCAATAATATAATTATAAATTAAAAGAATGTAAATGTTGGGCCTGGAGGGGCATTTCCTCCCTGCCAGTCCCGACATTAACCCCAGAACCCAGTCATCGGCACTCCTGCCGTCCGGGTTCCCCATGCAAGAAAGTAAATCTAATCAGTGGGGCTTTGACTAAGTGGACTCATTCCGGAGTCACGGCTATCAAGATAGATTTTACGCTCTGCAGAGGTCTTACTTATCTACCCCGCATTCGGTCAGTCCCTACCTTCGTCAAGGCAGGTACTGCCCTACGAGACTCGTACCCACCGGTGACCATCGCCGGTCAGCATTCCCTAGGTCCAGCCACAGGTAATACTGGGGGCTAAGCAGGGGCCACTAATCATCCGCCTCGCGGATGTCGACCCGGGTCTGTGAGCGCATTAGTCAGGGCCCTCGGCCCGTGCCTCCCAGTCCCAGTCCTCTGCCTGGGGCTGTCTCCAGCATACCCGTTCCCGACTTGGTGCGTGCCCGACTCAGCACCAGGCGCTACCCAGTTCATCGGTCGGCACTCTGCACCAATCATACGGCTCCTTGGGCTGGGTTACTAAGTTCCGCTGGTGGGGTGTGAATCAAGGCCTCACATAAATAGGCACTCCCATAGGCTGTGCCTTTTTGGCATGCGGGGTTGTACTAGGCACTAGAAAGACTCTCCCATGAACCGGTCCTTAGCTGAGATCAGAGCGGCTCTTAGGACCCTCCTAGCGAGGCCATCCTTCCACTCCCAATGTTAAAGCATTCTACGGCGGGGCCGGGCATCCACCCACAGGATGCCCCCACATAGCTTATGCTGCAGAAAATGGTAAACTTTAATTATTTGGGCGATATTATTGGTGAGACTTGCCTTCATTGTCGGTCCTTAGATGTTCCGTACGCGGGCGTAGACTGTATGTTGACCGGGCGGGGCTTCGGGCCTTCTGGAGCTCCGGCGTCTCGTCGGGCCCGGTCATGCTATCGAACAATAAAACACATAAAATAACATCAATATATCAATCAATGCCTATAGATTAGAAAGGGAAAAGGGAGGTAGATATTCCGTAACGTACCTACGGATCCGGATGAATTTGCTGACAGATTATCCATTAATTATTTAATAATAATTAATGGATAGGACGATGGGGCTTAGGAAGGGTTTAGCTGGTGGAATGAATTCTAAGTGTGTAAGGAAGGGCTAGGGATAATTATTCCGAGAATTACTGGATATCTAAATAATTCCTGAATAATTATATCAATTATTTAGAAATAGATTTCTAAATAATTAAGGATATGGGATTGAATTTCTATTAATATTTCGGAAAATTATTAATATAATTTTCTGGGAATATTATGGGCGGCATGACGGCTAAGGTTTGCTAATATCTGGGATTTTGGGTTGGGCAGTATATCTGCGGGGTTTTATTTGGGCGGCACAACGGCTATATGGGGCTAAGGTTTAATAGCCGGTGTTTTTGGTCGGGCGGCATAACGGCTGTACCGGGGAATATCTGGGGTTCGGATTTGGGCAGCGTAACTGCTAGGTGGGCTAGGATCAGGGTTTCGGTCGGGCATTACGACGGCTAGGGGGAACTGGCCTGGAAACCGGGGAATCGGGCAGCATCTCGGCTAGGGTGGCGAAACGGCGAGCTGCGATGGGGTTTAGCGGCGGGGTCGGGCATTGTGCGGCCAGCCGAACTGGCATCGTCCACGATGCTGGGCGAAATGGCTAAAGCTACGCCGCTGGTCAGCCTGGTCCGAGCGCACCCGAAAACAGAGCAGAGCAGCAGGTGGCGCACCTTTCCTATGTGCACGTGAGCGGTGTGGTATGACTAAAGCTACGCCGCTGGTTGGACTGTTCCGGGCGTACCCGGGAGCAGAGCAGAGCAGCAGTGGGCACACCTTTTCTATTGCGTAAATGGGCAGCGCTTCCGCTGGGTACCGAGGGCTGCTCTCTCGTGCGTGCATTATCGCATGTGAGAGCCGAGCTCCTCCGACGCTCTTGGCGAGAGCTTCAGCTCTCACCTTTGCAGAGGGCTCGGGAGCTCGGCTCCTGCGCTTGACTGGAGGCCGGGAGGGCCTTTTTTAGGCGCTTGCTGGGGTTGCTGGGCGCTGGCCTGAGGCCGGCGTGCACGCCGGAGCGGCGTGGCGTAAGGCCAGTGGTCAGCGAAGCCAGCAGGTACGAGGCCAGGGTGCGCTGCAGCGAGGCAGGCAGGCGAGTGGCCACGCGGGTGGCAGGGGCAAGCAGCACAGTGGCGCGCGGGGATTGGGGGGCGTGAGCATGTGGCACACAGGGAGAGGCCGAGCCGCCTGTCAAGCAGCGAGCAGGGACGACGCAGCAAGCCGGCGACGGTGAGCACGGCGCAGCGGTCTGAAGCGGGCTGGGGGCACATGGCGCGCGGGAAGAGGCGTGGTGACGTGCGTGGTGACGTTGGCGGGGTCAGCAACACAGCACCGCGGCCAGGGAAGGCCCGGCGGCGCTTCATGGCGGCACAGTGGCCGGGCGGCGATGGGCGGCGTCGGGCGGCCATGGAGAGGGGAAAAGGAAGGTAAAAATGGGAAGAGGAGGGGGAGGGGGTTCTTGGCGACGAGCTCCGGCGAGGGGAGGGCCACCGGAGCGGCGGCTGCGGCGGACGCCGGCGGCGGCGGCGTCTGGCGGCGGCGGCGCAGCATTCTGGAGGAAGAATAGGGTTGGGGCGTGGAGTGGGCCGTGTGGGCCGAGCGGCGTGCGGCTGGGCCGAGCGGGCGTGCGCGTGGTGGGGGAGGGCGAGCTAGGCCGGCGCGTGGGCCGTGGCGCCGTGGGCCGCGCGGCTGGCCTGCGGTTGGCGGTGGAGTGGGCCGCCGCTATGCGGGAGCTGGGCCGCGGAGGAGCGCTGGAGGCTGGGCCGCGGCCTGCTGCGCGGGGCGCTGGTCGGGTTGGGGGAAAGCAGGCAGCCGGCTGGGCCGGAAACGGCGCGCGGGCCGGCTGGGGTGGAAAAGGAGATGCGGTGGGGGGAAAAGAATTCGAGGGGGCTAATTAGACTTCGGTTTGGGCTAAGGATGCTGGTGGGCTAGAAATGAAGTTGTCGGCCCGATTAGGGAATGAAGGCTTTTCTATTTGTTTAAAAGGATTTGGAGCTCAAATTTGAATGTAGATTTAAATGTAAATGGGATTTTAAGGTGAGGCTTGAGGGAGATAGTTTTTAGAATATTTTAGGAAGATTTGAGACCGGGAATTTAATATTCAAATTGGATTTGAATATTAAACCTAATGCTTAGGCCGAGAGATTCGAGGGAATTTCTATCTCCTAGAATTTTTAGAGATTAGAGAGGAAGTTCTAAAGCACTCAAATGCAACACATATGTCAAGATTGAATGCATGGCTTGGATTTAGCAACGTATATTTTGGATATTCAAGGGAAAGAAATTATATTTAATTAAGAGAAATTAATTGTAAAATGTATTTTTGAATGCTCTAAAATGCGGGGTGTTACAGCTGTAGCCTTGGTATGCAGGCCAGGCGTGGCCGGTGATGGGCAAAGGGGGAGAATCCCCCTGCGGCTTGGTTCCAGGGCCTCCCGATCTAGGTTTTGGGTCACGGGTGTGGTGTGGTAACTTGTGGGGGTGGCAGCAAGCGCGAGATAACGCGCGGTGGCGTGCGAGATATTGGAGGTGGTGGTGGCAAGTTGGAGCAGGTGGCGACAGCAGAGTGGTGGCGAGAGGTGGCGGGTAAAGCTGACAAGTGGGGCCCGCTCGCCAGTGGCTGAGGGAAGAGGAGGCGCGGGGCGAGCTGGGCTGATGGGTAAGGTGGGCCGCGGGGTTTAGCTGGGCCTCGGCCTGGTCGGGTTAGGTGGGCTACGCGCGGGGAGGTTAGGTGGTCTGTGGGAAAGCTAAGGGGGTTAGGTAGACTTAGTTAGTGGGCTAGGTTAGTTAGTTATACTCCAAGTTAGATTTAGGGCTTTCTATTTGTTTTCAAATTCAAAACACTCTCAAATAAAATAAAATAAATCCAAATAAGTTCCAGATTTTCACACTAAGACAAATAAGCCTTACCAACCAAATTAAATTTATTTTTATTTCTAGGAATTTTTGGAGAAGGTTCATGGAAGACAATCTTATAGTTTGTTAGCTACGATTAAATTCATGAAAAAATCGTTTTTGCGTATATAACATTCCAGAAAGATTTGTGATGTTACAATGCTTTCCTTTTGACGTAGCATGTGAACTTGTTTTTAGCACCGATTATTTAACACCAACCGGTGCTAAAAGGCCTGGTGTTACAACCCGATGCTAAATGTTCGAGGAGTATTAGCACGAGTTGGTAACACTAACTAGTGCTAAAGGTTACATTTAGCATCAGTTAGTGTCACCAACTAGTGCTAAAAGGTCCCGGGGGCTCACAAATTTTGGACCCGGTGCTAATGTTGCATTAGCATCGGGTTTTGATGGCGCCGAGCCTTATGTGCCGGGCCGATGTTGTTTTCTCCAGTAGTGATATCCATGAGGGGTACTGTGAAAGTGTCATGGCATGGATGAATCTAGAAAGTTTGTTGTTTAATGGTCCGGGCGTGCTAGCGTCCAGACATCCGACGGGGGAGAAAATCTCGGACGGTACCGTAGCAGTGAAAATTCTCGCCGTAACATCGGGTGATGTTGCATGAAACATGTAAAGTTTTTTGCAACATCTAAAAAAGTGCATTTGCAATATTAATAATGCACGATTGCAACATGAAAAGACAATATTTGCAACATCGGGAATGCATACAAAAATATCATCGAATACCATCCATCGAACTTCATCCGGCGAAAATTCCTACTGCAACATCGGGTAATGTTGCATGAAACTTGTAAAGTTTTTTTTGCAACATCTAAAATGTGCATTTGCAACATTATGAATATGCTATTGCAACATGAAAAGTCAATATTTGCAACATCGAGAGTGCGTATAGAAATGCCATCGAATATCATCGATCAAACATCCGGATCTACAACTTCAACATTGTTCTGAAACATATGAAACACGCAAAACATACACATGCAACATGTAGCAAACCCTAGCACAGGTAGAGTTAGGAAGAGGATGAGGAGGATGGCGAGCAGGGAGCTCTACCCCAACCATGGGGGAGATCGACCCGGCCATGGGGATAAAGGTAGAGGAGCTCGTGTCACCGACCATGGGGGAGAGGAAAAAATGAGCTCGCGCCACCGGTCATGGTGAGAGAAAGATGAGCTTGCCATCGACCGTCGTCCATGGGGAGAGAGGAAAATGGAACTCGCGCCGCTGGCCATGGGGAGAGGAAGAGGAGCTCGCGCGCCGCCGCGGCCGAGGAGCTCACGTGGCCGCCACCGGCCACGTCGCCACCGCTGCGAAGCTCGCGCCCGCCGCCAGCCTCGTTCGCCGCCGCCGCGGAGGAGCTTGAGGCCGCCCCAAGCCTCCGGGATCCGGCCAATGCGCGCCGCCTAAGCCTGAACTCCCGCCACCCCTGGCTCCTCCAGGCGCATGGATCCACATCCGCCCTAGCCCCTAGGCCAACAACCATGGGGCTGCGACGCCAGCGCCAGCTTGTCAAGGAGCTCCAGCAAGGGCAGCTGGGCTCGCGGGGAAGAGGAGGGTGGGAGGGTGTCGATGGGGAAGGAGTCAAATTGATGCAGATGGAACAGCAGAAAACGTAGAAGATATTTGACGCCGAGTGGGCCTGGGCGGCGTCCGATGCCCCCGGACGTTTGTGCGCAAGCATTACCGTTAATGGTTGCGCCTATTGATGACAATAGCTTCTTGGGTTTAGGTGCTGGTTTTAACCTTACTGTGATTAGTGTGGGGTTTTTTCTTTTGCTTAATGTCTCCTTATGCTGTTTGTCAATTGTAATCTGTGTATTTCGCTCGCCAACTAACGAAAATAAAGCATCGATCTGGCCTACCATCTCCCACAACTATAAAGAAAATCCTGGGGAACGCCGTATGGCTGTGACAATTGGACTTCGCCCCGACGCCCACCTTTATGCGATCAGCGCCATTGGTTAGGAAAAAAACGCGCCCTAAACCGCACGATCATTCCGCCCTTCGTCACCGCTTCGCCCACCTATCTTCGTCGCTTAGCCTCTCCCACCCGACCGTCAATTCCTCCGCCAAAACAATCACAGCCATGCGATAGGAACGCCCCCAATCTGCGCCCCTTCGGTCTTTTCGTCGCGACGAAATCCCTTACCTGCCCGTTTTCATCTCATCCCTTCAATGCATTGCCCTCCCTACCCCTCCCCCCCCCCCCCCCCCCCTAATCACGCCAAGAGTCTCGCCTCCAAACCGATTGCATCTCGCCCCTTCTCCCCACGACCTCGTCCACCTCGTGGCGGCGGCCAAAGATCACCATGAAACGATGGGAACATGTGCGACCACAAGTCCCCCCCCCCCCCCCCTCCCCCTCAATGATGAGAGGGTAATGTCGCCGTCGCCATGACTTCGGGCAGATCGCCTCATCCTTGCCGCAGCGGCGGCCCTTTAGGATCAGCATCAGACGATGGGAACAAGTGTCGTCTCGATCCGTTCTGCAACCACAATAAACCAATACAAAGGTTAGATCTCTAGGTCATCATGTGATTTTTGCCACAGCGCTGCTGCCACTTCTTTATCTCCCAAGCTAAGGAAAGATCATATACTCTAGACACAAAGGAACTTCCAGGTGAAAGATGAATACTAATTTTATCTCGCTCCCAGTCAGAGATTTCAATCTACAACTTTTACATGATGGTTCTTCTAGCAAGCA
>CM027121.1:65674750-66034172 GCA_015476505.1 Urochloa ruziziensis
ATCAACCATTGCAACAAGGACTGAGATCGCCTGAAGGAGAATATGGATGCTTACTGCGAGGAAGTACACAAGCTGGAGAACAAGTTCGCAGGACTCGAGTACCATTGGGTAGTCCGCGATGATAACGTCGCAGCTGACGTATTATCCAAGCTGGGATCTACTCGTGCAGAAGTCCCAGCGGGAGTTTTTGTTCAGGAACTCTGCAAGAGGACAATTGACTTTGAGAAGTCAGCTCCCGTCAGTAACGGTGACCCTGGACCAGATCGAGAGGTTTTAGTCATCGAGGAAGACTGGCGTATCCCGTTCATTGAGTACATCAAGAACAAGGCTCTCCCTCTGAACAAGACAGAAGTCGAGCAAGTCCTGCGGTGATCAAAGAATTATCTACTAATTGGGGATCAACTATACAGAAGAGGACTATACACCGATATAGCCATGCGGTGCATCCCAAGAACAAGAGGCAAAGGTATACTACTCGAGATACACGAAGGTGCGTGTGGGCATCATGTAGGATCACACACAATGGTGGGGAAGGCGTTCAGAGCGGCTTTCTATTGGCCCACAGCTCTGAAAGACGCGGAGGAGATTGTTTTCAAATGTCCTAGGTGCCAATTCTTTGCCAGATAGCAACACGTGCCTGCACACAAATTGATCACTATCCCTCCATCTTGGGCGTTCGCCTGCTGGGGGCTCGACATGGTGGACAAGCTCACGACGGCTCCGGGTAATTTCACACATGTGCTGGTTGCCATCGACAAGTTTACAAAGTGGATTGAGGTTAAACCAGTCACTGACATATCAGCGGCCAAGGCCAAGGGTTTCATTACTAATCTGATGCTAAGGTATGGATGTCCTCATCGTATCATCATAGATTTGGGTTCCAATTTCAACAGTTATGAGTTCAAGGACCACTGTGAGCGACATGGCATTGAAGTTGTACACGCATCAGTAGCTCATCCCAAGGCCAATGGACAAGTCGAGAGAGCCAATGGCTTGATCCTCGATGGTCTAAAGAAGCGACTATTTGAACATGATAAGAAGTATGGAGGAAAGTGGATTTACGAGTTGGGACATGTAGTCTGGGGGCTTCGCACTCAGCCTTGCAAGCCTACTAGGCACTCGCCATATTTTCTGGTTTATGGATCTGAAGCTATCTTGCCAGTTGATCTCATGTATTCATCATTACGAGTGGAGCAATACGACGAAGGAGTCGCTGACGACACGAGACGACTGGAGATTGACCTTATCCTTATCGAGGAGGAACGTTGTGCAGCTTTGTTAAATTCTACTCGATATCTCCAAGGAGTCTGACGCTATCATGACAGAAACGTCCAGGAGAGATCATTCGGTGTCGACGACTTGGTATTGCGCAGAATTCAGAAGACCACGGGTATGCACAAGCTTATGTCTCGCTGGGAAGGACCGTTCATTATTCATAAGGTGACAGGGCCCGGGTCTTATCAGTTGAAGAATAGCGAAGGAGTAGAAGAGAGAGACTCCTGGAACATCGAACAGTTACATAAGTTCTATGCTTAGAGTTATCCTTCTGAGTTTATCAGAGTCTGTAAATACCTTCAAGAGTTCTGGTTGAGTTATCATGATTAAATAAAGTGGAGTTCGTGTTCTCAGTATCTGATCTCTTATCCTTCGGCTCAAATAATGCTTTTGTTGTCTTATAAGACTACTCTAGCTCCTTTAATTCCGGAGTTTCTTTTGATACTTGTTGATGCAAAAGTATACATAAGCTATAATCCGAAGAGTCATCTATACAACTACTTTTCTAGGATCCTTGAGAACTTAGTTCAAACTAAGACCAGGCTGAGCACCTGTAGAGGCCAGCTAGCCTTAGAAAGCACCTACCTACAGGTACATTAAATTTACTAGTCATCAACCCGTGCGTTCGCATGGGCTAGTATATAGAATTCCATAATGTTATTTAATTTTTTTATTCTATACCACCTGAGAGATCAGTATTAAATATGGAGTATTTCCTCACTAACTCACATGTGTGTTTTCATACATGTGCTGTTTTCATATAAAAATATTTTTTCTACCAAAAGATGGTATATTTCAGATTTAAAAGACATGTTAAGCACTTTCATATGCATGAGCACGTACAGTTATTTTTTCGGATCCAAGAATGTAGGAACATTCAAATATGTAATTGAACGTGAGGATCCATGTATGCTCACCTCGATGAAGTATTTCGCTTCTTGTGTGCAGAAACATTTGTGCATGGATGGATTTGAGTTCCTGAACCTAGGCATCTCAAATAAATCAACAGAATGACCAATAGATGACATTTGCACGTAAGAGTAAATACCAATAATTAACAGTATGTATATACCACTGCTGCATAAATCCACATCTTAATTGGACTGGAGCAAACATTTATTTGTTGCCATGATATTAAGAACATGAAAAATGTTACTTAACATTATTGTATACCTATCACAACATTTTATCTTACTGTTTTTGCTTGTCATATCCATTCAATTAATATTTTGCAAATCCATCATTTGCAATAGTCCCTCCATATTGCATATACATGAAAAGAGTCATACTTAAATACCTTTGACGATGACGTATGACACAAACAAAATAAAGTAATATTTATATAATTTTTTATAAGGTGAATGGTCAAATATGATGAGCAAAAGTTAGTAGCGGCAAATATTTCGATATGAAGGTGGTACCAATCATCCTCCATGCGAGATGACAGTGGATGCCAGTGCTAGAAATTAATAAAAAAATGAAATAATAATCCTGAGTTTTATTTATATTTGAAGCAATTCCTATAAAATTACTCAAAAAAGACAAAAGAGTATTTTTGTAGTCAATAGTGAAGAACACGAATGCTGATGAAAAGTAGCCTAGATGTCTGATGCCTCAACAATTATAGATAGGTTAATTAAACACAATATGACAATACTACTCAAAGGAAGATATAAGATTAAAATTTTGAGACCTGTAAATGAACTCTTAATCTTTTGAACACAGTTTTAGCTGCCTCTGCTGCAGCCCTCAAGCACAAAATTTCAATGTAAACATCAGGTATGCTCCAATAGATATTTGAAATAACAGAAAAAATTCCTTGCAACATTTATATGATTATTTAAATATTATACCAAGTTGTTGGCATACCTATTATTTGGCTCAACGTGAAAAGGAGAAAACACTTGCGAGATCCAAAGAAGCGTACCTGAAACCATCATGGTCACATTTACGTTGCCATGGTCAATGTATAAAGCCACTCACCCTTTTGGAGCTTCTACGAAGGGAATCACAGATTCAGTGTCCCCGGGAACAGTACGCTTATCCATCCTGTTATCATCTTTTGTAGTTTTGTGAATGGAATTTAATTGACTACAATTAGAATCCTACTTCATTGAATAATAGTTTCCATTGGATCCACATTGTCGAGATGAACAATTAGGGCATCATCAGATAATTGATTCAATTTCACCTCGCGTACAACCTGCAAGGTCAATGGAGTCATCTAACCTGTACACAAACTTCGTGTATATTAACCAAAAATAGGCAACATATGGGAAAAGATTTGAGAACAGAAGATTCAAGCGACACGTACTGTAAGTTCTCCACTTCAGGCAGCGGGGGCTGACGGAATCAAGGTTTCCGGGAGTGGCGATAGGAGTCATTGGGGTCTAGCCTTTCAGGGCAGAAAGCATGGTCCGTCAGCATCGACAACGCTGCATGGGTTCGTCGAGTCGCCGCGTTGAGGTCTCCAAGATAAACATCGGGATCAATTGTCTCTGCGTGAGGATTTGCTGCATTATTTTAATTTTGTTGCTCTTTGGTTGAGTCCGGATGGGAATCTTATAGCCCCGATGCAATCTTGATACCCCTACGTGAATATCCCTGGTGAGTATGACTAATTCTAGTATGTATTAATCAATGGCATGGTGGGTAATTTTGAGCAATTTTTTCCTCTTAATCTTAGCCGTTGAAGTTTGCCTGCACAATACATAGGTGGCTAGAATTTTTTTCTTTTTCTATGATTAACGTGGGATTTTCTAGAGAGTCTGTGATTAGTATAGGTATAGATTCCAAGTTGTTGATCTTTACTTACGAGTACATCACATCTTGAAGAGACAACATTACAAATCTACTAAAATTTCTAATCTCTGAGTACTAATTTGAAAGTATTTTAGAGTCTCTACTCTAAAAGAAGTAGTGATTTTTTGGCACATGAATGCCAGCATTGCACAAAGCACTCATAACTCATATAAAACTTTACATATGTACATAACAAATATGGCATATAAAAGTATTCTGATATTACACAAATGTCGCACCACGTTTTTTGTTCATAGAAGGATTACAAGTCATTGAAGTTTTAATCCCTCTACAACCTCTGCTGCTATGGGCTCAAAGTGCTTCAAGTATTCTTCGAACTTGGTCTTCTCGCAGTCGCTGGCTCTACCCGTCGGGACATCATCTATCTCTGCATCTGGGTAGAAAGACTGGACGACTGCTAGCACTTGATCTGCCACATTAACAATAGGTCTTCTTCACGTAAGTTGCAAAATTGTTGGGGGCTTCTCGAATGCGCTCTATCAGTGGTTTGTTGGATACTTCAGGAATTCCACGATCAATAGAGTTCACCAGAGTGGTAGCCGCCTTGACAAGTTCAGGGTGTTCAACTTTTAAAGCCTGGTATTCTTCTCCGACTGATTTGCCTTTCTCCAAGGCATCCTTCAGCGTGGCATCTGATTCTTGAAGCATCTTCATGGCTTGCTCATATTCTGTCATAAACTCGTTATGAGTCTCATAAAGAGAGGTATAATCACGTAAGAGCTTTTATTTCTCTTCTGTGACCCTATACATACCATTTTGCCATGAGGTGCATTCACCTTTGAGCTTCATGTATGCCGTCATATGCTCTGCACAAGGAGATATCTTGACTACAATAGCAAAATAACAAGTCAGAGATATGATTGAGGATACAGGCACTCACTAGTATTAGTCTGTGTCAGTGTTCGATTCCTCCTCTTCAGCCTTTCTTCTTCGGCCTTCCATTCTTCCTGGCGGGAGGCATGATTTTTCCGCTCTTGTTCCAACTCTTGCCGAGTGGTTAATTTCTCTGCCTGAACAGAATCAAACAGCAGAGATAACTTGACCAGCTGTTCTTTACTTTTGGCCAGTTCGACTTCCAATTTTTGAGCCCGAATTGATGCGTCTGACATCGCATACAAGGCTTGGGACTTCTTTTTGGAGCATGCTGCCAAATCCTGCAAGTATTTATTGATTACAGTCTAGTGTCAACTACTAATTGAATAGCTGTGGGGCAGAATCATTACCTCTACATATTTGATTGAGCCTTGTGCCAGGTTAGCAATCCTTCTCTGCGACTCGACAAAGGCCGCAATTGCGTCTGTATCAAGCAGAGGATCTTCAAATAATTCTGCTGCTCCTGGCACGACGGCGTTCACATATGATGCGAGAACTTCTTCAGTTATACCCACTCAATTAGAAGTTGGGAGGAATTGTAGCCCAATGGTCTTCACCAGTATAGGATGGGCACTCGACTGCACCATTTGCTTTGCGCTTTCATTTTCCTTGTCAGTGAGCAATGGTACGTCGGGAGCGATATCCCGGGCACTTTCAATTGGCTCTGACAGGATGGGTGTAGCTTGGATCTCTTCTACGGCAGCTTCTTCTGGAATCTTTTCTGTTTCTACATTTGGATTTACTGTCGGAAGATTGGGCTCTTTTGCGATATCTGTGGATTTCTCTTGCTCACTGGGAACTAATTGGGTTGATTCTAGTCGTGGCTCCTCGGTAGAAACCTTGGCTTTCTTCCTCGGAGGCAAGGGAGCGGATTTTCTATATTGATAAGTAGACAATGTCTCAAATTACTAATCTACTTCTATGGCAACTTCAAGTACGACTACAATACTTACCTTTTCGATATCTTCTCTAGCAATTGTGGGTCGCCAAATACCAGTGAGGGCATAATATTTTCACTGGCACTTGACTCGGCATTTTCTTCGGGCTCGCGACTGATAAATCATCCACGGCCTCAATGTTCTGAATGTTCTGACTTGGTGATATACTGGGGGCTCCGACTTCGAGTGTTATGTCCTTCAATGGGCTCGGGGGCTTCGAGCTCACCTCAGGCTGATTCTGCAGACCCTCGTCATCGCCAAGCCTTTGCATTACAGGAAATTTTTTATAAACGAGTAGTAATTCGAAATACTCTTGCTGTACGACTAGAGTACTTACCGGGGGTTGGTTAGCGACTCGGTGGAGCTGTCTTCGCGGCAATGGTCTTCCTTTTGCGGCCAGCTCTCCTCTTCCTCACATCCGCTGGAAAAGATAGTTGCTTGCCTCTATCCAACAGATCTGCATTAGAAGTGCCTTCATCACCACCCTTTGCATGTTGCATCACCCAGAAGTCTTCAAAGTCACTCGATGGAGTGACGACTCTGACTCGTCAGAACCTTGCATTGGGGGTTTCCTCAGGTGAGATGGAAGCGAGAATTTGGGATCCGCACCTGCTGGAATTTGATCAGGCATGATTGGCCATGAGAAATACAAATCCACATCCTCTTGCGCAATAGACATTTTTACTATCAGAGTGGTAATTTCACAGGTATAATAGTGTATGACGATATACCACGAGTACTATAGTTACAGGTTTGGGTGGATTCTTGGCATCAAAGAGCTTGGGGACATATGGTACAGCATCAACTTTGGCATCAGCATCTGCACTCGCTCCATGATCTCCTCTTCACTCAGTTCATCATGACTCATTCTGGAAGGATCTTCTTGTCCTTTGTACTCGAAGCCCCAGTGGTCTTTCTGCGCGAGTGGTTGTACTCACATTTAATCCATGCATACACCACGGAAGCTCCGGTGACACCTTCTTGTTTCAGCCTGGCAATGCGGGAGAGTAGTTCCGGTATTTGAACGTTCTCTGCAATGGTGGGTAGACTCTTCCACTCGGGGAAGTCTACTGGAGCGACTCCGGTCCACTCAGGCAGTTTGGGCTTGTAGTCTCCAACATACCACCATTGTTCTTTACACCCCGAGTTGCTACTGAACATATCATACTCAAGGTAAATGTCTTTAGCATCTTGACACAATTGGAAGCCAGCTCCGCCAACGGGGCATGTGGCATCTTTTTTGGGTTGAGGCTTGCATTAAAAAAGCCTCCTCAACAGTTGAAAGTGTGGCCTAATGCCTAAGAATGCTTCACAGAAAAACACATAGATGGAAATCTGGAGTATTCCATTGGGTGTCAGATTTGGCAGCTCCAATCCGTAATAGCATAGTAGTCCGCGGAGGAAATCACAAGTCAGGAGGCCCAATCCCATCAGGATAAAGTGACTGAACATCAGAGTTTTGTCCACGGGGACCATTAGCGCTTTTTCCTTTGAATCTGGTGTCTCTCACAATAGAACTTGTTGTTCCTTGAGGAATCCATCTGTAACCAACTTTTGGAGATGTTCTTGGGTTACCTTTGAGGATTTCATGTAGTTGAATGGCAGCAGATGTGTCCTTTTCTGCAACTTGCCCCATTTCGGCGACGGCAGTTTCACTTCCTTGCCGTGAGATCTACCACCGCTAGTTTTCTTCTCCTTCTTGGGTGCCATCCTCAAGATCACCAGCGACTTCACCCGCATTCACTTGGGGGCTTGAGCGGATTGGATGGTGACTCCAAGCGATTTGGATTTTGGTGACGGCGGTTGATTTGGAGACAATGGGTTGACTAGCTGCTAGGGTTCATTTTTGCTCTGGTGAAATGGATAAGTGAACGATGCAGGGCCGCGGTCAGTTTTATTTACCCACAGGCGTGTTGCTTGGCATTTCGAAACCAGGGTTAAAGGTTATTTCCATTTTTTATTAGGGAAAGGATTTAAAATTAATTGATATTTCTGGAGACACCGTGGGAATACATTTATTTCTATTTTTCTTTACTCTAAAAATCTTGGATTTTTTCCTTTTCTACTCTCAAACTACTCTGTGAGTCTCGAGATTTGATCCTTTCTATATATACATATAGTTCAAGGCTCGGGGCTGCACGGTAGTAAAGGAATTGGGATTTTATTTTTCTAAAGATTGAAGATTTAATCAAGACCCACGGCTTGATTCTGTGATTCAAACCAAGGCTCGGGGGCTACTCGATATCAAGTGCAATTTTTTCAAATTGCACATTTCAAGACAAGACGAAGATTCAAGATTCTGTGGACCCTCAGCCTGATGCTTCGACTCAACCTAAGTCTCGGGGGCTACTCCATATGGAGTGCGACTTTCGCCGCAGCCCATATAAAAGACTACACGATTGATCAAGATTAACAGGGCATAAGCACCTCACAGCCTTGCGACAACCAAGGACTTTCCAATATTGATCAAGTACTCGAAGCACTCGAAAATGTACTCGGTTGACTTGACAAGTACTCGGTTGGTAACAAAGCTCGAAGATGAAGCGCTTGGAGGCTTGTCGGGGGTACGACCATGGGCCCACAAGGACGCATGGATAATCTCTAAAGGAGTCGTACCAAGCGTGAAGACTACGGGTAGAGTACTACAAGGACTCTCCTCGTTATGGAAACCAGTCGTATGACATGTAAACTACTCGGATTGACTTGTAAAGCACTCTACGAGTTGTATTAGATTAGAATTCTACTCGGAACTGACCTTGTAACCCTGCCCTCCGTGTATATAAGGCTGGGCAGGGACCCCCTCAAAAGATTACGTCTCATTGAATACAAACCACCATACAGGACATAGGGTATTACGCTATCTCGATGGCCCGAACCTGTCTAAAATCCTGAGTCTCTTGGCCTTTGCGTTCCTGATCTCGGCGAAACCCCACCTGAACTCTACTACCTCGGGGTATCCATCGACGGTAGAACACTGACACTAGACGCATCGACGCAGCAAACGCCCGATCTCTTTTTCCCTCGACGCCACCTGCATCGGAACGACGGATGCCATCTCCTCCCAGCGCCCTCGCCTGCTCCAACTCGCGCCTTGCGCCATCCTCCCAAACCTCCCGGCCTCTTCTCCCTCTCCCTCCCTTTTTTTCTTTCTCCGGAGAGAAACCAAACCGAGGTGACCATGCAGCGTCTCCGGCCAAAATTCGCCAGCCACACCCCACCTTCGGCTGATTCCTCTGATCCACGGTACCACAACATCACCAGCTTCATCCACAACTAAGCTCCCCACATCAGGAATCGCGGATCTTGCGGCCGCCATTGCCGCTGGCTGCTTGAGCTTGGCTTCGCCGTGCAACTCCACCTCTACCCAATTCGTGCCACCCAGAGCTGTGCACATGCTTCACTTCATCCCTGAAGCCTCCTCACCCCGTTCCAGCAGCACCTACTCCACCGAAAATTGGAGGTTCCCGACCGCCGGGAACGAAGCTTGCCAGCTTGCCACTCACCGCCAGGCCGGTGAATGTGTTGCCGCTGGCGGGCTGGCCGCTAGGCACCTGGCGACAGAATGCGTGGCCGCTGGCCGCCGGTCGTCTGGCCCCTGCTGCCTGGCAATTTGGGGCGCGGGTGTAACACCCCGTCTCTTTAAGAGCATTTAAAAATATGCATTTTCTATAATTTTCCTTAATTAAATATATTTGTTTTCTCTTGAATATTCAAAATAGATTTTAATAATAAAGCTATGCATTTAATCTTGACATGAGTGATGCATTTTGAATGCCCTAGAGCCTCCTTCAAATCTTAATAGAATTCGAATTTGAATTCAAATTCAAACCCCTTGAAAAATAAATAGAAAGCTTCTTTCCCTAGCAGGCCGCCAACCACCCTTCAGCCCAGCTCTCATTCCGGCCCAAAAACTAAAGTCTAAAACCACCCCCTCATCTTTCTCCTCACCTCCCCTCTCCTCCCCTCGGCCCGCACCACCCCCCCTCCCTCCACGCCGACGCCGGCCCGCACCACCTCTCTCTTTCCCCGCCGGCCTGGCCCGTTCCCCACGGCCCATCGCGCCGCGTCCTCCCTCCAGGCCAGCAGGCCGCCGCGGCCCACCCGCACGAGCCGGCCCATGCGCGTCGCGCCCCCTCCCCTCGCTTTGGCCCGTGCGCGCGCACCGCCAGCAGGCCGCGGCCCAGCTCCCGCGCTCCCACGGCCCGGCTCGCCTTCCCCTCTCCCACGGCCCGCACGCGTCCCCGGCCCAGCCGCGCACCGCTCAGCAGGCCGCCAGCCACCTCCGGCCCCCGCGCGCGCGCGTGCGGCCTGGCCTGGCCCACGTGGCCCCGCGGCCTACTCCCCGCGGGCCACGCTTCCGCCTCGCCCTGGCTACGCCCTGCACCGCTCGCCCGAGTCATGCCACTGCTCGCCTCTGCGCTCGCTGGCCAGCAGGCCGGCTGGCCCCTCCCCGCACGCCACGTCGCCTCAAGAGCCAGCCACTACACGCCACGACGCCGGTTGCCTCCTACCACCCCGCTGCTCGCCCACGCTCGCTCCTCCTCCTGCAGCCTGCTAACACGCCAGCATCTCCGCCCTGGCCGGCCTTCCTGCTTCGCGTGGAAGCGACGCGAGGCCGCAACCAGCGCCGGCGCCCCTCCGCTCGCCTATAAAAGAGGCAGCAGGCCTCCGTCCCTGCTCGCCCCTGCAGGAGAGCAGAGCTCTCCGGCGCCCGTGAGAGTGAGAGCTGGAGCTCTCACCAGGAGCGCAGGAGAAGCTTGGCTCTCGCATGCGATAACACACGCACGAGAGCGCAGCTCTCTATACACTGCGGAAGCGCTGCCCGTTTATGCAATAGAAAAGGTGCGTCACCTGCTGCTCTGCTCTGCTCTGCTCCCGGGTACGCCCGGAACAGTCCAACCAGCGGCGTAGCTTTAGTCATACCACACCACTCACGTACACATAGGAAAGGTGCGCCACTTGCTGCTCTGCTTTGTTTTCGGGTGCGCTCGGAACAGGCTAACCAGCGGCGTAGCTTTAGCCATTTCGCCCAGCATTGTGGACGATGCCAGTTCGGCTGGCCGCACAATGCCCGACCCCCGCCGCTAAACCCCATCGCTGCTCGCCGTTTCGCAACCCTAGCCGAGATGCTGCCCAAGTTTCCAGTCCAGTCCACCCTAGCCGAAATGCTGCCCGATCCAAGTTTCCCGCTCAGTCCACCCTAGCCGTTGTAATGCCCAGCGGAAACCCTGATCCTGGCCCACCTAGCAGTTGCGCTGCCCAAATCCAAACCCCAGATATCTCCCGGTATAGCCGTTATGCCGCCCGACCAAAAACACCGGCTACTAAACCCTAGCCCCGTGTAGCCGTTGTGCTGCCCGAATAAAACCCTAGGTAAACCTAGCCCTTATACTGCCGGACCCAAATCCCAGATATTAGCAAACCCCAGCCGGCATGCCGCCCATAATATTCCCGGAAAATTATATTAATAATTTTCCGAAATATTAATAGAAATTCAATCAATATCCCTTAATTATTTAGAAATCTATTTCTAAATAATTAATATAATTATTCGGGAATTACTTAGATATCCAGTAATTCTCAGAATAATTATCCCTAGCCCTTTCTCCCACACTTAGGAGCCACCCCACCGGCTAAACCCCTCCTAAGCCCCGTCGTCCTATCTATTAATTATTATTAAATAATTAATAGATAATCCATCAACAAATCCATCCGGATCCGTAGGTACGTTCCGGAATATCTATCTTCCATTTCTCTTTCTAATCTATAGGCATTGATTAATTTATTGATGTTATTTTATGTGTTTTATTGTTCGATAGCTTGACCGGGCCCGACGAGACGCCGAAGCTCCAGAAGGCCCGAAGCCCCGTCCGGTCAACATACAGTTACGCCCACGTACGGAACGTCTAAGGACCGACAATGAAGGCAAGTCTCACCAATAATATAACTTAACCATTAAAGTTTACCATTTTCTGCAGCATAAGCTATGAGGGGGCATCAAGTGGGTGGATGCCCGGCCCCGCCGTAGAATGCTTTAAGATTGGGAGTGGAAGGATGGCCTCGCTAGGAGGATCCTAAGAGCCGCTCTGATCTCAGCTAAGGACCGGTTCATGGGAGAGTCTTTCCAATCCCCTGTACAACCGCGCATGCCAAAAAGGTATGGCCTTCGGGAATACCTATTTATGTGAGGCCTTGACTCACACCTCACTAGTCAGCACTAGTAAACTGTCCCAAGGGGCCACGGCGGGCAACGGGTATGCTGGAGACAGCCCCAGACAGAGGGCTGGGACTGGTCGGCACGGGTCGCATGTGACAGGGCTGGTAGGGCCCAAGGGCGATGCAGAGGCATGCCCTTCACGTATATGGTGCACCATTCCCCGGGAAGGTCCTTTTGTGGACGGATATGCGATCCCTGTTTAGGCCCCAGCAGCACCCGTGGACAGAGCTAGTGATTGGCTGTCTAGCGCTAGGCGCCATAATAGTTGGCTGGCTAGCAATAGATGCCAGTGGGCACGAGTTTCGTAGGGCAGTACCTGCCTTGACGAAGGTAGGGACTGACCGTATGCGTGGTAGATAAGTACAACCTATGCAGAGTTAAAATCTATCTGGATAGCCGCAGCTCTCGGCATAGAGCCGATTTGGTCAAAGCCCCCACTGATTAGATTCACTTTATTGCATGGGAAACCCGGACGGCAGGAGTGCCGATGACTGGGTTCTGGGCTTGATACCGGGACTGGCAGGGAGGAAATGCCCCTCCAGGCCCAACCTTTACATCTATTTAATTTAATATATTATATTATTGAATTTGTGAGATTTGCTGGGTATTCAACTCCGAATACTCACTCTTGCCTTTCATTGTCATACAGGGTTAAGCTCCAGGGCGATATGGTGCTGCCACCCACCCCGGTGGCGAACGAGTGCCCGCCGCCCTCCGCTAGCTAAATCGGCGTAAATATTTAACTTATACGTTATTTACCGCTTCTGACACTAAACTGTGTCAAATCCGTATCAGCGTACTGATCCAGGGACTGATACGGGTGGTCGAGGGACGTCCTGGTCAAGGGGTCCCCACAGGGTGGTATCAGAGCCGTAAATAAATTCTTAGCACCATATAAGACGGCCCGTACGCATTAGGAAGCCTGAAACCTTCTATTCTTTTCATCTTTTTCGAAAATTGCCGAAAAATTCTTATTTCGTGCCCTGAATTCACCTTACCTCATGCTTAACACCAAATGTTACTCTGACAAATACGGATCATGAGAATGAAGTTCGGAAGATGATCCGGAATATGGAAATCATGAGATGAAGATTTGCCGAAAAGCAAATGCTGCCGGAGTAACTAGAAATCAAGTTAAAATAATAATAATGAGTTTTGTATTAAAGCCTATGACCTTACAGCTACGTACTTGTGATTGAATAATGTTTGACTAAGCCCCAGATAATAGTTTCCCCTTTCCATATAATAAATATGGATATGATTGGTAGTTGATTGTAGAAGTGCGTGAATAGATCCACTCTTTCCTTAAAACCTAAGGATTATCTATAGCCCTGTCCTTCTAACATCGTTCGATCAAGCCAAGGTTCAGAAATGAAGAAAATTTCTGAAAAATAATTCTACATGTCTGATATGGAATACGGAATCAAACCCTTTTAAGTGGGGAAAATTCCGAAGTGATCCGGACATAATACTCGGAAAACCGCAGGAAGTCAGAACTCACAAACCACAGATTTCAGAGAAATACAGAATAATCACAGGAATAGTATAAACCAAGATTATACTACGAATGTGACGAAATTGAATCGCTGAATAAATTTTGGAACAGAAATCTGTGAAAGCTGAAGAAACCAATAAAGAAGATATAAGGATTTCCATTAGAAACCCTGACCCGTAGATCCTATAATCCATAAACCAACGGCCGAGAAACGAAAACCTATTCTCTTTCTACCCAGCTTAAAACCACCCATTGTGTCAATCCTGGTTTAGCCAACGCTTTCCCTTAATCCAGGACTGACCATATACTTCCTTGAGCAAACCTTGTCATTCCTTGCACCCTAGTCACACAGTTCTCTAGAAAATCCTACTCCTAGATCCCACACCCTGAGATTCTCCGAACCACTTTCATGAAGACTATCACAAGAAAAACCAAATCTCCGCTTATCCTTCAACATAATTAATTCCTGATAAAACCAGGCCATCAACCGTCTCTACCAACTCCTCAATAGCCTCCCCTAGAGTGCAAGCTTCTCTCACCCGAGAACCTGCTAAACTCAACCTCCTCGCCCAATAAAAATACCGACGCACCAAGAACGTCGACAATCCTTTCCAATCAAACCACGCCATTCGATTTCCCCGAGAAATCTCCCCCCCCCCCCCACACCGACAATACTAGAGAAGTTCATACATTCCTCTCTCTAGTATACATTTCCCTTCCCACCCACCACCCCCTAGAATACCGTCGAACCTCCAAAAGAAATTTGTACGAGTCAACCATCAATCATCCCTGACTCGGTCTGTTTCCCCAAAATCCAAAGAAACCCACATAAGGCCACCGCTCCCATTATTCATGATCTCGGACTCCGTTCATTCCCCGGAATCCGAAGGAAAACCCTGTCTAACCCGCCCCAACATCGCTTCCAACACACACTCCCTTCCAAAATATTTCAAGAAACCTACCGTCATTCACTTTCTTTTCTACTGCACATTCACAATCAAACCAGTGCTTCACAGAAATACCCCCGGCTACCATAGAAGTTCGAAACCCCTCCTTGACAGGAAATTATTCTATTTCCTAACAGATCATTGAGGCATGCAAGGCTCCTCTAAGCCTGCCCCTCAATCGTCATCTATCCACGAGAACCTCACCACCATCCCAGAAATATCCCCATCCCAACTCGATAATCGTAATCCTTTACCCGTCTATTCTCTGCCACTGGAAATAAACAACTCTAGTTCTCATGAATCACTGAGGCATGCAAGTTTCTTAGAAAAATGCTCCTCAGTCACATCTTTTTCCCTCCGTAATCAAGAACCCTCTAACTCTCCCCCTCACCATTTCCGGCAACTGCCGCCACTCAACCATCTTCTCTTAGCCACCATAAACTACCCGAAGATATGTCGCGGACAAACCACCCGTCGTCTTGAGCCTCGCCATGACCGTCACCATATTCCAAAGAGAAACATGTGTTCCGATGTCCAGATAAACCATCTCGTCATATTCCATCAAAAGAATGATTGAACCCGACTTTTCCTTAGAACAACCATTCCGGCCTGACATTTCAGAAACAAACCTACCAAACCGAGGTCCGCAACCATCTATCCATTAGAGGAGACACTTCTCGATACCCAGAAGAATCACCATACCAAATTTTCTGGTGAGAAGTGGTCACCCAAGTTTCCTACCCTAGATTCCTTTCTTCCCCGTCTGGTAACCCCGAAACAATTACCAGATTCCTTACAACCCTAGCTAGGATCAAAACCTTCCCCGAACCTAACCACCCCAGGTGAAATAGAGTTACCAAGAAGAGAATTACGACCGAGACAGTTGAATGATCCAGAATAGGATATTCGAAGGAGTAGTAAAACCAAGCATGAGTACATCCAAGTAAAGGAAAACTTGGATAAGGAGTTTGGACGGAAAACCCTGAGAAGATATGGAAATCCGAGGTTTACATTTCCAAAAGAAATTTGAGAAATCCATTCGGAAGGAAAATCTCGGATTAAAAATCAAGGAAATCCTGAGTTGAATCCTTTTAAGTGGGGTAGTAACCCAAACAAAGAAAAAGATATTTAACCTCAAGAACTTGAGGATTAAAACAACTCAGGAAAAGTATTTCATCATGTCATCCCAAGTATGTCGGAAATTAATTGGATACATTCGGGAGTAAAAGAAATAAAGGCCAACGAGAATACTCCCACACATGGAAATGAAGAGACAAATATATTACAAAGAGAAGAATTTCTAAAATTTAAAAGGGAGAAGAAATTCCTTTTAATGAATATCGGAAATTCTTATCGACGCCGTAAACTAGAGAATGTTAAAAGGAAACCCTAGACCTTCTATCTAGCCTTAAATCTCGGGACGAGATTTCTTTAAGTGGGGTAGCCCTGTAACACCCTGTCTCTTTAAGAGCATTTAAAAATATGCATTTTCTATAATTTTCCTTAATTAAATATATTTCTTTTCTCTTGAATATTCAAAATAGATTTTAATAATAAAGCTATGCATTTAATCTTGACATGAGTGATGCATTTTGAATGCCCTAGAGCCTCCTTCAAATCGTAATAGAATTCGAATTTGAATTCAAATTCAAACCCCTTGAAAAATAAATAGAAAAGCTTCTTTCCCTAGCAGGCCGCCAACCACCCTTCAGCCCAGCTCTCATTCCGGCCCAAAAACTAAAGTCTAAAACCACCCCCTCATCTTTCTCCTCACCTCCCCTCTCCTCCCCTCGGCCCGCACCACCCCCCTCCCTCCACGCCGACGCCGGCCCGCACCACCTCTCTCTTTCCCCACCGGCCTGGCCCGTTCCCCACGGCCCATCGCGCCGCGTCCTCCCTCCAGGCCAGCAGGCTGCCGCGGCCCACCCGCACGCGCCGGCCCATGCGCGTCGCGCCGCCCTCCCCTCGCTTTGGCCCGCGCGCGTGCACCGCCAGCAGGCCGCGGCCCAGCCTTCCGCGGCCCAGCTCCCGCGCTCCCACGGCCGGCTCGCCTTCCCCTCTCCCACGGCCCGCACGCGTCCCCGGCCCAGCCGCGCGCCGCTCAGCAGGCCGCCAGCCACCTCCGGCCAGCGACGCGCGGCCTGGCCTGGCGCGGCCCAGCGCGCGGCCGCCTGGCCCACGTGGCCCAATCGCGCCAACCCTATCTTCTTCCTCCGTTTTCCCCCGCCGCCGCCGCCAGAGGCCGCCGCCGCCGGCGTTCGCCGCTGCCGCCGCTCCGGCTCGCCGCGCGCCACCGGACCTCGTCGCCAAGGACCCTCTTCCCCTCGTCTTCCCATTTTTACCTTCTTTTTCCCCTCTCCATGGCCGCCCGACGCCGCCCATCGCCATCCCGCCGCCGTGCCGCCATGAAGCGCCGCCGGCCTTCCTCCTGCAACGCAGCACACAGAGCAAGCACCGGCCTACTGCCACGCGGCCCCGCGGGCCTACTCCCCGCGCGCCACGCTTCCGCCTCGCCCCGGCTACGCCCTGCACCGCTCGCCCGAGTCATGCCGCTGCTCGCCTCTTGCGCTCGCTGGCCAGCAGGCCGGCCGGCCCCTCCCCGCGCGCCACGGTCGCCTCAAGAGCCAGCCACTGCACGCCACGACGCCGGTTGCCTCCTGCCACCCCGCTGCTCGCCCACGCTCGCTCCTCCTCCTGCAGCCTGCTAACACGCCAGCATCTCCGCCCTGGCTTCCTGCTTCGCGTGGAAGCGACGCGAGGCCGCAACCAGCGCCGGCGCCCCTCCGCTCGCCTATAAAAGAGGCAGCAGGCCTCCGTCCCTGCTCGCCCCTGCAGGAGAGCAGAGCTCTCCGGCGCCCGTGAGAGTGAGAGCTGGAGCTCTCACCAGGAGCGCAGGAGAAGCTCGGCTCTCGCATGCGATAACACACGCACGAGAGCGCAGCTCTCTATACACTGCGGAAGCGCTGCCCGTTTACGCAATAGAAAAGGTGCGCCACCTGCTGCTCTGCTCTGCTCCCGGGTACGCCCGGAACAGTCCAACCAGCGGCGTAGCTTTAGTCATACCACACCACTCACGTACACATAGGAAAGGTGCGCCACTTGCTGCTCTGCTCTGTTTTCGGGTGCGCTCGGAACAGGCTAACCAGCGGCGTAGCTTTAGCCATTTCGCCCAGCATTGTGGACGATGCCAGTTCGGCTGGCCGCACAATGCCCGACCCCCGCCGCTAAACCCCATCGCTGCTCGCCGTTTCGCAACCCTAGCCGAGATGCTGCCCAAGTTTCCAGTCCAGTCCACCCTAGCCGAAATGCTGCCCGATCCAAGTTTCCCGCTCAGTCCACCCTAGCCGTTGTAATGCCCAGCGGAAACCCTGATCCTAGCCCACCTAGCAGTTGCGCTGCCCAAATCCAAACCCCAGATATCTCCCGGTATAGCCGTTATGCCGCCCGACCAAAAACACCGGCTACTAAACCCTAGCCCCGTGTAGCCGTTGTGCTGCCCGAATAAAACCCTAGGTAAACCTAGCCCTTATACTGCCCGACCCAAAATCCCAGATATTAGCAAACCCCAGCCGGCATGCCGCCCATAATATTCCCGGAAAATTATATTAATAATTTTCCGGAATATTAATAGAAATTCAATCAATATCCCTTAATTATTTAGAAATCTATTTCTAAATAATTAATATAATTATTCAGGAATTACTTAGATATCCAGTAATTCTCAGAATAATTATCCCTAGCCCTTTCTCCCACACTTAGAAGCCACCCCACCGGCTAAACCCCTCCTAAGCCCCGTCGTCCTATCTATTAGTTATTATTAAATAATTAATAGATAATCCATCAACAAATCCATCCGGATCCGTAGGTACGTTCCGGAATATCTATCTTCCATTTCTCTTTCTAATCTATAGGCATTGATTGATTTATTGATGTTATTTTATGTGTTTTATTGTTCGATAGCTTGACCGGGCCCGACGAGACGCCGAAGCTCCAGAAGGCCCGAAGCCCCGCCCGGTCAACATACAGTTACGCCCGCGTACGGAACGTCTAAGGACCGACAATGAAGGCAAGTCTCACCAATAATATCACTTAACCATTAAAGTTTACCATTTTCTGCAGCATAAGCTATGAGGGGGCATCATGTGGGTGGATGCCCGGCCCCGCCGTAGAATGCTTTAAGATTGGGAGTGGAAGGATGGCCTCGCTAGGAGGGTCCTAAGAGCCGCTCTGATCTCAGCTAAGGACCGGTTCATGGGAGAGTCTTTCCAATCCCCTGTACAACCGCGCATGCCAAAAAGGTATGGCCTTCGGGAATACCTATTTATGTGAGGCCTTGACTCACACCCCACTAGTCAGCACTAGTAAACTGTCCCAAGGGGCCACGGCGGGCAACGGGTATGCTAGAGACAGCCCCAGACAGAGGGCTGGGACTGGTCGGCACGGGTCGCATGTGACAGGGCTGGTAGGGCCCAAGGGCGATGCAGAGGCATGCCCTTCACGTATATGGTGCACCATTCCCCGGGAAGGTCTTTTGTGGACGGATATGCGATCCCTGTTTAGGCCCCAGCAGCACCCGTGGACAGAGCTAGTGATTGGCTGTCTAGCGCTAGGCGCCATAATAGTTGGCTGGCTAGCAATAGATGCCAGTGGGCACGAGTTTCGTAGGGCAGTACCTGCCTTGACGAAGGTAGGGACTGACCGGATGCGTGGTAGATAAGTACAACCTCTGCATAGTTAAAATCTATCTGGATAGCCGCAGCTCTCGGCATAGAGCCGATTTGGTCAAAGCCCCCACTGATTAGATTCACTTTATTGCATGGGAAACCCGGACGGCAGGAGCGCCGATGACTGGGTTCTGGGCTTGATACCGGGACTGGCAGGGAGGAAATGCCCCTCCAGGCCCAACCTTTACATCTATTTAATTTAATATATTATATTATTGAATTTGTAAGATTTGCTGGGTATTCAACTCCGAATACTCACTCTTGCCTTTCATTGCCATACAGGGTTAAGCTCCAGGGCGATATGGTGCTGCCACCCACCCCGGTGGCGAACGAGTGCCCGCCGCCCTCCGCTAGCTAAATCGGCGTAAATATTTAACTTATACGTTATTTACCGCTTCTGACACTAAACTGTGTCGAAATCCGTATCAGCGTACTGATCCAGGAACTGATACGGGTGGTCGAGGGACGTCCTGGTCAAGGGGTCCCCACAGCGGGGGTGAGCGCGAGAGGAGCAAAAGGGCGCGGGGCACGCGCGGGAGGATAGCGATGGCGAGCCCTGCACCCTCGCAAAAAATGGAGAGCGAAGGAGCCGGGATACCGAGCTAGTAAAAATAGAATGGAGGATACATGGTCTGTTGAATCCAATTTTTTGACGATACTCTTTATAATTAATTAGGTAGCTAGAAAGTTTTACACAGCTCTTGGAGATGCTGGCCGTGCTCAGATTCATTTTGCAAAATCTTTTAAAGAGAAAAATACTATCTACAGATAGTAAACGTAGTCTAATAACAAAACTAATTACAGATCTCGCCTGCAAATCGCGAGACGAATCTAATGAGGGTCATTAAATCATGATTAGCGGATGGTACTGTAGCATCACTGTTGCAAATCACAGATTAAGTAGACTCATTAGACTCGTATCGCGAAATACACTCCATCCATATAATTTTTCATCCACATTTAGTACTTCAAGCCTGTAAGATTCTATTTAATGTGATGGGCAAAAGAACATTTATACGGCGGGGCCTTTGAAATTTGGATGTTCAGTACATTAGTGGAGAGCGAGTAGAAAATTCTCTATTATGGCTAATAATAGCCTCGGTTCTGCCTCTAATATAATAGTCTTTTTCTTTCTCTTCTCACTCTATTTTTTTCAAATAATCTCCAAATATTAGGATCAAAGAATATAGTATGATTATTATAAAAAGCTGGAATGTTTTGATGTTATGTACACTATGACATTAAAAAAACTCGACTGGAGGGGGTTTGACGGCTTCATTGTTTTTCATCAAGAGGAAGGACTCACGGCTTCCCGACTGAGAAAACCCCCCGAACCAGCGGCGGATCCAGCACCGGGTCGACCGGGCTAGAGCCCCTCCTACTGTTGCTGGAACCATGGAGCCCCCCCCCCCCCCCCCCTGCCCGCTCAAATTTATGGACATAGAAGCTTGGAAGGAGGGTCTAGAGGTGGAAGATGAAGAAAAACAAACCCCTCCTAACCCTTTCTTCTAGATCTGCCACTGCCCCGAACCCTAGCTTCACTAGCTAGCAAGGGGATTTTTTTAACCCCGCACTGCACGCCTAGAAATTCGCCCCCGAGGGGGTTCGAACCCCGGGCGGCAGGCAGAGGTGCTACTGAGAGCACCTGACCAGTCGATCAGGCCTCTGTTCGCTGTACGATATGACATTCAAATAGAGACTTAAAATTTAAAGTAAAAGGCACGATTTCTCCACTAGCTACGCCCCGGTGAAACGCTGCTAAACGGGTGATGCTAAAATGGCTTCGGTAGAGGAGCTTCGTGATTCCCGTTGAGAGGAGTTATTAGAGGAAGGAGGAGCAAAACAAAAATGGATCCTCATGACTACTTGTACTTGTTTCCCACCCTTGCCCTTGAAGGAGGGCCCACGAGCGGAGGAGGCGGTGACGATAACGTGAGGCGGCCAACAGTGAAGGGGAAGGGGAAAGGGGAGAGCAAGCCAACAGCTCTAGGCGGCCGGCTACGGGAGTGGGAGGAGGGACGGGGATGGCCGATGGGGAATGCAGGAAGTGGGGCACATTGGTGGTTGGAGGCAGGTTCGCCGACGGTGGAGGGGAAGGGCGTGTCCGATGACGAGAGGTGCAGGCAAGTCGGTGGCCGGAGGTGTGAGGTAGGCGGTGAACTTATGGAGGAAGGAGACAGATAAGTAGATAATGAGAAAAAAATGGAGAAAAGGGAATAGAAAGGAAAAAAAACACAAACGTGAAATACATAGAAAGAAAAGAAAATAGTATTATATTTCATCTTATCTATACATTCTAAAGTAAATGGGTGAGCCGTTTCGCTAAACATTCAAAAGTAGAAAGTTGCTCCACCGGAGGAGCAATAGCCGGAGCCCTGCCACCCTAAGTAGAAAGTTGCTCCATCGTATAATGTATTGCTATCTAGAGGATTTTTTCGATGTAATGCGAGAGGGAGACGATTTTTTTCGATGTAATGAGAGAGGGAGACGAGAGAAACAAGTCATTTGAAAGAACAACCATTTAGACCATGAAGCTACTTTCGCAACATTGTATGAGTTATTGTACTATAGAATTCAAAAAATATTTTGATTCCCTTCACAAATTAAGCACTGATTGTGACGTGTCAATTCCCGAGACTGCCTCTAAGATAAACTAACGTACTTGTCTTTTTGCCTTAAAGTGGCTGTATTTCCCATCGGTAGTGCCATGATGTGAATGAAAATCCGGCATCCCCCGTTCTCTGCCTCTACTTCCTGTAACCGTCGGAAGCAACCGTATTTCCCATGGCGGACCCTCTCACTCCCCGAGGATCCGCCAGCCCGGCGCTTGCTTTGCCCTCGCGTGGCACGGTGGCAGACGCGCGTCCGGCGCGGGTGTCCTGGCTCCTTCCCCAACGGTATGCAGTTGAGCGCGATGTGCCCGGCCGTCCAGGAAGCCAACCTGTTCGACGCAATGCCTCCCTCGTTTCCCTCGCAGATTAATTGCTGCATTCGTGTTGGATCCTGCATCGTCTCTGATTTGAATTATATTGGTGGTGACTAGTATCATAGTTTCCAGACCATGAAACTGCATCTGTTCAAGAGTAGTTAGTCAGCTGATACAGTGGGGAAAAAACTAAATCTTCACTTCTCCATAGGCGAGTAATTTTTGTGTCATGTGCAGAAAATGTAGAGGAAAATGAAAATAGGAACAATTCCCTGAATTGCATAAGGAGAGGGAAAACGTTATATAAAAAATCATAATAACTCAGTATTATTGCATTGGCAGAAAGGAACTAGCTGCAAATAGTTCTTGACCGTGGTTGGCGTGCTATTTAACTCTGTGAGTTATACATGATGCAGCAACGACGTTATTTAACTGCATTGTTAAGCAATGCTTCTTTAGGTCATCCTTCAAACAGTTCTGTCAGCAGATCCTCCAAATCTTTAGCTGTCATCCTTATTGTCATGTCATCCTTTCTGTGTTTCTTCAGGTACTCGCAGTAAGAAGGAACTATTTTCTTTGATATAGAGACCCTCAGCATTTCACGAAGGTGAGGATCAGGGACCTTCCAGTGCCTCTGAATATCATAAACCGATTGGAAGGCTGTGGTGAACTGTTGCACACATGAAGGCTTCCAGAAACTGAAGCGTTTTGAATCCTTATCTGCCACGTGAGAGGATACAGGAGCCCAGGAGGCCTCGATGTATTCCTCCAGGTAATGCTCGATTCGCTTCTGGTATCGCACCACCCAGTCATAACCAGTAGGCTCCTTCAGCCCTAAGTTCTCAACTCGCTGGAGAACGAACTGCAAATTGTTCAATAAGAATATGTACTGCAACTCTCTGTGCACCAGGATCTTACTGTTCTGCTCCAGAACTCTGTCCAAATGCATCATCAGATTGGATATCAAGCAAGAAAATGATTTTGTGCTATGGATACCTTCAAGTGCTTGGCAACAGTTGCGAGCAAGAATTAAATTGAGTGTCTCTCTGTGATGAAACAACAACCCTATGCCTTTTACAACAGCTCTGGTAACAGGGTGAATGTCACTTCCTTCAGTTTCTGGCAGAACACTGGACGAGATCACATTTGTTAGAGTATCAAGCAGTCTGCTCACCACGTCCGCAACACTCTCTTGTACTGCTTCAGCCTTTATAGAGACAGGTTCTCTACTTTCTGGTGATACTAATTCCAATAGAGTTGAGGCAGCATCTGCAATTGTCTTGTGTGTACTCAGGGCATTACCGATTCTCAGAAAGATGGATGATAAACATTCAACAAAGCCCTGAGGAACCTCCAATAGTCTGTCAAGAGCAGCAGACATAGAATCAACATTCAGTAACTTCAAAATCGTCTGCTCCACAATCTTGGCAAAGTAATCCCCCTTGAGCTCATCAAAGGCACCAAAATTCTGTTCATTTAGCTGCCGCCGCATCTCTACAAGAACTATTGTGATTAATTGTGATGCTGAATTCCAGTATTGAAGTGACATATCCTCGCCACCCCAGGAGTCACCTTCATCAACCCGCGAACGGCACTGGAAGTTCCAATTGAAGTCCAGAACGTGGAAATCCCTGGTTCATTTGAAAATGAAAATCTGAATAGGCCATAAGATTCAAAATGAAAATTTTGCATATGTTCTTCTATAACATTCAAAATAAATGAGCAATGTTTTTTAATGCAGCTGCAAGAGTAAATGTCATTTTATTAATCAGATAAATGAAATATCTCTGCAAAAACTTAACCAGCTCATCAAAAAATAGCTGCTGCAAGGAGATCACCTGATCAACTCTTGCGATAGATGAGTGAATGTCTCTCTTAATCTCTCCTTGTATCCAGCTTGGATCATTCGGCTAGATATACTCGCGATAACATTGACAGATTTGGGGTTAATCAAATCAAACTTCTTTTCCTCCAAGCAAGATATGACACTGTACAGTGTTGAACAGTCATCTGCAGGTATCGAATCACTGTCTCTGCTTGAAACACCAGTGCTATTGGAGCTCAATGAAGTTGGCTCACTACTGGTTGAGAGACAAGGTCCATCTGATCCCAACGGACTGTTTAACTTAGTGGCCACGCTTGGAGGATGCGTTGAGCTATCTAGGACCTCAAAATGGTTGATGTTCCATAACTTGAGGCCATAGAATGTTCTTGCAAGGTTTGACATCTCAATGTCAAGGGCTTCTTGTGCCTGCTTGCGAATGTTATCAGCTGCAGCAGAAACGCCAGAAACAGATGAACCTATCGAGAGATCAATAAGGTCATCGACAGCAGAGAGGTATCTCATGTTCTCTGCAATGGAGGGGGATTCCTGCATCATGGAGTCATCATGGTAAAACTTGATGACTATTTTGGCTTTGTTGAGACAGGCTTCAGCCTTTTGCCTTTGATACTCTATCTGTAAACCTCTTTTACTGCAAGTTCTTTTTGTTTCAATGTCTGGAAGAATGGAAACTGGGGATCTCTTGACCAACTCTATTTCCCAAGGAGAAATTCTATTTAATGTTGCAATTGGTGAGCTTTTGTCCCATTTCACCTGAATTTTGTATTGAAATATTCATCATCTAAATAGGAATTAGGGTTGATGTGTTTATATTATTATTGACAATTGCTTGTGACTACCTTTAGGCATCTCCATTTTGAACCAGGCCATGCTAAATCAAAATCTTCAATTCCTAATATAGTACCTGAAACTCTGCAATATTATAATAGATAAAAGGTATTGCAATAAGTGAAGTTCTTCTAATCAAATAAAATGCACATATGAATATTATGCTGTCAGAAAAAAAATCAGTACACTAGAACGAAAGAATCATAAGCATGATCATACCTGTCCTCCATTGCAGCTTCCCTAGAGAAGGTCATTCTAAATCTCATCCCCATGTAGCAGCTTTTAATGGACTCAGCATATCGATTACATGACACAATAAATTGATCTGTGCCAGTCCTGATAATTTATTTGCCAGCTGATGTATTAGTAACATATCATCGAATGACAAGGGTTCACTGCTAATAAGTAGCAATTCACTATGAACTTACATTAGAATTTAGAAGAAACACATAAAAGGTGCATGACCCTTGTGCTATTTATACATGGATTAATAATGACTTTCTGGCATTTGAGATTTTCTTTTTCTTTTGAGGGAACAGGGCAGAGGAGGTAGGGGGCAATCAGCAGTGAGCCCACCTGAACACTCCATTGCATTGACCAGGGGTCAAAGTATCAAACAAGTAAAGGCAGCTTATGCAGTACAAAGCAAGGCAACAATACCAGGGGTGGGGTCAAAATCTAGCTTGTTACACTTTTTTTTATACTCGCTTGTTACACATTTGAGATGAATTGGAGGACAGTAGTATGAGAAACTGCAAAAGATTTGTCAAAGCAACTTTCAGACCATTACAAACTGATATCCCTCTCAAGACTGACAGATAATTGGACAGCTGCGGCACATACTGAAATTATTGAACTTGAGGTTTTCAGGTTTCAGCAAATCTGTGGATTGGCCAAGGATTATGGCCAGGTCCTTACATATAAAATATTGAATATACCCTTTATTTTATTTTCAGTATCAAAGGTGATGATCATGGGATGTTCAAAGAATCGTATTGTAGTCTCCAGATTAAAGCTTTGTAAATGATACAAAATACTAATAGATGAAAAGATAACAAAATAAGGTTAGTAGAGGAAAATATACCTAGGTCTGTATAAGACAGTAAATTTGGATCTTGTGGTTACAGCATGATTTATACTTGGAAGAATACTAAGTTCTGTTTCACCACCTTCATCATTAGGTATTTGTGATGAAGATAAATTCCAAAGTTGTCTCATTGATCGCCTAACCCCAACCCGTAGCTCACCATCTTCTCCACTGCATGGTAAACCATAAATCTATTATTACTCATATGTGAACTGTGAATCGATGTAAGCAAAAATATCTAGACAGGAAAGTAAAAGATCCAAATGTTGTTCCACGCCAGTCATGATCAGCAAAACCTAACCTAATTGTGCTAAGTTGTTTGTCATCTCTGGCAGAAAAGAAACTACTGGAATCATTTAACTGACCTCAGAATGACAAGGGCATCTCCTGCAACAAGATTTTTGGAAGTTGCAAATTCTGCAGTTTGGAGGAGATGCCTCCTTTGTCCCACTAATGGGGAAAAAAACAAATACAGAACCACAGTTATAATTCAGTAAACAAACTCTAAAATGAAGTAGAAAGGAACTTGGGCATTCCACCAAAGTTACTATCATGAGATTTTAGGTGGACAACATCACAGAGGTTAGGCCAAAGGCAACCCCATTTCGGAATATCAATATTAAGTGCATTATGTTTACCCCAATATATGTTCAGCACTCTTTTTCTAGAAACTAATACCTGGTCTTCCTTTTTACGTATGAAGGGTAACTGGGTAAGTGCTGTTGAAAAGAGTTAAGTTCTAGAATTCTGGTAGCACCTAATTTGTGTTGGAAGCGCCACTCTGTTCCAAAAAGATCCTTTGCCACAAGCTCTTGCATCGGAGCCATCTGCATCATATCCTTGATCAGAAAAAGCGGAAAATTAGTAAGAAGTGTGGTTGGCCACCTCTATTAACGTGAACATGTACAATCAGTTTACACACAAACCAACTGAGGAAGACACTTCTCAGCATGTTTCCTTGGTATAGATAACCAAGCATGGGCTACTGTGTCTGCAACTCCTAATTTCTTGCAGAAATAAGATGTAGGATGCCTTGTCATTGATGGAGGTGGATCCTTGATATCAGTCACCTCTAGATCATGCTAACAAAGAGCAATATCAAGAATAAAGTGATGTGGTGAGAAGAACAGAATATCAAATAAAGCTTAAAGCCCCTCACAGTAAGCTCAGGTTCCAGTAGCAGCCAAGCATAGAGGAAATCCTTTTTAGACTGCACAAAGGTTCAATCAGAACTGGTAGCTAGAGATGGAAAAATTTGGCATCTAGAAACATCAAAAGAGGAAGTGGTAAGTAGATCACCTTCAGCTCTACATTCAGGACACGGCATATGATCTGAGAGGGTACATCATGTAAATGCTTGGGGACTCCCCCGGTCTGATCCAACAAAGCAAGCAATACTTCAAATACATTCATACCTTCATCTGATATGCATGAACACAGATGGACTTGAATCCATAACCGAGAAGGAGGCAAAATACCTGCTCCAGGTGCCCTTGGGGAAAATATACGACAAGTTCTCCGACTTGAGGAATTGTAACCCCTGGACCAGCGCAGGCGTACCAAAGCTCCTCAGAAACATGTTTGTCCAAATCTAGAAGAGTATAGGGAACAATGCATCACAAAGAAATCCAGAAGCTGATGAACAATCAAAAGAATTCGAGGTAAGTCTCTCACTTTCACGATCATAAAAATTAGGAGCTATTTCTGTTGAACTCATGGTTGTCTCCTGCAACTGTAGCAAATAATTCCCCTCTGTCCCGAATTCATGTCCCAGTAAGCTATAAGCTCCCTTTGGCCTTCCTTCGGGTCAACCTTTTTTTTTTCGTGGAGCCGACACTTTAGACCGAAACCGTGTGTTAGCTGACAGTTCTTTATACTTTCAAAACCCATGCCACCAAAGCTAGCCATATAACATGATGGACAAGAAAAGGGGAATCGTTATGGACACTTGACTCACAGCAGTCTCCCTACAACTTTCAGATTTTTGTCGGTTGCCATCATTATGTTTGAGTGCTAGTGGACTAGTGGTGAGTGTAGACCCACAGATCTTTTCTGACTGAAACCTGGTCGCGCTCGCGGCCAGGCAGTCCGTCCACGTCATAGCAAATAGCAAGGCCGTCGGATCGAGCGCGAACGGCACAGATCGACCCAGACGAGACCGGAACTTTTACAAAACAGTCCCTGAACTTTGAAGAAATTGTACCCGCAGCCCAAACCTTCTCTAAGGGACTGTTTTTACAAAACCCCCTGGATTTTATCAAAATAACGCCCGCCGTCCACCGGACCGCTCACAGTATATTTTTCATAAAACCCTCAAACTTTATTGAAATACAACCCGCCATCCACATACCTCTCTCACGTAACTTTTCAAGAAAACCCTCTTACCTCATGAAATTACAAATCAGCATGTTTCTATTTGTAAAGTGCAAAAAGGAATATTGTGTGATTTACTTAACCATTAAAAATATAACCAAATAGATGAAGAGCTACCGTTATCTACTTTAAATGCATAAAGATTGTGTGCTTTATTTAGCCATTAAAAAATATGCATTCCAACCAAATAGATGAAGAGCTACTTTTGTGCAAGGTATCCAATAATAATATTAAATACGAGAAACATCATTTTACCTTCACTAAAAATTATAATACACATAACCAGTGTTTAATATGTGATTGCACAAGTTCAATTACAAATTCATTAATTGTTTGTAGCTTCGTCGTAATAAATACAAAACTTGACCTTCAATACAGACAAAAAATTTTAATACGACGTCCATAATTATGCTAAACTTTAATAAATACATAGCAAAACTAAAATAATATATTTACGATTTTTTCTCACATGTCGTAAGCCGAGAGAAGTCAACAACCATGAATAATAACACACGGACGACTAAAACATCCAGCTCTTACAATGATAAAATAGAAACATACATTATCCACCTCCCCTTTTAATAAATATTGTTTTTTATTAACTCAATTAAGAGCAAATTATGATATGCTAATAACTATATTTAGTCAAATTTTATGCTTACGATTTTTCCCTTCCACATGTTAAAGGCCAACAAAAGTCAACGACCACGAACAATAACACACGGACAACTAAAACATCGAGCTCTTACAATGATAAAATAGGAACATGTTAGAGGTCAACAAAAGTCAACCAACACAAACAATTGAATACACACATGACTAAAACATTCAGATCTTGCACACGACATCGCCTACTAAGTATAAATTAAATATTTAATAATACAACTATAAATAAAAAAGAGGGTCACCTTTGCGCGGCAACGCCGCGCATTATTGTTCTAGTTTACAGCTGAAATTTGGGGTATTCACTCTGCAGAATGTATGTAAATTATATAGCTCAGATTGCATTCAGCAGTCAGTAGATGTAGATCGGTGGGGGGAGCAGTTTCTTCTTGTTTTAATGAACCGAGAGCTGCTCATTATATTAAAAAGAATAGTATGTCTAGATTGGGCACAACAAGAAACAACAAATACTGGCTGGTTGGATCGGAACATCAACACGGCCAAACAGCACTCGAACTCAACTCCACAACAACCTATTGGATTGAAACATCGACACGGCTGCAAGACTCAACTCTACTCCACTCAACTCACCATGTCACACCGCTACAACACGGGAGAAAACCTGACAAGTAGCCCTACGCTAGCATTGTCGTCATCGACGATGTCCCATGCCAATCATCCACTGTCATACACGACTAGCCGTCGCAGCCCGCTACAAGTCATGTTAGTAAAATTGCTCCCCTTCTCTCTTCATAATCAGCTTGTCATGTTAGCAAAATTACTGGTTAGGTATGGGATTAAATGCACATAAAATCCCCACTGCCCCATTGATAGTGGCCATATCTCTATGACCACTGTCGTTGGTTCTCATCACACTGAGGAAACAGTTGTAAAATTCCCACACCCATACCCAAGTGAAAAGCATGATACTATGGTTCGGATTTAATGCATATTGATCGATCAGTAAATTTATGTTGCTAGAGCACTGTTGTAGTATATACGGCACCTTTATGTTAGACTACATTTTGCTTCTACGGCATATGAATTTGTCTAAAAAGACTTCAAGTGACACATTTTCTTTACCTTACATTTCTCTTTTTATAAAGAGAAAACGTTCATTTTTGGCCATTTAACTTTCGCCTCAGTTTGGCTTTCACCATCGAACCATAAAACTAGAAAACTTTGGCAACCTAACACTTAAACCATTCATTTTTTTTTGTCATCTTGCGGTTTTAGTAAGTGGTTTTGCTGACGTGGACACCGCATGGCAGTGGAACCCACACGTCAGCACTCCTTCTCTCTCCTCTCTCTCTTTCTTCTCACCGACCCTCTCTCTTCACCGCCGGCCACCCCCCTCCCCCTCCCCCCCCCCCCCCCCGCGCATTGGCGCTTCCCCAGCACTGACCTCCCTCCCCGCTCCAGCCACCGCTGTGCCTCACGGACAACGGCCTCCCTCCTCGCTCCGGCCAGCCCTGCGCCTCAACACCTCCCCCAACAGCCATGTGAGCATCGTGTGCTTGCGCAGTAGCTGCGTCGCGCCAGGATCCACCCAAAATCCAGCACCATGGGCAAAGGCAGCGCCCTAAATTTGCTAGCGGTTGGGCAAGCGCCGGCAAGCGGTCTTGGCAGGGGACTACTGGCTCGGCTTCTTCCGCGGTGCCGCAAGCATCATGCCCAGCCTCTGCAGCTCCGACCGCGCCGATGCCGTCACTTACGATAGCGCGTCGTGCTGTGACGATTCCGTCCTCACCAAGGCTGAGAACATCAAGGCTATCCTATAAATTGTGGATGAGCGGACGCTCTAGTGGCTCCTGTGATGGCACCTCGCGAGCGGGCTGGGGCTTCGGCGATGAACACAGCGGCAGCTCATGTGCGCCTCCTGGTCAAGAGAGAGGAAGGAAATGGTAAAGGGAGTAGGGATGGGAATCCAACCCGCGGGCACGGATATCCGCAGGTATTGTGCTTCCTTGCCCACGGGTACTGCCGATTACACGTAATGCCCATAAAAAATTAGCTATATTTGTATTATTTAAAGTGTTGTGCGAGACAATCATACTCGACCATATTTGTTGTGTCTTGTGTGGACTATATTTTATCTTATGACTAATTATGATCTAAACTTTGAAATATATTTGTTGCTTATTGTTGGTGGTTACAATTGCCCAAATAGTACGTTCGGGGCTCTGAGGCAAGATCGATGCCTTAGAGAGCTTCTAGGGGACTGAGTGACAAGATGATCTTACAAGAGTGATTCTACCCCTTGCCTCCGAGGCCCTGGGGCTGTATTTATAGCGGTCTGAAACCCAGCTCTAGACGTGATATGACCAGGGTACCCCCGGTAAGGTGTCAGGATTTCCCCTTGACCCCGCCGGTACGGGGGGGGGGGGGGGGGGCGTTGGGTAATCGTCTGCATCCGTGTCCCCCGCGCAGGGGTGGGGGCCCTTGCCGTCCTTCCGCCATGAGGTCACCCCCTGACGGATGGTGTCGGGTGACGTCCTCTGCTTTCCCCCCATCCTCCTCCGGAAAGAGCGTCACCAACCCGAGAGAGCCCCGGGCGGCCGGGACTCCTCCGGCCTGTCCGGCGTCCTTCGTCTGGGCTTCCTCTTACTCCTCCCTCCTTTGATAGTCTTCAGTGCTGATGGCGGGAACCGATCCTCCGGGAAAGTTCCTCTCTCATCGGGACTTCTCCGGAGGCCGGTCCTCCTCCGCTGGCTCTTCCGGCGGTGCTTGATTCCCGGGGGACCCTGCCTCCCCCGGGGTTCCGCTGGGGACCCGACCAGGCCCGCGGGCCTGGGCCCTCCCTTCGCTGTTCACCCCCTGGTGGGCGGGCCCCGCGTGCTTTTCCCCAATAGTAGCCCTTTCTCGGGGGAAGGGGGTGCGCCCCCTTTCTAGTGGTGCGGCCCCCTGAGAACAGTAAGGGCGGAGCAGCGGCCTCCGGGGGGTGAGGGCCGGCGCGGAGATCCTTCAGTTGGGGAAAGAACAAAGGACGTGGGGGCCTAGAAGGTTCCGCCAGGTTGATGAGAGGGAAAAAAATATGTTCTCGAGCAGCTTCCCCCCCCTCCCCCCCCAGTTCAGTGCTTTTCCTCCTGTTCCGGCCTCGGGACACACGCCCGACCGCGTGATAACCGCGTCGCGCTGCTTGGGGGAAAGGGAAAAAGAGAAAAACGGCTCGGGGCCCGAAAAGGGCAGGACCGGGCCCACCCTCCCTTCCTCTTCGCATATCGGTTGGGTTGCCTTGGGCGCGGAGTCGCGCCACGTGGCACACTCCCATGAGACTCCCTGCGGGCCTGCCAACGGCCGCGGCGCGAGGAACGAGGGCCGCCTAGGGCGCCCTCGTGCCCCTACCCCCCCCCCTCAATCCTATATAAGGGTAGGCCTGGGGGCCTAGAGTAGATCCCACCTCCCTTTAGGGTTCGAACTCGCCGCCGCCTTTTGCGCTATCGCCTCCTTCCCTGCTTCCTTCTAGGGTTTGAGCCTCCCGTCGCCCTCCTTGCCGCCGCGAGCCTTCCGCCCCCCACCCCCCCCCCGGCCCTTTTGCACGCTCCGATGGCTCCCAAGCGCGGTATCCTGTCCGTTCCGGAGCCCTCCGACGCCAAGCGGGCCCGTTCAGAGTTCCCGCGGAACCGACGGCCCCCGAAGAGCCCCGTCGACGACGAATACATGGACGTTCTCTACGAGCGGGGGTTCGTCTCCGACCGGGCTCTCGCTCGTCCCCCGGGGCCGAGACGCTCCCCACGCTAGGGCCGGGGGAGGTGGTGGTTTTCGTGGAGTAGCGGGAATGCGGCCTGCGATTCCCGTGCTCCAACTTCCTAGTGTCCACTCTGGGGCACTTCTGCCTTGAAGTCCAGCACGTCTCCCCCAACTCCTTCGTGCGCCTTAGCAAGTTCGAGTGGGCGTACCAGGTGGAGGGGGCGGCTCCCTCTTCCCGGGCGTTCGCCCACCTCCACCAGGCAGCCATCCGGAAGAAGTATTGGCTCTTCGACGGGGAGAGGAAGGAGGTGTGCTTCGGGCAAGTCTTCTTCAACCCCCGGGAGGGGGCCGTGCTCCCGGCGAAGGCCTACAAGGAGAAAAGGGAGGCCCGGTGGCTGGAGTGAGGACCTGATGTGTCCGAGGACCGGTGGATGGTCGCTTCCTGGTGTGATGAGTGATTGACAACGTGGTGTGGATTGACGTTTCCCTTGGCTCAAGTATTGCAGGTGTAGAATGCGGCTTGATTGCATTGGTGCAGGTGAAGAACAGGAGCGAAAGGTCTTAGCCATGGCGGCCTCCGAGGAGCGGAGAGACAAGTAGGCTTGGTTCGAGGGACCCGGTGGCCAGATGGATCGAGTGCGGTTCACATGGTGGCAAGAACGAGCAAGGAAACGTGGTTCCGGTGCGAGGCAGCGGCTCACAACTGAAGCTCGTACGCGGACATGAAGCCGGTGCAAGGTGGCGGCTCACAACCGAAGCTTGCACGCGGGGTTTGGTGGTTTGGCCAGAAGACCATCGGATGGACGGTTTCCCTTGGTTTGGGCCTCAAAACCAAGGCCGAGGACTCGACGTAGCAACGGCCCGGCCTGCCAGCCAGGGGCGGTCCAACCGCCCCCCAGGGGCGGTGTGACCGGTCCCACCTGGGCAGGTCGCCCGTGAGCGTCGAGGAGCTTCGATCCGAAGGATACGCGGCGTGATCGCAAGGCTTGCGTCGGAGGGAAGCTATTTTGCGGTGGAAGGTGTCCCAGCCGGAAAAATCTTCGCGGAAAATGTCATATTCGCCCCTAAGGGGTATGTATCGCTTAGGGGTAGTTTAGTCTTTCGAGCACCACCATTTGGACTATATAATAGACCCCCTAGGGGTGGTGGCTGTGATCTCTCCAGTTATTTTTCATTTGGCTTGTTTAGTTTCCCTTCCCTTTCATCCTCTCCACCTAGAACTATTTTGAATCATTCATAGTTTGTATAGGTGAATTCATGGTTGGTTGATTGAGCTTAATCTCTTTATCTTTGTGCCATGATTTGAATTCCCGAGCTCCTTTTCTTTTTCCCATTTTCGGAGGTATTTTCGGAGCTATTTTTGGGGATTTTCGTTCTTCACTTTCAAGCCTGTTTTCTCTCGGATTTCTTTGGGGGAATCACACATGAGTGCCTTGTGCCTCTTTTCTTGGTGATCCCTTGCCCCCAAGTGCTGGGAATCGGCCTAGATTTGAAGATTTCGGGATGAAATCGTGGTGGGTGTGTTCTTCGCTAGATTTGAAATTCTCGGAGTTCTAGGGAATTAGGGCCGAGATTTTTGGGGCATAGCCTCTCCTTGAGGTGTATATCATCTACCCAAAGTTTCGTCTCAAGACTCCAAGCCGTTTGGGAGATCCGTTCGCGAGTTGACTTTGAGTTCGAGTTTTTCCCGTGGTGTCTGGCAAGACCGGTGCGACCGCCCTTGGATATCGGTGTGACCGCTCCTGGCTGATGTGCTAGGCAAGGGCGGTGCAACCGCCCCTGGAGAGAGGTGTGACCGCCTCTGGCCAAGAGTTGCTGATTTGGATTGTTTTCGTTCGATTCTTGTTGGATTTGTTCAATTCGAGTTCCGCTGCATTGATCTTGTTCCTAGGGTCAGTAGCCTCACAGTAGCTACGTGATCTTGGCAAGGTCGGTCCATTGGATTTGGATTGAGTTGGGAGAAGCCGGATCTTGAGAGAAATTTTTATCGGCTCCCATTCACTCCCCCCCCCCCCCCTCTCTGGTCGCCTAATCGGTCCTTCAATTGGTATCAAAGCCGGTTATGGGTCTTTGCGACTCTAACCAGTCTAAGATCCAAAGATGGCGTACCAAGATTGGGGTTTCGGGCCTCCGCACTTCGATGGGAAGAACTACCCGAATTGGGTCGCGCGTATGGGCGTTTTCTTGCGAGGCTGAGGACCCGGTGTGTCCGAGGACCGGTGGATGGTCGCTTCCTGGTGTGATGAGTGATTGACAACGTGGTGTGGATTGACGTTTCCCTTGTCTCAAGTATTGCAGGTGTAGAATGCGGCTAGGTTGCATTGGTGCAGGTGAAGAACAGGTGCGAAAGGTCTTAGCCATGGCGTCCTCCGAGGAGCGGAGATTCAAGTAGGCTTGGTTCGAGGGACCCGGTGGCCAGATGGATCAAGTGCGGTTCACATGCTGGCAAGAACGAGCAAGGGGACGTGGTTCTGGTGCGAGGTAGCAGCTCACAACCGAAGCTCGTACGCGGACGTGAAGCCGGTGCAAGGTGGCGGCTAACGACCAAAGCTTGTACGCGGGGTTTGGTGATTTGGCCACAAAATCATCGGTGGACGGTTTCCCTTGGTTTGGGCCTCAAAACTAAGGCCGAGGACTCGACGAGGCAAGTTTGGGCTGCTGGGCCAAGTGTGGCTGGCAGGGGCGGTTTAACCGCCCCCCAGGGCCGGTTTAACCGCCCCCCTGGGCAGGCCCAAGGTTGGCGTCGAGGAGCTTCGATCCGGAGGACACGCGGCGTGACTGCAAGGCTTGCGTCGGAGGGAAGCTAGCTTGCAGTGGAAGGTGTCCCGGCCGGAAAATATCTGAAACCAAATGTCAAATTTGCCCCTGAGGGGTATGTATCACTTAGGGGTAGTTTAGTCTTTAGAGCACCACCACTTGGACTACTAATAGGCCCCCTAGGGCTTGGTGGCTGCCATCTCTCCAGTAATCTCTACTATTTATCTCTTTGGTTTTTCTCTTTGAACTAGTTTTTCCCCTTCATCCCCTCAACCTAGAACTATTTCGAATCATTCGTAGTTTGTATAGGTGAATTCATGGTTTGTTGATCGAGCTTGTTCTATTCATCTTTGTGCCATGATTTGAATCCACGAGCTCCCTTTTCTTTTCCTATTTTCGGAGGTATTTTCGGAGCTATTTTTGGGGGATTTTCGTTCTTCACTTCCTAGGGCGTTTTCTCTCGGATTTCTTTGGGGGATTCACATATGAGTGCCTTGTGCCTCTTTTGCTGGTGATCTCTTGCCCCCAAACGCCGGGAATCGCTTTGGATTTGAAGTTTTTGGGATGAACTCGGGGTGGATGTGTTCTTCACGAGATCTGAGATTCCAGGAGTTCTAGTGTGTTTGAGGCCGAGATTTTTGGGGAATATACTCCACTGAAGGTGTACATCATCTTCCCAAAGTTTCGTCTCAAGAGCTCAAGCCGTTTGGGAGATCGATTCACGAGTTGACTTTTTCCAGAGAGCTCCCAGGCCAGGCCGGTTAAACCGCCCCTTAGGCGGTTAAACCGCCCCTTGGGAGGTTAAACCGCCCCTGGCTGGGTAGAGAAGGTTTTGCCTCGTTTCGGTTCGTTTTGTGTTCGTTTCGATCGATTCGAGTTCCGCTGCGTCTTTCTTGTTCCTAGGGTCAGTAGCCTGACAGTGGCTACGTGATCTTGGCAAGATCGCTTTCGGAGGCATCGGAGTTGATTTGGGGGAATAGCCGGATTGGTTGGAAAGAATTTTTATCGGCTCCCATTCACTCCCCCCTCTCTGGTCGCCGTTTCAGTCCTTCAATTGGTATCAGAGCCGGTTACGGGTCTTTGCGACTCTAACCAGTCTAAGATCCATAGATGGCGTACCAAGATCGGGGTTCCGGGCCTCCGCACTTTGATGGGAAAAATTATCCGAACTGGGTTGCGCGTATGGGCGCTTTCTTGCGAGGCAAAGGAAAGTTGTTGTGGGATGTGACCAAAGATGAACACTATGTCAATCCCACCAACTTAGATGCCCAGGATGCGAAAGATAAGTTTGAGGCAAACGCTAGAGCTGTCGACTACTTGTTCCGTGCTTTGTCTGCTGAGGAGTTTGAGCGAGTTTTGGGCGAGGACCTAGCTAGCCAGATCTGGTAGAAGCTCAAGGTAGCCCACGGTGGTGATAGCCATGTGAAGGCTAGGCTTTTCTCGATGTATCGCAGAGAGTATGAGAATTTTGCTCATTTGCCTGGAGAGTCTGTTGATGCTTTGTTTCAGCATTTCACTTCCATAGTCAACAATATGAAAGCCAACATTACCGTACTCCCATACTCGGGTCATGACAGAGCTATCAAGCTCTTGCAAGCACTTGATAGATCCGTGTGGGGTGCCAAGGTTGAGGCGATCATGGAGTCAGCAAACTATGAAACCTTGTCTGTTGATGAGCTTTTCTCGAAGTTGAAGTCTTCCGAGGTTGATAGACAGCTGCTTGCCAAGGCTAAGAGTCCGACTGATCCCCATAGTCTGGCTCTAGTCGGTGGCTCTGGTTATGGACATGCTAACACTCCCAGACACTTTGCTTTGTCTTCTCTTGTGTCTCTTCCAGATGAGGAATATGAGGTGCTGAGCGAGGAGGATCTCGCTTTGCTCACGAGGAGGTTCGAGCGCATGTACCAGAACCGGAAGGGTTCGAGGCGTGCCGGGAGTACGTGCTACAGATGCGGGAAGATGGGCCACTTCATCGCCGAGTGCCCCGAGGAGATCAAGAACGACTACAACCGCAAGCACCGCCCGCGAGATGACCACAAGCACTGTCCCAAGGACGAGTACCGCTCCAAGCATAAGAACAAGGAAGAGAGAAGGTCGAAGAACAAGCACGGTGGACACAAGAAGAACCGATCTCGAGTGATGGTGGCATATGCGAGCGACATCGACACAAGCTCCACCAACACGTCGTCGAGCTCGAGCAGCGAAGATGAAGACCGCGGCCACCGCAAGGAGAAGAAGAACGTGAACCGCAACTTCAACGGCATCTCCTTCGCCGCCGTCGACTACTGCACCATGGCGCACGACTCCGTGAAGAGCAAGGACGACTCTGACTCCGAGGATGAGGTATTGACCGATCCCACCTCTTTGCGTAAGGAAATTGCTAGACTAGAGGAGTTGGTCGATAACCGTGATGATGTGCTTAGGAAGACCAACAAGGAGAAGAGAGAGTTTAGGTCTTTGCTAGGAGAGTCGAAGGAGAGAGTAGCTGAGCTTGAGACCTTACTTTCTGAGACTGGAAAGAAGGTGATGGAGTTTGAGTCTTTGCTTTGCGAGTCTAGGGAGAGAGCAGCTAAGCTTGAGTCGGAGATTGCTGTGTTGAAAGATGCTCCTCTTGTGTCTGATGAAATTGAATGCTCGTTCTGTGATGTGCATCTTGCTGATCTGGTTGTTCTTATGGAGAAACACATGACATGCTTAGATGAACTAGAAGGTGCTAGGGTTGAGCTTGCTGAGTTGAAGTCTAGATCATCTTTGCTAGGTGCTTGTACTTCTTGTCCTGCTTTGCATGCTCAGTTGCTTGAATCTCGTACCATGATTAGTTCGCTTGAAGCTCAATTGAAATCTCCTATTGCAAATTCTTGTTCTGCTTGTGATGTTGTCGCTTTGAAGAATGTTGATCTAGAACAATGTGTTGATCGCTTGCAAGATGAGAATGATGAGTTGCGACAGTGTTTGGGCTGGTTGTCGGGTCACGAGCCTCAGCTTAAGATGTTGATTGCTGGTTGTAAGAGAGCTGATGGTCGTGGTCTGCGTTCTGAGAAAGTTGGTGAGAGTAGTGGTGAGAAAGAGAGAGAAACTGAAAACTCCACCACAAACATTCCCACAAACCCACCGAAAGTCATTCTCAAGAACACCTACACACCCAAACCCAACCACCTGCTAAACAAGCTTGACACCACTCCTAATCCTCCCATGTTTCCCCCAAAGACAAACAACTTCCAGAAGAGGGTAGCCTTTGTGAGGAGTGGGGTTTACCAGAAGAGAGAGCCGAGAGAAACCCCAAAGCCAAAGCCAGTCCGCTTCCATTGTGAGCATTGTGGAAGGGATGGACACCTTGAGGAGTTTTGCTGGAGGAAGAAGAGGGAGGTGAGAAGAGAGAAGGAGATGGGAACAGGGACAGGTATTACTCTTCCCGTAGTGTGCCTGTGTCTCGTTCACCCTTGCCTAGAGGAGAGGCCTTTGTGCGCACAGTTCCTTCGTTTGGCAGTCGTGGTGTTCCAGCTAGTCGTGAGTTTGCTAGGAGGCCTCCGGTTCATGGTCAGTTTGGTTCAGGGAGGTTCGACCGTAGCTTCGAGGCGAGGAGAGAGTCTAGGCCACGTTTTCCCCCGCGTGATGCTAGAGGTTCGATGGTGAGAGACGAGAGGGTTTCACGTGGTAGAGATGATTTTGCCAACCCCTCTTTTAAGCAGATGGCCCGACACTGGTTTGACTCTTTTTGTGCTAACCCTAGTGTCGAGTCATTCGCTTATTCTCGTTCTCGCTTTTGATTGTGCAGGTGGGAGGCTTGGAGAACTTTTGGTTGATGGATTCTGGCTGTTCGAGACATATGACAGGTAATAGGAAGTGGTTCTCCAGTCTCACCCCGGTGGTGTCCAGGCAGTACATCACTTTCGGGGATAAGGGTAGAGGTCGAGTGCTGTCTGAGGGTGCTATTCAGGTGAGCGACAATTTTATGTTGAAGCGGGTTGCTCTTGTCAAGAATCTTGGTTTTAATTTGCTTTCAGTTTCTCAGCTTCTTGATGAGGGTTATGAGGTTCGGTTTAAGAGTAGTGATTCTCGAATTCTTGATTCTCGAGGTGACCTTGTGTGTATGATCATTCCCGAGGGACAGATTTTTCGAGCTGATTTTTCTCGATCTTTTGGTCCTTCACGATGTTTGATCGCTGGTACTTCTTCTGAGCTTTGGAAGTGGCATAGGAGATTGGGTCATGTGAGCTTTGATTTACTCACACGCTTGAGTGCTCTTGACCTTATCCGAGGATTGCCCAAGCTCAAGTTCGAGAAAGATTTGGTTTGTGCACCTTGCAGGCATGGTAAAATGGTTGCTGCTTCCCATCCACCTTTGACAGATGTTATGACTGAGCGTCCAGGGGAGCTTTTGCATATGGACTTGGTTGGTCCCGCTCGCGTTCGTTCAGTTGGTGGGAAGTGGTATGTTCTTGTGGTTGTGGATGATTTGTCTCGGTATGTTTGGGTGTTCTTTTTGGCGTCGAAGGACGAGACATTTGATTTTGTTCGAGATCTGATTTTGAGGTTGAAAAATGAGAGTAATGGTGGTGCCATGAGAGCTATACGCAGTGATAATGGTACGGAATTTAAGAACACTCGTTTTGATGCCTTTTGTCGTGATCTTGGTCTCGAACATCAATACTCTTCGCCATATGTTGCTTGCCAAAATGGAGTTGTTGAAAGGAAGAATCGGACGCTTTGTGAGATGGCTAGGACGATGCTAGATGAGCATAGGACTCCTAGGAAATATTGGGCCGAGGCAGTGAACACAGCTTGTTATGTTTCAAATCGGATTTTCCTTCGTGCTTTCAAGAAGAAAACTTGCTATGAGCTTTTCCATGGTCGTTCCCCCCGTGTGAGTCACTTTCGGGTTTTTGGTTGCAAGTGTTTCATTCTTAAGAAAGGAAATTTGGACAAGTTTGAGTCTCGTTCGATGGATGGAATTTTTCTTGGTTATGCTAATCATTCTCGAGCATACCGTGTGCTCAATCTTGAGACTAACCAAATCATGGAGACTTGCGAAGTCACTTTCGACGAGACCATTCCATGTAGCTCTTCTGTCTTTGAGTGTGCAGGTGATGATGAGTTGGGACAGTCCATCTTTGAGGAAGAACAGCTTGATGAGGAAGATGATGAGGAGAATCATGCACCGTGTGGAGATCGTGTACCTTCTACTTCCACTACTACTACGACGTTCGACGACGGCCCCACTGCTACACCTTCGTCGAGTCGCGCTCATGATCGAGTTCAAGTGGAAGCTGATGTTGAGGGGGAGGCAATCTCGAGGCGAGAAGCTCCCCGGCTGGTACAGAGGGATCATCCACCTTCGAAGATCATCGAGAACTTGGATGAACGCAATACACGGTCGAGGTCACAGAACATCTCTCATTTCGCTCATTCTGCTTTTGTTGCGTCTTTCGAGCCTAAAAATGTTGGACACGCTTTATCTGATTCTGATTGGGTCAATGCCATGCATGAAGAGCTTGAAAACTTTGAGAGAAACCAGGTGTGGGAGTTAGTTGAACCACCTCCAAATTGCCATCCTATAGGAACCAAGTGGGTTTTCAAAAACAAGAGGGATGAGGGTGGTAAGATTGTGAGAAACAAAGCGAGGTTGGTTGCTCAGGGGTTTTCGCAGCAGGAGGGGATAGATTATGAGGAGACATTTGCTCCTGTTGCCCGTTTGGAGGCAATTCGGATCCTTCTAGCATTTGCAGTTGCTAAAGGGTTCAAATTGTACCAAATGGATGTGAAGAGTGCCTTCTTGAATGGGGTGATCGAGGAAGAAGTGTATGTGAGGCAGCCGCCGGGTTTTGAGAGTGAGAGATACCCACACCGAGTGTACAAACTCCACCGAGCTTTATATGGCCTAAAGCAAGCACCCAGAGCGTGGTATGGAAGGTTGAGGGGGTTCTTGCTTAGCAAGGGGTTTGTGATGGGAAAGGTTGATAAGACGCTCTTCTTGTTGAGAAATGGCAATGATCTTTTAATCGTTCAGATTTACGTGGATGATATCATTTTTGGTGGCTCTTCTCACGATCATGTTGCCAAGTTTGCAGACGATATGAGCAGGGAATTTGAGATGTCGATGATGGGAGAGTTGCAGTTCTTTCTCGGGCTACAGATCAAGCAAACCAAGGATGGGTCGTTCGTGCACCAAAGCAATGTACACCAAGGACATTCTCAAGAAATGCGAAATGAGCGACTCCGAGCCGATGACTACGCCGATGAGTACGACTACAGCTTTGGATGCGGATGAGGACGAAGAACCAGTGGACCAGAAGGAGTACCGGAGCATGATTGGCTCCCTCCTCTACTTGACGGCGACGAGGCCGGACATACAGTTCAGCGTGTGTCTGTGCGCTCGTTTTCAGGCTTCACCGAGGACTTCACATCGTCAGGCCGTCAAGCGGATTTTCAGGTATCTCAAGTTTACTCCTGAGCTGGGTCTTTGGTACTCTGCTGATTCCACACTTGCACTCCATGGTTTTTCTGATGCGGATTTTGCTGGGTGTCGTGTTGATCGCAAGTCTACTTCTGGTCAGTGTCAGTTTCTTGGTTCGTCTCTTGTGTCTTGGTCTTCTCGCAAGCAGTCTAGTGTAGCCCAATCCACCACAGAGGCCGAGTATGTTGCTGCTGCTAGCTGTTGTTCTCAGTTGCTTTAGATCACCTACACCTTGAGAGACTTTGGCTTAGACATGTCCCATGTTCCACTTCTTTGTGATAGCACCAGTGCCATCAGCGTAGCCAAAAATCCCGTGCTTCATTCCAAAACCAAACACATAGAAGTGAGGTACCACTTTCTGAGAGATCATGTGGAGAAAGGAGATATTGAGCTTGCCCATGTTTCTACCCAAAACCAGCTTGCAGACATTTTCACTAAGCCACTTGACCAAGTTACCTTCACCCACTTGCGAGGAGAACTTGGTGTGTGTGCGGTTTTCTGAGCTGAGTTTTGGAGGCTTCTCTTGTAGCATATGTATACTATTGTACCATCTTTGTATCTTGATGTACACTTTCTGTTTTTCGTGTCTTGATGTATAGTTGTTCATCTTTGCATCTTGTGATATATCATGCTGCATTTGTATCATATTCTAGGATGAGATTCTCCTATATGCAGTGATTGCTACAACTTGCTACATTTTAGAGTTTAGGCAGGCTGGCTAGGGATTGATTGTATGGATGGCTATGCTCTTGATGGTCTTGATATATATTCTTTTGAGATAGTCACTTTTTGAATTAAAATGACAAACTGAACTTAAACTCTTATCACCCATGAGTAAATGCCTTTGCATGTCTTGTTTGAGCCGAAATGGCTATATTTTGGTTAAGGTCATGCTAGGATGATATTTTTTCATTTGGGTCAAAGATCTTTGTCATTGTAAATGTTTAGCCCATGTTTATCTCGTGGAGGAGCATAGGCTTCTTTTTGTCGCAAAGACATTTCATGTACCATGTTTAATTTGAAAAACTTGAAAAATGAGATGTCTATGCATGAAAGAAGAAAGATGAGAAAAAGATATATTTGAAAATATTTATGCTCATGTCTCTATGCTTTCACCATTGCACACACTTGCACACATGGGTGCTAAGCGGTTGCATGTTGTTTGCCGGAGAAGTCTCCCATGAGAAGTGAACACATGGCTCCGTGCTTTGACATGACATGAGATAGATTTTGGGCGTTTATAATGATCTTTTGTCAAGAATGCTTGTTCTATCATGATCTTGGTGAGATGAAGTTTATTTTTGCTTAAATAATCCATTTTAGGACTTTGCTCATGAGGTGAAACTTTTGAAAACAAATTGCACAAATTGATCATGGCTTTGTCAAATGGCTATATATCTTCACTTTCTTGACGGCAATGCCCTTATGATGCTATGACCTGTCTAGTTTGCCTTTTCTCTAACTTGTAGAATTTTGTATTGCTCATTGTCTATTTGAGAAGCCTAGAGTTGAAATTTTTGCATTTTTGCCTTATTTGTGCATTGTCAACAAGGGGGAGAGTTTGAGCATTGGAATACATTGTTGGGCACTTATGGAAGGTTTTCAAGTTGAAACGACCCTGCAGGGCGGTGCAACCGGCCCTCCAAGGCGGTTCAACCGGCCCTGTTCAGTGGCACGATGTTTTGTGGGATTTGATCCATTTTCGATTGCATTTTCGCACGCACAACTTCACTTGTTCAGGGGGAGTTTGCATCAATGCAGGGGGAGTGCTTTGAGTGTTCTGAAAAGTGATTTGGAGATTCGTAACTTGTGTTTTGTGCTTTGCTCTTTTGCCGATGGTGTTCAGCCCTTTCGCTTCTTCTTGAAGGGTCGGTGTTTCTGGAGCTTTCTCTTGCGAAGTGACTTTGTTTCGGCTTGTTCTTGCTTTTAGTCACTTGCTTGAGAGTTGTTTTTTGATTTCCTTTTCTATTTTCTTTTTATATCTATGGTGACTATGTGTGTGTTGTCAATGCACTCATCAAGGGGGAGATTGAGGACCCGGTGTGTCCGAGGACCGGTGGATGGTCGCTTCCTGGTGTGATGAGTGATTGACAACGTGGTGTGGATTGACGTTTCCCTTGGCTCAAGTATTGCAGGTGTAGAATGCGGCTTGATTGCATTGGTGCAGGTGAAAAACAGGCGCGAAAGGTCTTAGCCATGGCGGCCTCCGAGGAGCGGAGAGACAAGTAGGCTTGGTTCGAGGGGCCCGGTGGCCAGATGGATCGAGTGCGGTTCACATGGTGGTAAGAACGAGCATGGGAACGTGGTTCCGGTGCGAGGCAGCGGCTCACGACCGAAGCTTGTACGCGGACATGAAGCCGGTGCAAGGTGGCGGCTCACAACCGAAGCTTGCACGCGGGGTTTGGTGGTTTGGCCAGAAGACCACCGGATGGACGGTTTCCCTTGGTTTGGGCCTCAAAACCAAGGCCGAGGACTCGACGTAGCGACGGCCCGGCCTACCAACCAGGGGCGGTCCAACCGCCCCCCAGGGGCGGTGTACCGGTCCCACCTGGGCAGGTCGCCCGTGAGCGTCGAGGAGCTTCGATCCGGAGGACACGCGGCGTGATCGCAAGGCTTGCGTCGGAGGGAAGCTAGCTTGCGGTGGAAGGTGTCCCACCCGGAAAAATCTTCACGGAAAATGTCATATTCGCCCCTGAGGGGTATGCATCGCTTAGGGGTAGTTTAGTCTTTCGAGCACCACCATTTGGACTATATAATAGACCCCCTAGGGGTGGTGGCTGTGATCTCTCCAGTTATTTTTCATTTGGCTTGTTTAGTTTCCCTTCCCTTTCATCCTCTCCACCTAGAACTATTTTGAATCATTCATAGTTTGTATAGGTGAATTCATGGTTGGTTGATTGAGCTTAATCTCTTTATCTTTGTTCCATGATTTGAATTCCCGAGCTCCTTTTGTTTTTCCCATTTTCGGAGGTATTTTCGGAGCTATTTTTGGGGGATTTTCGTTCTTCACTTTCTAGCTCGTTTTCTCTCGGATTTCTTTGGGGGAATCACACATGAGTGCCTTGTGCCTCTTTTCTTGGTGATCCCTTGCCCCCAAACGCCGGGAATCGGCCTAGATTTGAAGATTTTAGGATGAACTCGTGGTGGGTGTGTTCTTCGCTAGATTTGAAATTCCTAGAGTTATAGGGAGTTAGAGGCCGAGATTTTTGGGGCATAGCCTCTCCTTGAGGTGTATATCATCTACCCAAAGTTTCGTCTCAAGACTCCAAGCCGTTTGGGAGATCCGTTCGCGAGTTGACTTTGAGTTCAAGTTTTTCCTGTGGTGTCTGGCAAGACCGGTGCGACCGCCCTCGGATACCGGTGTGACTGCCCCTGGCTGATGTGCTAGGCAAGGGCGGTGCAACCGCCCCTGGAGAGAGGTGTGACCGCCCCTGGCCGAGAGTTGCTGATTTGGGTTGTTTTCGTTCGATTCTTGTTGGATTTGTTTGATTCGAGTTCCGCTGCGTTGATCTTGTTCCTAGGGTCAGTAGCCTCACAGTAGCTACGTGATCTTGGCAAGGTCGGTCCATTGGATTTGGATTGAGTTGGGAGAAGTCGGATCTTGAGAGGAATTTTTATCGGCTCCCATTCATTCCCCCCCTCTCTGGTCGCCTAATCGGTCCTTCATGAAGCACTGGTTCTACCAAAGACTTCCGGCCAACTGCCCCCTCCGCTCGCAGTGTAAGGAGCCAGAGTTCGTCGCCCTTCCTTCCATCCCGATGGACGACACCCTCCGGAGCCGCATCAACTTGATGGCGTCGATCTCCCAGCGCTTCATCATGCGGGACCTCACGGAGGAGTTCCTGGCGGCAGGGATTTGGCCCTTGGCCAAAGGCTGGGACATCCCGATGGAGAAGCGGGACCCCAAGGATTTGGTGATCCAGAGGTCGAGCTCTGGCGAGACCTCCTTCCGGTCCTCCTTCAAGTGGACACTCCCGGGTGAGTTGGGGCGCTGTGAAGATCGGGATCTGCTATGTCTTTCTGCTGACCCTTCTTTCTAGCTCCCGGCAGACCTTTCCCTGGCGGAGGTCGAGGCGAAGGCCATGGTGCTGCTGGTGCCGTACCAGCTCACGGAGTACCGGTCTCGGTTGGCGATGGTGCTGAACCCCCGGACCAACCGCATCTTCGCCCTCCGGGGTTTGTCGGTCCCGGAGCGCCCCGCTCCCGCCGAAAAATCCCTGAAAGGGCAGCGCGGGGGGAGGGTTGCCGCGGCCGCCACTGGGGGCGCGCCGGGGCGGCCGGCCCAGGTGGAGGAGTCAGAGGAGGATCAGGACTCTGACGTCGGAGACGCGGAAATTCCTCCTTCTCCCCCTCTCCGCTCCAGGGCGTCTCCCTCCCCGATCATGACGTCCCCCCTTCGCGCATCATTACCGACCTCCGCTACGAGTTTGTCTCGGAAGGGCCCCACTCCTGGGGCGGGGGGGTAAGTTATCGAGCTTCCGCTGCCCCGGTCTCCTGGCCGAGTCTGACAGCGAAGAAGAGGAGCCGCTTCCCGGTTGGTCCCCTCGGTTTTCCTCCTCCGTTTTTCCTGGCCTTGCGCCCTTCCCTCGTCGGTCCTCGCGTGAGACACCGTCCTTCAATCTTGCAGGTTCCGGGCGGGATGCGCCTCCTTCGCGATCTCCCTCTCCGGTGGCGGCGACGGTCGACCTCGAGGGCCAAGACTTGGGGGCTGGCTCCCCGCCCCACGCGCCAGGGAGAGGCAAGGGCCTGTTTTTTCCGCCCCTCCCTTGGTCAGGCGCTCATCAGTCCCGACGACCTTTTGGGCCTTCCGGCCCCCCGGGAGCTGTTGGCCAACATGAGCTCCCTGCCTCCTCCTTCCCGCCATCGAGGGTGTCCTCCGGCAAGCTTCCGACCGACGACGTTCGGGAGGGCCTTGCCGCCCTGGGCGTGCAGGTAACTCCTTTCCGGCTCCGGTGGTTGGTCTTCCCTTTGGGTCCCTCCGGCCTTCTCATCCTTAGTCTCCTCTTCTGTCTCTTTTTTAGGTTGCCCTTCTAGCGCAGGCCCTCCCCAAAGGAGGCTCACCTTCCGGGGGCCCCGCGCTCGGGTCCCGGGTGGAGGAGCTGGAGGCTGCCCTTGCCGAGGCCGGCAGGGCCTAAGGAAGCTGCGGAACTATCTGCGGCTTCTTCGGAGGCTCGTCGAGCGGAGGCTGCCAAGGAGGTGCAGGAGCTGAGGCAAGCGGGCGTCGATCTCCGGGCCCGTGTCACGGAGATGGAGGAATAGGTCCGGGCCCAGGCCGAGGCGGGGTGGCAGGCGGTGCAGCTACTGTCAGGGAGCGTTGACCGGCATGGGTGAGGCCATTTCTCCCCCGGCTCATTCCCCGGCGGATGCGCGTGGGAACCTCGACTGGCTTCTGCGTGGGATCCAGTGCGTCGAGCCGGCGGCGACGGGCTTGGCCCAGGTCAGCGCCCAGACTGCCTGGCGGAGCGCCCTGCTGGCCATGTCCTACCTCGAAGCTGGCCCGGAGGAGGTGTGGGCCAAGATGCGCGACCTCCGGGAGAAGATTTCGGAGCTTCCCTCCGACCCTACCGCCTTCCTCGACCAGGCCAGGAGTGTGAAGGCCGCCTCGCGGGTCATGGGGGACTTCTGGCTGTCCCGGGGCGACGCTATGGCCCAAGAGATAGCTCGAGTCGAGACGGAAGCCGTGGCCATGGTGGCCGAGGGGCTTAGCCCTGAGGCCCTGGCTGCCCCGACGGGAGACAGCGGGTGGGACGAGGCTGCTGCCGGCGTCGAGGATGGGGCGCGCTCGTCGGCTCAAGTGTGATGTCTCCGCGTCGGCTCTTCCTCCCCACCCTCGGGGGCGTCATCGGCTCTGTAGCTTTTGGTCCTTAGCTTTTGTAGTTTTTCTTTTGATGTCTTTCCGAGCACAGGTGGGCCGGCTCCTTGACTCCCCTGTAAAATTTTGTTCCCCTCCCGCCTGCTGGGGCCTCCGGGAGGGGCCTTCATGAATATAATTCTGAAGTTCCTCCTTTCTGTGCCAGCCGTTGAGGCCCTTCTGGAAGGCTGCCGCGATGCGAGGCCTTCCTCCCCGCCGCTTTCCGCGGGCCAAAACTGTAGGTCTAGCCCGCCCGAGGCGGGGCGGGTTGCCGCTAGACATTTTTCCCTTAGTCGCCCTGTCAGAGGGGGTGATGATTCAGGGAACCTTCCTCCGGGAGTGGTCGGAGTGGTTGGAGTCTCACTCGCCCCCCATCGGCCCACAGCGCCACCCTGAAGCCGAATTCTCCGACTTCGTTCGGGAGTGTAGGCGATTGTAAGACATGCTCCGCCCTCCTAACGTGCTCCGCCTCCCGGAGCGCTCGGGGAGGGGTTCTCCCAATCGCGCCTCTGACGAACCTTCCGGGCCTTCCGCCCGAGGTTCCACCTCTGCGCCTAACGGGTCGCCGGCCGACCCCGGGGGCGATCTGGTTGTTGGGCTGAGGAGGGCCGATCCGCCACCCCCTGAGGACTCTCCTTCTCCTTCAGCCCTCCGCCTCTAGGTGTGAGCTCGCAGCCCTCCTCTTGATGAGTTCATGTTCCATTAATGAAAACAGAGCGGGAAGTTTTGTTCCGGGATGGACATGTCGATTTCTTTATAGCGCGAGGGCGATGACGGTCTCGTCTCGTCCCCTCGTCCTCCCCTCTTGGCCCTTCCGGTTCAAAACTTTTGCACTTACTATGTTACGTCTGTCACAGGTCCTGCGGCGTTCCTGAGCAAAGGACAAAGCTCTATCGGAGGAGTCTGACTCCTCCGGGTCATCCTTCCACTGGACGCCATTTGGCGACGACGCTGCGGAGACCCCCTGTCGGAGGATCCTCGCGTTGCGAGGATGCGGCGTATGCCCGGCAGTTGGCGCAGGAGGAGGCTACTTGTGTGGCTGATGGGGCGTCCGACGCTGACCCGATCCATATTCAGCAGGCTATCTTGGAGGCGCTCCACGTGAACCTTGGCTCCCCCGTTCGTGTTGGTCCCCGGGCCAGCTCGTCCTAGGCGTCCTCCTGGTGCGGCTACATCTTCTCGTGCGCCTCGCAGTCCTCGGGGCTCCGGTGGTCGTCATCGTCGCCGACGGTTCCTAGACTACCTCGATCGTGCCGACTTGTATCCCTCACCCTAGTCGTGTCGTCGTGGTGTTATTTGTCCATTGTTGGTGCGTTCATGATGCGCTTCGGGGTTGTCCCTTAGCATCGTCTCGCTCCACAGGATTAGCGCTAGCCTATTGCAGGTGCGTTCTCAATGCGCGCCATGCGAGGCGGCCCCTTGGCTGTGGTCGGTACTCTCCCGGAGCACCATTCCGCTCTATGGGCCTGGCCCTCGGCCCGCTCGGGGGGGGGGGGGGGCGTTTGCGTCGAGCGCCGGGCGGGGCCACCCTTTGGCTTACTCGGGGGTTGTCTCGGAGCATCGTTCCGCTCCACGGGGCTAGCCCTAGCCTATTGCGGATGCGTTTGCGCTGGGCGCTGTGCAGGGCAGCCCCTTGGCTTTCTCCGAGGTTCTCCCGGAGCATCGTTCTGCTCCACGGGGTTAGCCTTTGGCTGTCGCCGGGATTCTCTGGAGCGTCGTTCTGCTCCACGGGGTTAGCCCTTGGCTTTCTCCGGGGTTCTCCCGGAGCATCGTTTCCTTCGCACTTTGTGGTGCGCGGCTCGAAAAGCCTCCATCGAGGGTGCACTGCTACACCTCGTTTGGGGGGGGGGGATTTCGCGCATCACGTACTAGCTTGTTCTTCTGAAGGCCCACTTCTCGGTGGCAAAAAACGAGATGTTACAACCGGGTGCACGAAGCCCATGGCATTCTTGTCAAGCGGTGGCCGCCCTGCTGCTTGTCAGTGCATACATGATAAGGGGGAAATAATGGGAATAACACGGGAAAAAATGGAAGGCAAAGGAGAAAAAATGGGGCTCTTCCGGCTGATGGCTGTGGCATTGTCCCTTTTTAGGGGAAGTAGCGGATGAGCAGGTCGGCGTTCCACGTGTGCGGATCTTCTTCGCCCTCCGTTGACGCGAGTCGGTAGCTGCCTAGGCGGTTGCTGCCGGTGATGATGTAGGGGCCTTCCCACTTGCTTTCGAACTTCCCCAAGTTCTCCGTGTTGCGGCGTCGTCGCAACACCATATGCCCGGCCAGGAAGGCGCGAGGCTAGATCCGCTTGTCCCTCCATGCCTTGGTCTCCTGCTGGTAGCGTTCCAGGTTGGCTACCGCCTGCATCCTTGTTTCCTCCAGCGTGTCCTTGACGACGCTCTCCTCCTCTGGTCTGGCGGGGTTTGTTGCCCGGAACGACAAGTGTGTAGCTTCATCAGGCGTCATGGCTTCTTCTCCGAAGAGCAGCTGGAAAGGACTGAAGCCGGTTGGTCTCGCCACCGTGGTACGGTGCGCCCACAGGATGTTAGGGAGCTCTTCTGCCCAGGTTCCCTTTGGCTCGCCGTAGATGCGCTTGCTGAGAGCGGAGAAGATGCTGTCGTTTGCTCTTTCGCACGCACCGTTGGATTGGGGGTGGTAAACGGAAGCGAAGCAGGCTTTGATGCCCATTTCCGCGCAGTAGGTGGTGAAGTGCTCCGAATCGAATTGCTTGTCGTTGTCGACGGCGACCTCCCTCGGGATGCCGAAACGACAGATGATGTTTTTCCAGAGGAATTTCACGAGGTTTGCCGCCCGGATGGAGGTCAGCAGCTCGGCTTCCACCCATTTGGAGAAGTATTCGACGGCGACGGCAGCGAAGCGGAAGCCCCTCGGAGCTGTGGGTAGGGGGCCAACGATGTCGATCCCCCAGCGTGCTAGTGGCCATATCGGGGCGATAGGCTGTAATGCGGTGGCGGGGAGGCGGCTCATTTTGCTCATGCGCTGACACGCTTCGCATCGGCAGACCAGGTCTTGGGCATCCCGCAGCGCCGTGGGCCAGTAGAAACCCTGCCGAAAGACCTTGCTGACGAGGGATATGGCGGAGGGGTGTGCGCCGCACACGCCGCTGTGGACCTCCTGGAGGATTTCTTGCCCTCGCTCCGGGCGATGCGCCGTAGCAAGGACGCGCATACCCCCTCCTTGTACAGGGTTCCGTCGATGATCTTGTACCCTCGGCATCGTTGTGTCATGCGGCTGGCCTCTGTCTGCCCTGCTGGCATGTATTGTCCGCTGACGAAAGCGAGTATGGGCGATCGCCAATCTTCGCTCGCGATGGCCGCAACCTCGCGGCTGGTAGGCTCCGTCCCAGACTTAGTTGAGGGCTCGTGCGCGACAGCGTAGAAGACTTCTGGGGGCAGGGCCACCTGCTGGGCTGTGGCTTTCGCCAATAGGTCGCCCGCCGTGTTTTCCAGTCGAGGGATGTGTAATACCGTGAAGCCTTGGAACTTCTTCTCGAGGGACCGGACGAGCGTGAGGTATCGTGCCAGCTCGGGCTCCCAGGCGTGGAACTCCTTCTCCACTTGCCTGGTAACCACTTGGGAGTCGCTTTTGATGAGGAGGCGGCGTGCTCCCGATGCCACGGCCTTTTGCAAGGCGAGGATTAGGCCCTCGTATTCCGCGACGTTGTTGGTGCAAGGGAACTCCAGCCGTAGGGCGTAGCTCATGGTCTGTCCCGACGAAGCAACCAGGATTGCGGCGGCGCCGGCACCGGAAGCTCCCCAGGCGCCGTCAACGTGTGCCACCCACGATGGTTCTGGGGCGGCCGCCACGTCGACGCCCGGCGTTGGCGTCCAGTCCGCGACGAAGTCCGCTAGGGCTTGGGATTTTATCGTCGTCCGGGCGGTGAAGACGAGCGTGTAGGGGGTGATTTCTACTGCCCATTTGCCAATCCTTCCGATGGCTTCCCGTTTCTCAAATATGTCCCGCAGGGGGTGTGACGTTGGGATGGTGATGGGATGGACGGTGAAGTAGTGCTTCAGCTTCCGGGATGCCATGACGACCGCGTATGCCATCTTCTCAATCTCGGAGTAGCGGCTTCTGGCTCCGCTCACGGCTTCCGACACGTAGTATGCCGGGACTTGGGTCTCGTTCCCTTGGACCCGGCGCTCCTCGACGAGCATTGCGCTCACGGTGCGGTCTGTCGCGGCTATGTATACCAGCAGCGATGCTCCGGGCATGGGGTTGGCCAGGGTCTCGGGGTGCTCGAGGTACTCCTTAAGGTTGCGGAAGGCCCGCTGCTGCTCCTCGGTCCACCGGAATGGGTCGGAACCCCTCAGCACTTTGAAGAATGGGAGGCTACGCTCGGCGGAGCGGGCGATGAATTGGCTCAGTGCGGCGAGCCTGCCGGTCAGTCGTTGTGCTTTGCGTGTGGTCGTCGGTGGTTCCATCTCTCGAATCGCTCGGATCTTGTTGGGATTAGCCTTGATTCCGCGCTGCGAAACGAGGTATCCCAAGAGTTTTCTGGAGCGGACGCCGAACGTGCATTTCTCGAGGTTGAGGCGTAGACCCGTACGCCGTAGGTTGTCGAACGTCTCCCGGAGGTCGGGGTAGAGGTCTTGCTCCCGGCGGCTCTTGACGACTATGTCATCGACATACGCCTCGACGTTACGACCGGTTTGCTCCTCGAACATGATCTGTACAAGCCTGGCGAAGGTGGCGCCTGTGTTCCGGAGGCCGAAGGGCATGCGGACGTAGCAGTAGGTCCCGAACGGAGTGATGAAACTGGTGTGGACCTAATCTTCCACGGCCATCCACACTTGGTGGTATCCGGAGTAGGCGTCGAGGAAACAAAGCCGCTCACAGCCCGCCGTAGAGTCCACGATCTGGTCGATGCGTGACAGGGGAAAGTCGTCCTTGGGGCACGCCTTGTTGAGGTCGGTGAAGTTGACGCACATGCGCCACTTTCCGTTGTTCTTTTTCACCAGCACGGGGCTGGCCAACCAGTCTGTGTACAACACCTCCCGACTGACCCGGGCGTCGAGGAGCTTCTGGACCTCTGCTTTGGCTGCCTCCTTTCGTTCCGCGGACATCTTCCGCACCTTCTGCTTCCGCGGCTTCTTCTTGGGGTCGATGCGGAGGTGATGCTCGATGATGCTTCGGTCGATGCCCTGGAGGTCTGCGGGCGTCCATGCGAACACGTCCTCGTACTCTCGGATGAGTTCCACCAAGGATGTCTCTAGCTGGTCGGGGAGGTCTGCCGCGACTTGGACGAAGCGTTTCGCGCACTCTAGTCGGAGCAGGATAGTCTTTGTGGCTCCCTCCGGGCTTGCTCGGGGAATGAAGCATGTTGAGCTTGGCCCAGCGGGGTCACCTTCTTCTTCTGACGCGAGCTCGTTGACCTCTCGTTGACCCGGGGCTCGCCCGATGTCGATGAGACGCGCGATGTTCTGGTCTCCCAGCACCTTGATGATGCCTCGGGGGCCTGGCATCTTCATGCAGAGGAAACCGTGATGGGGGATGGCATGGAAGGTGTTGAGGAGGCGTCGCCCAAAGATGGCGTTGTACTGGTAGGGAATGTTCACGACGTCGAAGGTGATGTCTTCGGTGCGAGCATATCCTCCGGAGCCAAAGGTAGCTGGGAGGGTGATCTGCCCCAACGCGGCGATGGCACTTCCCCCGAACCCCTTCAGGGGGGTTCCGGCGGTGGTGAGCTGGGACCGGGAGAGTCCCATCTGCTCGAAAGAGTTGATGAATAGTAGGTCCGCGGAGCTGCCCCCATCGATGAGTACCTTCTGTACTTCCGAGCCGGCGATGTTGGCGGCGATGACGAAGGCGTCGCCGTGCGGGTAGATAGGGGCGTTGCAGTCCTCGGCGCGGAAGGTGATGGGCATGGCAGCAAGTTGCGGGAGGGTAGGCATGTATGTCGAGGAGACATGCTGCACCTCCCGCACGTAGGTGCGTCGCTGCCGCTTGGAGTCGAGGTGCTGTTGGGATCCCCCGGTGATAGGGAGTACCACGCGATGGCTTCCGACGACGTGCTGAACCTCTCGGGGCTCCTGTTTTGGCTGACTTGGGGGCGGGGGCATGGTCCCTCCAGGGGGAGGAGTTGCGACGAACGGCATGGCCGGCGGCCACGGCGCGGGGTACATCGTGAGAGGTGGCGGTCCGGCCCAACCCGGTGCTGGCGACGTTGCGGTGTGCATGACCGCTCTCCCCGATGCGCCTCCTTCCTTCCGGGACTCGGCCTTGGCGGCCTCTATGGTAGTGCACTCCCGAGTGACGTGTCCTCCCCGATGCTCGTGGATGATGCAGTATGGACGGGAGGACTCGCCCTTGGTCGACGAGTCGTGGCGAGGCCTGGCGTTGCGGGACGGAGGCTTGCGATCGTCTGAGCGCTTCTCCCTCTTTCGGTCGTCCTTGGAGTCCTCGGTGTCCCGGGAACTCTCCACGTGATGGACTTCCCGGTATGAGCGTCGGGAAGGAGGGTCCCGCCTCTTCCGGGAATCTTCACGCTCCCTGGTTCGGGACGAGCGTGGCTCCCGGGGTCTCTGCTCTTTGGATGACCTGTGTTCTTCGCTCCCCCTTTGGGCTTGCCCCCGGAGCTCGTCATCCTCTGCGCGCGCGTATTCCTCCAGCTTCCTCGTGAGCTCCGATACAGTCTTCAGTTCGCGCCGCCGGAGCTTGGCCCGCAGCGGGCCGTTTAGGAGGCCCTCCCGGGCGGCGTCGATGACTGACCGGCCGTTGAGCCCTACCGCCTATCATTTGACGTGAACAAAACGCCTGACGAAGCTCCTCAGCGTCTCGTTATGGTGCTGCTTGACGGCGAAGAGGTGGCCTTACGTTACCGGGTCCTCGTAGTTTCCCTAGAAATTCTCCAGCATGGCCTCCCGGAGTTGTTCCCAGGAGAAGGTTTTCCCGGGCTCGAGGGTGGTGTACCAGGTGCGAGCGATCCCGGTGATGGCCATCACGAAGCTCTTGGCCATGGTGGTCTCGTCTCCACCCCCCCCCCCCCCCCACCGATTGGATGGCGGCCTCGAAGCTCATGACGAAGGCCGTGGGGTCAGTTTTCCCGTCATACGGGACAATCTGCGGCATCTTGAAACCGTGGGGCCAGCTCACCGCTTGTAGCCCCTGGGACAGGGGAGACTTGGGGTCGTGGGCCGGGGGCCTTCGGGAGAAACGCTCGTCGTCGTCGGGGCTGCCGGGGCGCGGACGGTTGTGCTGCCTTTCGCTGCCCTGCCCCTCGCCCCGGCGCTCCTGGCCACGGGAGGCTTCGAGGGCTTCTAGCTCAGGATGGAGCTCCCGGGACCGGCGCATGGCATCGGCTCTTCGGCGCAGGTAGTCCTCCTCGCGTCAGAGAGCCTCTTCTTCGATGGCCTGCCGGCTGGCGGCCTCCCGGGCTTCCTCGTCCTTCCGCGCCTGCTCGAGACGTGCGTGGAGCTGGCTGGCTTCCTCCTCGGCAGCCTTGGCCTGTTGCTCGCCTGTGGTCGGCCGGCGTCCGGGCCCGGTGACCTCTCCGGTCTCCCTCTCCCTGAATGAGTGGGGCTCGTCTTGTCCTTCCTCGCACTCCGCCTCGTCGCCGCTGTGCATCTCCAAGTCCACGCGCTCCGGGCGGACCTCGTCCCCGCCTGTGGTCGGCTGACCCTCGGGTCTCCTGGGGGTCTCAGTGAGGGTCGGAAGTGCGGCGGCGACGATCTCCGCCGCTGCCGGGGGGCCATCGCCTGATGGCGCCTTGCTTCCCTTGCGGCCCTTTCCGGGGGCCATTGTGGCTCTCAGTCACTATCGTTCCCCATGGACGGCGCCAACTGTTGGTGGTTACAACTGCCCAAACAGTACGTTCGGGGCTCTGAGGCAAGATCGATGCCATAGAGAGCTTCTAGGGAACTGAGTGACTAGATGGTCTTACAAGAGTGATTCTACCCCTTGCCTCCAAGGCCCTGGGGCTGTATTTATAACGGTCTGGAACCCAGCTCTAGACGTGATATGACCAGGGTACCCCCGGTACGGTGTCGAGATTTCCCCTGGGCCCCGCCGGTACGGGGGGGCGTTGGGTAATCGTCTGGATCCATGTCCCCCGCGCAGGGGTGGGGGCCCTTGCCGTCCTTCCGCCATGAGGTCACCCCCTGACGGATGGTGTCGGGTGACGTCCTATGCTTTCCCCCGTCCTCCTCCGGAAAGAGCGTCACCCACCCGGGAGAGCCTCGGGCGGCCGGGACTCCTCCGGCCTGTCCGGCGTCCTTCGTCTGGGCTTCCTCTTACTCCTCCTTCCTTTGATAGTCTTCAGTGCTGATGGCGGGAACCGATCCTCCGGGGAAGTTCCTCTCTCATCGGGACTTCTCCGGAGGCCGGTCCTCCTCCGCTGGCTCTTCCGGCGGCGCTTGATTCCCGGGGGACCCTGCCTCCCCCGGGGTTCCGCCGGGGACCCAACCAGGCCCGCGGGCCCGGGCCCTCCCTTCGCTGTTCACCCCCTGGCGGGCGGGCCCCGCGTGCTTTTCCCCAACACTTATATAGCAATGTGGCTACCAAATTATTGTTGTACTTGTTGATATCTACTTTTTAGGTATGTTAATTGTTCTCTTGCCCGCGGATGCTCAATACCCACGAATATCCATCGGGCACGGGCACAGGCATGAATTTTTACCCGTGGTTATCTGACCGTTGCCATCCCTAAAAGGGAGAGGAGAGAGAAGAGGGAAAAAAAGAAAAAAAATGAGCTGACACATGGGCTCCACTGCCATGTGTCGGACACATCAGCGAAACCACCCTTCCAATCCACCAGATGGTCAAATGTGCATGGTATTGAATATTGATAGTTCGATGTTCAAAGATTCCTGGTTACTGAGTTGTATAGGCAAAACCAAACCGAGATGATAGTTAATGTCTAAAAATAGACTTTTTCCTTTTATAAATCATCCAAAGCCAATCTTATTCCAAATGATCCTGACCAACCAAATTGCTTTTTTGCCATTAGTAAATAATAATCGGTAGCTCCAATTTCAAATGCCTAATCAACCAATATCACTACATAATGCAAATTAACTTTTTATGGTTTTATTGGTATGGAAAATTGGAAATACTGAAGTACAGAAGTAATGTCATTACTTGATTAATCATAATTTCTTCTAAAGCTTTTCCCTGGCTTGCTTGGTTTGCGCGTGTATGTTAACCGAATGTCTTATATTCATCAAAAGCAAATCTGGACAATGTATCGTGAAGAATTTACTCACTCCCCACTTTCGAAATGTACGGAGTGACTGTTTGGTATTCTGGTATGCTACCCAATGTGAGCTGCTGAAACCGTGGGCGAGTTTCGCTGAATGCAAGTATAGCTCACCGTTTCCCGACATCTGACGCCATGGATCCTGCAGGGTACGGACGATCCATGGCTTCGAGTATGTCGGACACACATTTGAAAGTATTAAATATAGACTAATTACAAAATTAATTACAGATTCTGTCAGTAAATCGCAGACGAACCTAACGAGTCTAATTAATCCGTCATTAGCACATGTTTACTGTAGCAATTTATTGTCTAATCACGACCTAACTAGGCTCATTAGATTCGTCTCGCGAAGTACACTCCATCCATATAATGAGTTATTTTTTTCGACTACATTTAATATTTCATGCATGTGAGGGAATATATCCTCTCCTGATTTTAATGCCAGAAGCGGCAATGTCACGGATGACCAGTGGTGGTTCACAGAAGGAGAATGCATGAGCTGACATCCCCCACAATCTTCTCGTCCAGCATCTCGATCTCTCTACCCAATCGCAACTCCACAGCTCCACATCTACACGGGTCGCATGAACTCGAGCCGTCCTTGGACTTCCTTTCCAACTCTTCTCGCTACGCTCCAAAACCGTGATGCTTCCTCAAAAAAAAAAAAAACCGTGATGCTTCCAGAACACCAGAAATCCAGAATCGAGCCCGTGACCCCCAAGATGCCTGCGAAAATCAAAGTTTGCGCCCTTTGTTAAATGCTTCGAGGTCACAAAAGGGTCCAAATGCCCTTCACATGCCCTTGTTTCATGTGAGTTGGAGGGATATGTCCTCATTGCATCCCTTTCAGACAGCAATTCAGCATGCTCTGCTCAGCTGCACACTTCATTCCTTGTTCATCTCCCAACCACTTGATGAGTGCTCTGATTTGGAAAATACCTGAGTTAGCGGTAATAATTTTCTCGTGACTCGGAGATCAAAGAACCCACCTGTCAGCGGGCATTTTGAGTGTTTTGTTTGAGCTATGTCGTGACATTTGGCATATGCTACCCGACACCTCAGCTAAAATAGCTTAAATGGACGTGTTACTGTGCTTGACTGAATTGGATATAAGCAGAAGCAGGAGCTGAAGCGTGAAGCCTATCACCTTCTTCTCAGCCCTCACAGAAGCTCACACATGACCTCTATGTGAAGAGTGAAATAGGGGAGGCCCTGCCTACGCCATGAAGAAGCCAAAAGCGTCTCTCGCGTTGGAAGCCCTGGTGTTGTTTGCCGCTCTTCTTTGTGGTGCGCAATGCCAAAGCTCTCAGGGCGGCTCCGGCGGTGGCGGCGGCGGCGGCGGCGGCGCCGCAAACCTCACAGTGATAGGCACCGTGTTCTGTGATGCCTGCTCCTCCAGCTCCTTCTCCAAGCACAGCTACTTCTTATCAGGTATCCATATGTCCATTGCATTGTAAATTATGCAGAGTTATTTGCTTCATATTGCGTCCTTAATCTTGGAAGAATTAAGCAACTCTGACAATGACATGTAAATTCTGCTTGCTTGGAATTACTGTACATGGTCTTCATTCATATGAACCTCTGAACTATCTTCAGAACTTCAATTCCAAAGCAGTTTTGCAAAGACATTCCATTACTCTGAATTGCTCGCGCAAATGCTCTGTTTTTAGTTGCTGTCACCACTCACACCTAATTGTTTGTTTCTCTTTGCCTTCAGAATTCAGAAGTGCTTTACTGCCGGTTTGGATATTGCAGCTCTGTTTTTGTTTTCATTCACTATTTTTCAGTTATGGAATATAAATTTCCATCTTTCCAATAATTGTGGAAGAAGCATACGCAAAACAACTTGCAAGCCCTGGCCTGGCCTCAGCTGCATTATCATTGCACTAGCCCACTACCACTACCCAACAAGATAATACAGTTAGGATGGAGGAATTGCTTAATTCATTGACACTGTCACGTTTCTTTGATATAACAACCATTAAAATTACTCGTAACACGAAGGTAATTTAGACCAAAGCCCAAACGTTTACTTACGCAATTAGCAGAATACATCAATGCCAAATTGGCCTTTAATTTGCAGAAGCTGACTGTACAGCAGAGATGAAGTGCAAACCTTGAAAAATTGTAAATTCTTGTGAATTGCTTGTGCACATACTCTGTTTAAATTTTTTTCAATAAATATACTCTGTTTTAATTGCTTCCACACTTAATCGTTTGTTTCTCTTGCCTTCACAGGCATGTTCACTGCCGATCATTGAACTTTGTATTTTATTTTCAACTTTACCATTTTTAACTTATGGAATGTAAAGATGTACCTTTCCAATAATTGTGGAAGAAGCATATGCGAAACAACTTGCGAGCCCTGACCTGGAATCAGCTGCATTATCGTGCCACTACCACTACCCAACAACATAATACAGTTAGATGGAGGATTAGCGTAATTCATTGTTACTGTCATGTTTCTTTGATATGGTAGCCGTTAAAAGCACTCATAGTACAAAAACTTTATACACATTTGGAGAATTTAAACACTTTAGTCCAAAGCCCAAACGTTTACTTGCACAATTAGCAGAACACGTCAATGTCAAATTGGCCTTTAATTTGCATAACCTCACCATATAGCTGCGATGAAGTGCAAACCTTGAATAATTTCTAAATTCTTGGCTTAAAAAAGTAAATCTTCATCAGAATTGATCATTTCATACGGTTAAACTTCAATTTCATTTTACTTTCCTTTTCTCCTCCTCAGGCGTGAAAGTCAGACTAGACTGCATGATCAAAGTGAACTCGAACTCCAAAGAAGAGATCAAGATCACGGCGGAGAAGGTGACCAACAGCTACGGCGCCTACCAGCTGGATATCCCGGCGATCGACGGCTTCGAGTGTGCCGCCCCCGGCGCCACCGCCGCCGAGTCCTTTCTGCCGGGCGGCCGTGCTGGACAACCCCTCGCCGCTCTGCAACGTGCCGGCCGTCACCACCACCGCCGGCCACATCTCCTTCCCGAACCACGACCCCCACGCCTGCTTCTACAGCCTCAACTCACTCTACTACCGCCCCGCCGCCGGCGGCAAGCCGGGCCCCGCCGCCCAGTGCGGCAGCGGCGGCGCCGCCGTGCCGCCGCCGGCCGCGCTGAACACGTCGCTGTTCTACTGCCCGCCGTGGCCGTGGCCGCCGATCCCGTTCTGCACGCCGCGGCCGTGGTTCCCGCCGATCCCGTTCTTCACGCCGCCGCCGCCTGCGTTCCCGTTCCCGCCGATCCCCTTCTTCACGCCGCCGTCGCCCCCGCCGCCGGCGTTCCCTTTCCCGCTGCCGCCGTGGCCGTGGACGCCGCCGTCGCCTCCGCCGGCGCCGCCGGCGTTCCCGTTCCCTCATCTACCGCCGATCTTCACGACGCCATCTCCGCCGCCGCCGCCGCCATCACCGGCATTCCCGTTCCCTTTTCCGCCGCTTCCGCAACTGCCTCCATTGCCGCACCTGCCACCATTGCCATCGCTGTATCCACCGCCCCCTCCTCCGCCGCCTCTGCCACCACCGCCGCCGTCGTTTCCTTGGCCTTTCCCGCCGTTGCCTTTCTTCCCTCCAGGTTCGTCTGGACCATCTCCGCCGCCGGTGAAGTATTCTCGGAAAGATCCAACCACCTGGTCTCCTTCCGATAAGCAACCATAAATAAAGTAAATAAATTAGTTTTGGCTCCTTCTGGGAAAAAGACTGCTTGGTATATGAATTTTCCTTTTTTCCCCTTTATTATCCACTGAGCTGTGTGAACACGAATGTAAATTTGTCCTTGCGCCCTATACAAGTATACATACGAAACAAGAATTTCTATGTTCTAAACACAGAACTTATATAGGCTTTTGTGCATTGTGCAATGCAAAATTGCCTTCTCGCAAAAAAAAAAAATGTCGTGCCTTCCTCAGATGCTTTGGCACTGTGCAATCAGGGCTCCAAGATCAAGTCAGATTGTGAGGAAACTCAACTACTGAAACGTCGTCCAGAAAGAAAAAAAATTACAATTGCTCATTAGGAGAAAATATGTGAAAAGAAATACATGTGTATTCCTAAGTTCTCAATGCAAAGAGTTTAACATTTGATTTTATATCGATACCGTCATCAATCAAGGATAAGAATTTGTCCTAAAAAAAATCAGGGATAAGGATGCTTACTTTCAAGAAGTACTTTTCCTAGAGTGGTTTGTTGTGCGTATAGGTGGCCATCTGGCACGCGGCCCATGGGCTAGCCCAAAGCACGATTTTTTGGCCCGACACGAACACAGCCCAGCACGAAGGTCATTGGGCCCGGGCCGGCCCAGCCCACTAGTCGGGCTGGGCTGGGCGCAAATTTCAGCCCATCGTGCTGGCCCAGCACGGCCCGAACTTGGGCGGCCCGACGTGGCACGGCGGGCTGGCCCACGGCCCACCAGCCCATCTGGCCCAGCTGGCCCGCCGCCTCCGCGCATACATAAGACGCGGCCGACGCGTCGGCTCTCTCCCCCGGAAACCCTAGCGTCATTCTCTCCACTCTCCAGTCTCCGCCTCCTCTCTCGCCCGCTCGCCTCGCCGCCTCCGCTCTCGTCTCCACCTCGACGCCCCCTGTCCTCCCCCTCCGGCCGCCGGATCTACACCGCCGGGCGCCGGTCACCACCTCCCCCACCCTCGCCGGCCGGTTCTCCGCCGTCGACTACCTCGTCCGCACCCTCGCCGGGCAGATCTACGCCGTCGACCACCTCTTCCCCACCCGCTCCGGCCAGATCTACGCCGTCGACCACCTCTTCCCCACCCGCTCCGGCCAGATCTACGCCGTCGACCACCTCTTCCCCATCCTCGACGGCCAGATCTGCTCCGCCGGCCACTCCTTCCGAAACCCTAGCCACCTTTGGTTTAGGGTTTGTTCGTGCCCGTGCCGCGTCGTGCCCGTGCTGTCTTCTTCTCCTTGTTCTTCTACCTCTCCGGCTACTTCGGACCTTCGGTGCTCCGGCTGCGCAGGTACCTCTCTCTCTCTCTCTCTGTCTTTTTCTCCTCCGTCTGCAACTAACCCTAAGTCACTAACCTAACCCTACCTCTTTGGCATGCAGGGATGCGCGTCGTTGAGGAACCGAAGGCCGGAGTCGTCCTCCTTCTTCGTCGTCTTCTTCGTCTCCGGCGGCCACTACGGTGCTCCGGTAAGACTTTTGCTGTTTATCATGTTTTTGTTCTTCTTGTAATCTTCATGGCAATCTTGACATCTTGTTCTATTTTTCATGTTTTTGTTGTTCTTTTTGTTCTGTTCATGGTCGTATTTTTCATGATTTTGTTCTTGTTCTGTTTTTCTTGATCTTACTCTCTGTTTTGTGCTTGTCTAGGCGCAGGCTGTTGAGGAACCGAAGGCCACTACGGGTCTACGGTGCTCCGGTAAGCTTTTTGTTCTTGTTTTGCTTGTTATTGTTCTTGTTTTTGTTCTATTTTCCATGTCTTTGTTCTTCTGCTTCTTCTTGTTCTGACTCTCTCTGTCTCTTGTGCTTGTGCAGGCGCAAGCCGTTGAGGAACCGATGGATCATTCCTACAATGATGAGTGTAGGATGATGGGGATTCCAGGAGACGACGAGGAGGATCTGGGTGCGGCGGAGCTGTTGGGCAGCAACTATGTTGCACACATGGAGGCCGGTGGTGGTGCTGCTGCTGCTCCAGGCGAGGTCCCGACTGGGCCTGGTTCTGGTGCTGGGACTGGGCCTGGTTCTGGTGCTGGGACTGGGCCTGGTTCTGGTGCTGGGACTGGGACTGGGAGTGTGGCTCCTGACGCCTCACCAAGCGTGAGCACTGCTGGCACGAGACCTTCAAAGAGGTCCAAAGCATGGAATGAATTTGATGAAGTCTGTGAGATGGTGAACGGCAAGAGGGTAAGGATTAGAGCAACATGTAAGCATTGCGGCAAGGGCTACTCAGGTAAGTCTAAAAGTGGCACTGGCCATTTGCTTAGACACATTCCTGTATGTCCTGTTCTTAATGCTCGCACTCGTAGGCTTAACCAGTCCCAGCTTAATTTTTCCTCTGATGGGAATGTCCATCTGTTTGAGTACAATGAAGAGGTTGCTCGTACTCAGTTGTGTAGGTTGATAGCTAGACTTGATTTACCCCTGTCTTTTGGTGAGTCAGATGCTTTTGAGGAGTATGTTAGGCTTGCTCATAATCCTAAGTTCTCCCATGTCTCTAGGCAGACCACCACTAGAGACTTTGGAAAGTATTTCAATGATCGTCGTGCTCAACTAGTTGAGTCGTTCACAACTGTTTCCTCTGTTGCTCTAACCTCTGATATATGGTCTGGAAATGCTAAGGAAGATTATCTTAGTGTGGTTGCTCATTATGTGAATGTTGATTGGCAATTAGAGAAGAGGATCATCGGAATGCGATTGATTGATGTTTCTCATAATTCTGATAATATTGCTGAGCGCATTGCTGCTGTTGTTGCTGATTATGGTTTGACTGATAAGGTCTTTGCGGTTACATTGGACAATGCTGCTGCCAATACAAAGGCAATTGAAAAACTAACCCCTCTGCTTTCAGGATATGTTGGCAGCCTGTGCTTGCATCAACGATGTGCTTGTCACATCATTAATCTTATTGTGAAGGCTGGGCTTGAAATTTTCAAGCCTTTTCTTTCATCCTTTCGAAGTGCAATTTCCTTTATCAATGCATCTAACCAACGCATTGCTGCATACAAATCATTTTGCATTTCCTGTAATGTCCGTCCTCGTAAGTTTGGGTTGGACATGGATGTTAGATGGAATTCTACCTATCTCATGTTGAAACATCTCATTCCTCATCGGCATACATTTTCTGTTTTCATGACAACTAATCATCCTTTAGTTGATGGACAACCAATCCTGACAGATCACCACTGGTATGCAGCTGAAAAAATACTTCAATTTCTTGAACAGTTCTATGAGTCTACTGTTGTTTTATCTGGTGTTTATTATCCAACATCTCCATTGGTTCTACATCATGTCCTTGATATAGCTGAACATCTTAATAGTTTTGAGTCTCACCCTGATTTTGAGGATGATTTCAGGCGCATTGTTGCTCCAATGAAACAGAAGTTCCTGGAATACTGGTCTAACATACCAGTGCTTTATTCCTTTGCTTTCATATTGGATCCTAGGGCTAAGATGCAGGGTTTTACCAATGTTCTACAACTTTTATCTGACTTTAATGGTAAGGATTACTCTAAGTACTTAGCTGATGTAAGGAGTGAATTAAATGCTTTATTTGCTAAGTATGAGGCTAAGTTTGGTTCTGTGAGGACACAAAGGGTTGCCCAACCTCCTAATTCAGGTAAGAAGAAGACAGCTTGGGGTAAGATCTTTGGTTCTCAAGCTTCTCGCTCTCCTACTGTTGCTTCTGTTGCTAGTCATGGTAGTCTGTCACACCTTAGTACTTCATCTAATCTATCTAGGAGAACATCGGCTAGTGCTTTACTGCAAGCTGCATGTTCAGGTGCATCTCTTGCTCCTGCTCCTGTCCAAACTGAACTTGCTGCCTACCTGGACACTGACACTGTCACCCAGTTTGAGGATGATTTTAGTGTCTTGAATTGGTGGCATGAGCATAAGCTAACATATCCTGTTCTTTCTATATTAGCTAGAGATGTTATGACTGTGCCTGTCTCAACTATTTCTTCAGAATCTGCATTTAGTACCACTGGCAGGATAATTGAGGAGCGGCGGCGGCGTCTAACCCCCGACATGGTGGAGATGCTAAGCTTGGTGAAGGACTGGGAGCAAGCTGATGCAAGACTTCAGCATGACATTGAAGACCCTGAGCTTGAAGAGTCTTTTGAGAACTTGTATCTTGATGAATGATGATTGATGTATGTTGTAATCATGTAGCTGAACTTGAACTTATGGAGCTGGCTGTACTCTTTTTTCCTTTGTAGGGTTTTCTCACGAGGTGTGAGTTTTTACCTACAAAGGTTTTTAATGAGGCAGCAATTAGAACAGCTCAAATAATATATGAACCTTTTCACATTCTGTGTGCCTGTGATTGTTACTTTATGTTTGTGAGATGTGTATGTCAGCTATTTGATATTGAAAATGTCATTTCTGAAGTGTTTTTAAAATTATCTTTTGAATGAGCTGTTTTGTATTGTTGGCTGGGATGGTCGTGCCTTGGGCTGGCACGGGCACGATGGCACGCTGGGCCAGCGTCGTGCCATCGTGCCGGCACGGCACGAAATCTGGGCGGCGGGCTCGTGCTGTGTTTGAATCTCAGCTCATCGTGCCGCCCAGCACGGCACGAATCACACTTCGTGCCGCGTCGTGCCGTGTCGCGTCGTGCCCGTGCCGCGTCGTGCTCGTGCCGTGCTGGGCTGGGCGGCCCATATGGCCATCTTTAGTTGTGCGGCACAAGAGTTTAGAGTTGCTGGGCTTGGGCCGGTGCCCCGGTTTCGCAATTGGGCTCTGGTTGATCCAAAGACTGAATATTTTCCCACTCTATTTTTCTTTTTTTTTTACAACCATACGGAACAAGCTAGAATTCTTTGCGTCTTTCGGTAGGTTTGATGAGCTTAAAAGACTCTGCGCGTACGCTCAGCAACTAAGATTTTTTGGGGTCGAATCTCTCACCAAAGTTTGAGTCATTGATTCGATGTTGATGCTCGCATTTTTCTAAATTTATTACAGAATTTAACCACGTGTTATTTTTTTGGTAGGTGATGTACCCGTCAATAGCGAGATACCAATTATGACTTTGTCAATCTCCAAAGTCAGCCAGCTTATTCTGTCGGAGGTGCTTATAGGGGGTAGGGTTGCATGCATATATTCATAAGGTTAAGTGTGCGTACGTTTGTGAGCATCTGCGCCTATAGTTTTGTAATGTGTGTTTCGTAAAAAAAAAATAGTACACGACTCGCACTCAAGCTTAAAATATGTTTTCTATCGAATATGATTTTATTCCTTCAACTACTTGAACCCTTATGTTGTCTATAACAAATGCACCAAAATTATAACAAATGCAGCAAAATGATACATGCTCCGTCCCAAATTATAAGTTGTTTTGGCATTTTTAGATTCATAGTTTTTCTACGTATCTAGACATATTGTATATCCAAATTTTTCATAAAAATTATAAATTTAGAAATACCAAAATGATCTATAATTTGGAGCGAAGGTGTATCTAATATAAGTATGTTTTTATTTTTATATCTTTAATGTGGCAGAACCGATCAAATTAATCCGGTTTAGCGTGCTAAACATCGCATGAAACGCGATTAGCCACTTAGCCGAACTAAAGTGACAGCCTGTCGGGTCAAGCCCAATGCAACCACGCACAGTTACCGAGATCGAAACGAGTCATGCATTTACTCACTCGAAGGAGAGTACCAGAGATTACAACAATCCACAATAATTAAAGGTCCCACTTAGAATACTTTATTACAATTCACTTCATGCATAAAGTAGAGATAGTTCAGAGTTTAAAATGCAGCGGAAATAAACTATTTATTCGGAAAGGTAGTGACGTCACGTGAAGCCGTCGTGACATCACTCAGCAGCATCCTCGTCCCAGACAACGGTCCAACCCGGAGGCAGAGTGGTTGGCCAAGTCAAACCGGCAACCATCTCCTCAAGAGAGCTACCTGAAAAACAATTCTACAAGCAAGGCTGAGTATACTAATACTCAGCAAGACTTACCCGTCGGGTGAAAACTACATCACCGACTCCTAGACATGCAAGGCTTTTTGGCTGGTGGGTTTGTTTTGCCAAAGAGCGACTAAGAGTGAGTCCTTGCTTTCAAAATTTTAGCATCAAGTTCTAATTCGAGTTAACCATTCTAAGTAAGCCAACCTATACTAGTCAAGCAAGTTGAGCAAGCGATTAAGCAAACATCAAGTTTATCATCATCGTCATGTTCCACTTTCTTACTCAATGTGGCAGCAGGGTTAAGTAGTCTCATTAGCTGCGAGAAACAGACAGTTCGAACCGATTTTATAAACTTGCAAGGTGGAAACTAAACACACGGAAAAGCACCGACCACCAAGGTCGATGCTAACCAGGTCGTTCCCATGTCATCCCGGTTCGTTAATCCGAGCCTACTCCCTTAGACACAAGCCTATCCGGTCATACTTCACGGCCACGCCGGCCGGATTCGGTCTTGAGCCACATGTGTACCGCATGGGGAGGTGAATCCCAGGGAAGCAGGGCGAAGCCACTCCCCGTTCCGAATAGGTACTAAACTTACTAGTCCCATGCCCAAACAAGTGCTTAGTGCTTTCAAACACTTAACCATCGGTACCACACCATTCGGCCTTAACCAAATTTTAGCTTACACGGACGGGGCATCTACATGACATAAATCCCCGCTCGTCATCCTTATGATTCCAACATAAGTAAAGCAGGCGATTCCTATATCTCGCGAGTGACAGGAAATCACTTGACTTTTACCGGGTCCTTATAGCACAGCAACTATCGACCTAGCATACTAGTATTGCAAAGCATAGGTACCTAGGATCATGCAACTAAGGTTTCAATTCAACTCCTGAACGTAAATGCACAAGCATAATCTTAACAAACATAGTTGCATAGTTTAGAAACGTAGGACATGCTTCGGGCTTGCCTTCAGGCACGTGGTTAGCTTGGGGGTTCTCGGCGGCGGGGTTCGGTTCGTCCTCCACCTGGATCACGTTCACGTCTCCCGAGGCCTGTCCTTCTTCTCCGGTCGGCACCAATTCGTAGTCACCGCCTGCGAGTGCTTGTTCTACACGAGATGCACATGCATAAGAGGTGATCTTATATCGAGTCATCATACTTGCATAATGATAGACACGTAGTGTATGAAATGGCACATTCACTTGGACAAAATTTGTCTGACCTTCCCTTTTTTAATTAAGTTTATATTTACTCATAAAAGAACTTGGGGTGTTTGATGGTGATTGTGTACACATCTAAGATTATTTAATTGCTTTCAGCATAAAACAGCAAGTGTGGTGTGATGGGTGATTTATTTATGTAAAACACTTAAAGGTGATTTGCATTTTATTTACCCCATTCACGCATTGAAACTTGATTATTTATTCTGACAGTTTGGTGTATGTTTTGCATGTGAGAAAATTACAGGGTGCTCTCGGTTTGATCTTTTATTTACTGTCCAAAATTGATATTAAAAACATGAACAGAATTACCAGGAAAAATCACACAAATTCAGCACACTAGCATGAAGAATAAATCCTAGAAATTCACACTATCCGCAATTGATCCTAAACTTTTTACCCGAGCTACATTTAGTTGAAACAAGCTGCCATTCCAAAGATGAGCTTAAAAAGATTTCAAGAACATGCTGATTCATTTATTTGATTTAAGCACTGATCGAATTAATTGAGCAAGTTATCCCTGCCAAACTAAGCTCTACTATTTAACACAAAAGTATCACACCACTATAGAGCTACTGCAAAAAGCTTAGATTTATTTACTCAGCAGATTAATTTAAACAAATCAGAAACTTAAACAGAACAGATAAGCTAGATAAATCATAACTCAAAATATAGAGCAGTTATGTGTGGAAACTTTTACAGAAATCCATAAACTACTCAGACAACATCATATCCAAAAATCAGTACAAACTAACCTATAGATTTCAAACTGTCAACAAACTTGTATTTGAACAGATTTGACTCTAGTTTGAAATATACACAGAAAACTCCTATACATGCATTCTATAAAAGGTAGCACACTTCACATAGAATCCAACAAAATTGGGTTTGCATTTTTCCGATTTTTCTGTGATTTTTAATCGATTTTTGAAGTTTCCAGCTTTTGAATCCAAATCTGAATAATCTATTTCAACTTAACCCCCTGGAACTTTCTAAGTCTCACAGATAGGCCCCTGGTTTTTGCACTAAGGACCCTGGAAAGAGCTCGAGCATCGCAATGTGGTCCTCGGCCATGGCCGGCGGCGGGACGGCCGGATTCCGGCGAGATGAGGCCGCGGGGTTGGACGAGAACATGGGAGATCTACTCACCGGCTCACCTAGCTTCGGTTTTGTGCAGGAAGGAGTGTGGAAGACGGTGCGACGGCGGCGGACGGCGAGCGGTGGCGATGCTCTGCTTCTTCCCCAATGCCGACGGCGGCGGCGGTGGGGGAGAAGCCTAGCTAGGCGTTGGGCGAGCTCGAGTTGTAGCAATGGAGTACGATGGAGGTGTTGGGCGGCTGCGGAGCGGCGCAGAGGCGGTGGGTTGTTGCGGCAGCCTGACGGCGTGATGGCGGCGGCGGTGAAGCTCGACGGTGGTGAAAGGCCCTTGTTTGGTTTTGGTAATTGAGTGACAACCTAGGTGGACTAATATGTGTTTATGTTGAGATACACAGGTGATTAGTCCATAGAGATGCACTAGTGCGAGCAACTTGAGTCATGTTGGTGAAGTGACTTGATTCGTTGTAAAGCTCAACTAGTTGTTATAAAGGTGTGAATAAATATGAACATCATGAATTGATAAAGATCAAAAGGATGAGCATGATAAGTTATTGATCACCAAGGAAATGTTGTTGGATTAGAATTTCATATGGTGGTCATAATGAGGAAGTGAATATATTGAAGATGTGGTATGCAAGTGGTTTTGTATGACAAGATGGTGAAAGACAAGCAAGACTTGGCTGCGATGGACCATGCAAGGGTGAAGGGCAAGCAAGAGGCTTGGCGCCGAGGGACCAAGGTAGTGGTGAAGGGCGAGTAAAGGCTTGGGCTGATGGATCATGAAATGTTATATGAAGCTATGAGTGATCCACATCAATCATATGAATAATGCAAGAAGATGAAAAGCATATGTTGATCGATATCATGTATATTGATGAGATAAAGTGGGCACGGTCTATATGTTGATGAACATAAAGAGCCTTGAAGAAATTATGGTGATGAACAATATGCATATGGGCATCATGGAAGACCCAATGAATTTGCTCAAGGCAAAGGTATGAAATGTAGGGCATTTCATTTTGCCGATCTCGGTGATTAGTGGAGAAAAGACCGGATTGATAAGATAGAATGTCGTACTATTAAGAGGGGTCTTGATGATGCTTGAGTCTTTACTAGGTGTTGAAAAACTCAATCTTGCATATGCATACTAACCTTGACAAGGAACCGGTAGTTTGCTAAAAATCGTTTAGCAAATGGTTGATGGAAATGAGAGGTGGAGCTTGGATTGCTTTTTTGCCTTGATCCAATGTGTTTTGGGTCAAGAATTCAGTTGGGATGTGTAGCCCTCTGAACAAGCTTTTCATAGAGTCCAAGATCACCTAATTTGGACATCGGAGCTAAGAGTTATGACATTTTTACTGAGCCTCGGTCGTGCTGAAAAAATGTACTGCTGACCGTCCGCCACTTTTGAGGCAGACAGCCCGCGAATGGCAGACCGTCCGCCAATTCCTGGCGGACCGTCTGCAGTTGATTTTCTGACCCGCGGACCTGATGGCGGACCCTTTACGCAGAAACTGTTTCTGAGGGTTCCAGGGCACTTTTATAAGGCGGACAGTCCGCGATAGGCATAACGGTCGACTGAGAGAGGCATTTATTGAGAATATAGCCGTTGGAGGGCGGACAGTCCGCCAAAACAGAGTGTTTCGGGCTGTTTGAATGTAACGACTAGTTTGGGAGTGTTGGCCTATATATACCCCGTCTCCTGCACCTTGGATGGGTGCTGAGCATTCCATTGAGTATCCTTGAGCTTGAGCAAGTCCTCCCCATGAGTTTGTGCATGTGTTGCACATAAGAGAGGGTGAGAGGCAAGATTTGAGTGCATTTGCATAAGAGATTGAGCTTTAGGCACTTGGTGAAGGGTCAAGTGAGTCTTGGCTTGTTACTCTTGGTGTTTGCCGACACCTAGACGGCGTGGTGGTGCTGTGATCCGGTGATCTTCTCAAGAGAAGCTTGTGAGAAGGCCCGGTGTGCTTGTGAGAGGCATTGTGCTCGCCTCACCGGAGTGGTGAAGAGCAACTCTAGTGGAATCAAGGTGTGGAGCGGTTCTTTGGTTCAAGCCGGCTCAAGATCAAGCGGTGCCTTGATAGAGGAGCGGTTGGAACATTGAATCCACCTCAACGTGGATTAGGGGTGACCGGCAAGTCACCGAGACCACGGGAAAAATTCGGTGTCTCTCCTTTGTGGTTTGTTCACTTGAGTTCATTTAATTTGTACAACTTATATTCAAGCAGTTTATATTCTTAGAAACATTCTTGCTTGATTGTCACCCTAGGATTGCAAACCTTGATCTAGACGTAGGGTGTTGGTGCACATAGTTGAGAGACATATTTTTGGGGTGTAGTCGAGTTTTGACCGATCGTTTTAATTCCGCATTTTTATCGGTTAAGTCTTGTTAGATTTTTTAGAACCGACTATTCACCCCCCCTCTAGTCAGCCTCCTCGATCCTACAAGTTGTATCAAAGCTTGGTCTCTCATTTTAGTGGACTTAATCGTCCCGAGAGTAAAAAGATGGCAACTAGTTGTATAGAGCACACCGATGATGCACCTATTTTTGATGGCACAAATTATGCTCATTGGAAGATTCACATGTCTAGCTATTTTCGTGCCATGAGCCCAAAAATATGGTGGATCATAGATGTGGGTTTTTCTCATGCTTTGGATGATAATGCTCCAACAAAAGGGCAAGAGAAATGCCTACATCTCGATGCTCAAGCTACTAATACTCTATTTAGTGCTTTAAGTGTAGAAGTGTTTTATAAGGTATGCAAGTTAAAGAGTGCTCATGATATGTGGATGAAGCTTCAAGAAATATATGAAGAATCCAATATGACAAAGTTTGATTGTATTGATGATTTGGTCATTTTGGATGATTGCTCTACTTCAAGCTCAAGCAATGGGGATAATTGTTCTATATCAAGCTCTCATGATCAAGATGATAATTCATTCTCTTATGCTCATGTTGATGAATTCACAAGTCCATCATCATCACTACATTGCCTTATGGCTAAAGGTAACACAAAGGTAAAACTTGATGATAGCGATGATGATGATGATCATGAGTATACATATGATGAGCTTGTAGACATGTTAAAAGGAATGCATGATTATCTTGGCAAAAGTGAATTTGAAATAACAACTTTGAAGAAGAAAAGTTCTTCTTTAAACAACTTATGTGAGGAGCTAAAACGCTCCCATGAGGAGCTTAATAAATCTTATGAGAAGCTAAAATTGTCTCATGAGAATCTTAGTGAAACTCATGAGAAGCTCAAAGAATCTCATGATTCTCTTGTTGCCAATGCATCCAAAAATACCAAAGTGGACATAGACATATCATGTGATCTACCATCTAAGGTTGATGTGTCCACATCTTGTGATGATTTGCTTATTATGCCTTGTTGCTCAAATTTGGATGCTTGTACTTTTTCTATGCCCATTGAGACTAACCTTGCAGCTGAGAACAAGGAGCTCAAAGATGAGATCATGAAATTGAATGATAAATTGGAGAGATGCTATCATTCAAAGATGGCTACTGAAAATATGTGGAACAACGATAGAAGCATTGAGGATAAAAGTGGACTCGGTTTTCATCCAAAGAAGAAGGAGAATAGCCGAATAAGGCACAATAGAAGGCATCAAAAGAAATATCAAGATGCAAACAAAGTGAGTAAGAAGGAAGAAAAGAAGAGGAATATTGCTCATATCAAGTGCCTCAAGTGCTCGGGAACGGGACACCTTACCTCAAGTTGTCCTAGCAAGCTTAATGAGAAGCGAAACAAATCAAGAAAGAGGCAAGTCGGCAAGAAGCAAGAAATGAAGAGAATTCATAGATGACAATATCCAACTTGCTACAATTGCCGAGAAAAGGGACACATTGGTAAGAATTGTCCCATGGGTAATGTTCTTAAGCCTACTCTCTATAATGACCACTATTTGCTTAGGAAGGCTAGAGATGGCTCTATTTATGCTAAAATTGTTAGTTCACCAAAAGTTCATGCAAAGGCCATTTGGGTGCCTAAATATGTTGTGACTAACCTTAAAGGACCCAACCCGGTTTGGGTACCAAAATGTGCTTGAGTTGCTTAATAGGTACTTGAAGAGGCATTGGAAGCTTGGCTCATTTTTGGATAATCAATTTTATATTATATTTTGAGATGAAGTCAAGTTTAGGATGATTGTTATATATCAAGAACCAATGCTATCTCGATTTATTGGAGCATCCTCTCAAGATTCATCAATCAATTCCTTCACTCAAGAATTTCGGTTTCACCACTACTCCCCATCTCTTGCATTTCCATTTTAATTCTCTTGAGCTGATCTTGCATATGTTGCAATTGGTAAGAGAGTGAGGAATCATGACATTTGGGTGAAGTAGGGAAAAATCAAGTAAATGAGAGAAGTATAAATTTATGAGGGCTGAAATTTATTTGGACTATGATTGGATTATGCACTTGTTCAAGTACTTGAGTTGAAAATTGGATATTTTGTGGAGTGAGGTTGATCAATCATATATCACAGAACTAGCTACTAAAATTTCCAATTGGTATATCATGGAATTAAATCTTTGGGCTGCTCAAAGAAATTCTCGGACAACATATTTTTTGCATTATGACACACCTATGATCTGAGTGCAACAAGTTTGGTATATTGGAGATTATGGAAGGCTTGCTTGATATTTGGCACTAGAGAAATTTATTTGTGAGCCTATCTCTTTGATGACCAAGGTCTGAAATATACATATCAAGCGGTGTCATTATTGGTTCAGCAAGTAGAAACAATTTTCACGGTGGTGCTTTGCTGAAAATTATTTGAAATTGGAGATATCAACATTACCTATGTGCCCAACCCTTCAATACAGTAAGATGGCAAATTTGATTCTGCTCTTGCACCATGATCTTGTTGATTAGAAAAATGATTCTTCATGATCATAATTGGAGTTAGAAATTGCTGAAATTGTGCTAGTACAAAAGTGCAGTTATTTTGGTTGAAAAATGGACATGGTCACTTATGCTTGATTTAGTGCAGCTAGCTGAAATTTAACATCATCGACACTTGCCAAATATGATCAAGGACAGCGATATGATTTGGATTATTTTCAAATATAATTTGCTTATGACAAAGTGTACTTTGGGCTGCTGTTATAAAAATTGTTTAGAAGCACATCAATGGCAGTTTGAACTATAGAGATTGGATTTCTTGCAGCAAGCCTATTGGTATTCTCAGTTGGATGATCTTCAGTTTGTATGCTCAATTGGCTCAAGTGTAGAGACAATAAAGATGGTCAGTCTTATGAGCTATAGATCAACTTGGTTGAAGAAAAGAATTCAGCAAGATATATCTAATGAATGATGGTGTTATTTGAGCTTAAACTCAATTATATGCAACATATGAGATTTGAATTATTGTCACATGTTGTCACTGGGACAAGAATAATGAATATTGGACAAACATATATATAAATTCTTGATAAATATATGATGTAGTTACTTGGTGATATTTGCTGAATATTTCCCATTTTACAAGCTGAGATAAAGGATGTCTTGGATTGTCACTTTCAGATTCTCAGATCTTGACCTTATCAAAGTGAGAAAAATTCAGAGATGAATATATATCATGGCATGATTGAGAGGGTAAAATGAACAAGATTGGTGGATATGGTTTCTTTATGGGAATAATAGTGCACAAATGCACATCCATTCTTGATGAGCTGAAAATGTGAAATCTTTGAAGAAAATTCAGAAATCAACATGATGACATTGCAATGACAAAATTTTCTTGATTAGGTGCATTTGAGCTGAACTGAATAGGATATATATGCACATCTTGTTTGCAGGAGATGTTTGAATGGATTTAATGACTAAGTAATCAAATTTGGAGTGACTTGAGTTGGATAACTTCTAGTAAGTGAATTTACATGGATATATGTCTTGTGAGGATGTTCAAACAAGTTGGAGTCAAATTTGGTTCAATATGGAGAAGTATAGCTCAAGCTGTGAAATCTGTCCAAAAAAAAATTGAAAATCTGAAAGAGCTGAAATGAAGCCTAAGTTTAAGTGACCAAACCTTGTCGGATTGGACTGAAAATTTGTTTGCACACTCTGAACTTATGGCATTAGTTGTTGTACACGTTTCATGATAATTGGATAAGGGATGCTTCAGTTTTGGAGTGAATCTTGTCAACTATAGTGCAGCAGCTTTCAGCATGCAACAGTATGTGAAGATGTGAAATCTAGCAGCTAATCCGAAGTCAAGTGCAACTCAATTTTTTACAGATGCTAGTGGCCTTAGTGAACAACATCTCCACCAAATTTTGTGGTAATTGGATCCATATTTTTGGAGATATGGATTTTTTATTAAAGAGTACAGAATCTGCCAGAAAAATGATAATTGTTGGATCATCAAGAGTCACTTTGATTGAAAGGCTCTCAAGTGGGAAACATGATTATGAATGGTTGAGAGTCCTATATTTGGTTTTGGATTGGGCTATAAACATGATTTGTGAAGGGGTACAAGACCATTTGATTGAGGAGTGTGCTTGGCACACATTTGGTACTCCAAGTAAAGATCAAGGCCAAATGAGATGAAGATGAAATTCAAGTTCAACATGATGAAGGAAGAAAAGGATTTCAGCAAAGTATAGAGGAACTCAAATATGAAATCAAGGTTCACATCTAAATTGAGTTCATTATGGATCAATCAAACAAGTATGGTTCAATTAGTGTCAAGAATGACTCTTTGGAGATAGGTCACTTCGCCCTTGGTGGGTTGGTGTCCTTAGTGGGATAACCAAGCATGTTAGCTTGAAAGGCTAGATGAAGTGGTGATCTAAAGAGCATTGGAGATACTTAGTTGAAGAAAATCAAAAGGATTGATCTAAAGCAAGAAACAACTCAAAAGGAAGCAAGCATTGGATAAATTAACAAAGTGAAATTTCATAAAGTGGTATGTCTGTAAAAAGTTTGAATGAAGCATGCGAACCACAACATGAATAGTGTGGACTTGATCACAAGAGGTTTTCAAATCATATGGGTGAAGAATGGATTTCATATTTATGATTGGTCTTCACCAAGCTATTAAATTGAGCTTCACATTGCTATTGAGGAGCTACTCCAAGATAGCAAATGTATCATTGTAATGCGCATGATCATTTTCATCCCCTACTAGCATGCGATTAGTGCATATAGTGCATGCCTAATAGGATCATGCATAACAAATGAAAGTTTAGATTCATAATCTACCACTATAGCTTGTATGGTTGATTGATACTAGTGGTAGTATATATGAGTTTGTTCATGAGCTAGTGAACCCAAGTACTTGACCTATTTTGGATTGCAATCAATTGACAAGTACAACCTCAATAAGATAACCGCCATAGGCGTGTGAGGAAGCTTAGAGAGGGTTCAAACCAGACTTGGAAGCTTATGCATATCATTTAGTTCAAATCAAAAGAGAGGGAAGCTAATGAAAATAATATAGCTCAAGAAGAAGACAACATTGCAAATGGATAGCATTTTCAACAATACAATCCCTACATTTGGTATCACCTACATCACCCATCAAGCGGTATTTTTCAAGTGGTATTCATGAATGGTGTCTACATGAAGCTTACATGTAGTATTCTACAAGAATACAAGTGATCCTCAACTTGAAGTGATCAAATCAAGTAGTATTTCTAAGTGGCATGCCATACATTTAGGTGGTGTCCATCAAAAGTGCAGGATTTATGTATCAACTTTCCATACCCTAGTGCATCTCTTTTGTGGTAATTCATGACAAAGGGGGAGAAGTTGGAACAAAGATATGAGACATGCAAAGAGGGAGATAGATTGGAACAAAGATGTGAGATATGCACAAAGGGAAGAGACTACAAGAGGACGAATTGGACATGGACATAAAAAGACTCAATCTAAATTGAGAGAGATTGCAAGAGTAAGAATTGGACATGGACATATGATGGGATATATTTCACCAAAGCAAGCAGGATTTAAGAATAGAAGGGGATCAAAATTCTTGAACAAAAGAAAATGAAAGAAGCACACAAGTAGGGGGAGCAAGCTCATGAATACATGTTTGATGCATTCGTTTGTGCATTACATTTGGTTGCTTGCATTGCACTTGTTATAAATTCCTACATGTTTGTATGCAAATGTTTGCTAGAGCTAAGACTTGGTTGATGATTGATTTAGTGGTATGTATAGCCTAATCTTAGTATTGCAAATGTTATCTAGAACCTTGTTCATATTGTTGATCTCATGTGATATCTAGTTTCACTTGTATCTAGCAAAGGTTGATGCTAAGGATGAATTATCAATTGGTATACACGCTGCAAAGGTACAACTCTATCATGTACAACTTAGCATCACTTAGTAGTGCTAACACTCCCACAAATGTCATATTTATGCATGTGTGCAATTTTAAAACCAAACCACTTGAGCACACATGTAGGGGGAGTAATCACTACCAAGTCGGGTTTGATGATGCTTATCCAAATCTCAACAAGTGGTCTTAAAGTTGGATAACTAGCATAAAATCCAAACCAAGCGAGCAATTTACTCTTAGGTGAAGTACTAGCATGGAATGCTCTTAATTTCCATATCTTTGTAAAGATGTCATCAATTACCAAAAAGGGGGAGATTGAAAGGCCCTTGTTTGGTTTTGGTAATTGAGTGACAACCTAGGTGGACTAATATGTGTTTATGTTGAGATACACAGGTGATTAGTCCATAAGATGCACTAGTGCGAGCAACTTGAGTCATGTTGGTGAAGTGACTTGAATTCGTCGTAAAGCTCAACTAGTTGTTATAAAGGTGTGAATAAATATGAACATCATGAATTGATAAAGATCAAAAGGATGAGCATGATAAGTTATTGATCACCAAGAAATGTTGTTGGATTGGAATTTCATATGGTGGTCATAATGAGGAAGTGAATATATTGAAGATGTGGTATGCAAGTGGTTTTGTATGACAAGATGGTGAAAGACAAGCAGGACTTGGCTGCGATGGACCATGCAAGGGTGAAGGGCAAGCAAGAGGCTTGGCGCCGAGGGACCAAGGTAGTGGTGAAGGGCGAGTAAAGGCTTGGGCTGATGGATCATGAAATGTTATATGAAGCTATGAGTGATCCACATCAATCATATGAATAATGCAAGAAGATGAAAAGCATATGTTGATCGATATCATGTATATTGATGAGATAAAGTGGGCACGGTCTATATGTTGATGAACATAAAGAGCCTTGAAGAAATTATGGTGATGAACAATATGCATATGGGCATCATGGAAGACCCAATGAATTTGCTCAAGGCAAAGGTATGAAATGTAGGGCATTTCATTTGCCGGTCTCGGTGATTAGTGGAGAAAAGACCGGATTCATAAGATAGAATGTCGTACTATTAAGAGGGGTCTTGATGATGCTTGAGTCTTTACTAGGTGTTGAAAAACTCAATCTTGCATATGCATACTAATCTTGACAAGGAACCGGTAGTTTGCTAAAAATCGTTTAGCAAATGGTTGATGGAAATGAGAGGTGGATCTTGGATTGCTTTTTTGCCTTGATCCAATGTGTTTTGGGTCAAGCATTCAGTTGGGATGTGTAGCCCTCTGAACAAGCTTTTCATAGAGTCCAAGATCACCTAATTTGGACATCAGAGCTAAGAATTATGACCTTTTTACTGAGCCTCGGTCGTGCTGAAAAAATGTACTGCGGACCGTCCGCCACTTTTGAGGCAGACAGCCCGCGAATGGCAGACCGTCCGCCAATTCCTGGCGGACCGTCCGTAGTTGATTTTCTGACCCGCGGACCTAATGGCGGACCCTTTACGCAGAAACTGTTTCTGAGGGTTCTAGGGCACTTTTATAAGGCGGACAGTCCGCGATAGGCATAACGGTCGACTGAGAGAGGCATTTATTGAGAATATAGCCGTTGGAGTTCAAATGGCAGACCGTCCGGCCTTGTAAGGCGGACAGTCCGCCAAAACAGAGTGTTTCGGGCTGTTTGAATGTAACGGCTAGTTTGGGAGTGTTGGCCTATATATACCCCGTCTCCTGCACCTTGGATGGGTGCTGAGCATTCCATTGAGTATCCTTGAGCTTGAGCAAGTCCTCCCCACGAGTTTGTGCATGTGTTGCACGTAAGAGAGGGTGAGAGGCAAGATTTGAGTGCATTTGCATAAGGGATTGAGCTTTAGGCACTTGGTGAAGGGTCAAGTGAGTCTTGGCTTGTTACTCTTGGTGTTTGCCGACACCTAGACGGCGTGGTGGTGCTGTGATCCGGTGATCTTCTCAAGAGAAGCTTGTGAGAAGGCCCGGTGTGCTTGTGAGAGGCATTGTGCTCGCCTCACCGGAGCGGTGAAGAGCAACTCTAGTGGAATCGAGGTGTGGAGCGGTTCTTTGGTTCAAGCCGGCTCAAGATCAAGCGGTGCCTTGATAGAGGAGCGGTTGGAACATTGAATCCACCTCAATGTGGATTAAGGGTGACCGGCAAGTCACCGAGACCACGGGAAAAATTCGGTGTCTCTCCTTTGTGGTTTGTTCACTTGATTTCATTTAATTTGTACAACTTATATTCAAGCAATTTATATTCTTAGAAACATTCTTGCTTGATTGTCACCCTAGGATTGCAAACCTTGATCTAGACATAGGGTGTTGGTGCACATAGTTGAGAGACATATTTTTGGGGTGTAGTCGAGTTTTGACCGATCGTTTTAATTCCGCATTTTTATCGGTTAAGTCTTGTTAGATTTTTTAGAACCGACTATTCACCCCCCCTCTAGTCAGCCTCCTCGATCCTACAGGCGGCTCTAGAGGGGGCTATTTATAGGCGTGGAGCAGCGGGTTGCGTCGAGGCGAAGCCAGAAAGCGGGCAGCGGGGGCACGGGGCCGGGCAGGGGCGCGGGCATCCGTGCGGCGCCGAGGGCCGGGCGGCGAGCACGTGGCGGCCGTCGGGAGCGCGCTGACGCGGCTCGGGGCGCGCCGAGCGTGTTGTCACGCCCATTTGCCTGGGCGGTGACGCGGCAGGCGAGGCGGGGCAGGCAGGCAGCGCCGGGGAGAGGCCGAGCGGCCTGGACGCGCGGGAGGAGGCCGAGGCGGGCGCGCGGCGCGGTTGGCCGGGCGAGATCGCGTCGCGGGGGTGGGGTATCGCGCGCGCGCCGGGTGGTTGGGCAGCAGGCAGCCAGCCTCGGGCGTGGAGCGCGGCGCGGCGGGTGAATGCCGCGTGGCGGCCGGGCGCTGAGCGCGGCGCAGCAAGCAGCGCGAGCGCGCGGGGCGAGGCCGAGGCGCGCTGGGTCAAGGGACGCCTTGTCCCATCGCCATGATGGCCCTCGGGTCTCGGCGTCCGGGTCAGAGGTCCGGCAACGCGTGGCGGCGGCCACGACGGCGCGAACGCGGCACGCTCGGGAGTGTCAGCGCGCGGGTCATTCTGTCGAACACCTGACGCGCGTGAGTTTGAACGGCCGTAACTCCAAAAATTTGAACTAAAGTTCAAATTCTCCAAATAGTAAACTTGTGTTCCAGACCCTCAGCTACAACTTTTACAAAGGGTGACCATAGAAAAAGTGCATGGATTGGTGGTGAACGCGAGGAGGAGTTTGGATGAACTTCGGCTGAACTTCAGGGTGAACTTCTGGGTTTGACTGGCTTTGATTAGGTTTTTAGGCATGAAACACTCAAATCTCGAAGCCCACCACTTGACAAAGTTGTGTTCCACTAAAAAGTGAACAACATTAATATTGGCAGATTTTTAAGTGTTTAAGTGAAAATTCGAATTAGGGTCATGCCAACCTAGAAGGGTTAGGAGTTCACCAAGGTGCTTAGGATTTTTAGGGAGGTTTCCTTAAGTGAAAATCTAGGTGGGACCAGGGTACACTTAATTAAGGCTAAGCCAAATGGTTAACAGGTGATTAAGCTAACTAAACACCTAGATTGTCACATTTAATAAAATACTTGCATGTGCAATCTGCTTGTATATAATATAAGTATGTTTTTTATTTTTATTTCTTTAATAAAAGACTTGCATGTGAAATCTGCTATTCGACATTTTGGTATGATAATTCAACCTTCTAATTATACAGATCTGGAGATTCTCGAAGTCACCGTTGATGTCTCGTTGTCGACAAGAACGCCGCTTACCACTTAACGCATAACGCCGATAAATTCTAAGAAAATCCAAGGAAAAGGTGCGAGCACCAGGATTTAAACCTTGATAGGTAGCGTCCCACTGGACCATCCTACCATTGGACTACAAGACAATTCGCTTTCAACAATTTTCATTGTAAATGTTGAATCAAGTGTTCAAAATTGTTGATTGGGTGAACTCAGAACGCAAAATACCCACTGATTGAAAAATCGAAAGCCATATGGTGGGCTACGTGCTGGCCGCTGGGCCGCCCACACGCTGAACCCGTTTTGGGCTATCCGTAATGAATTTTTGCTGGACCCTCGCATACTGATCCGGCCGGTTATAGACCGAAAATGATTAAAATGATAGTATTTGAAAAAAAAAATATGACTAGATTTGCATTTCCCCCCCTTAAATTCCAAACTATCATGGTCTATACAAAACTGCTTGCCGAACAGATTTACTATCCATCTTCCATAAGAAGTTAACTTACGTACTATCTGAGATCCATGCTATAGAAGATGAATGGCTGATATGAGACCAACCGTAAATAAATACCTGGCCTCCGTAAAATATTGAATTAGAATATTTGAAAATGTTGAATTAGAGTTCGCTAATTGTTAAGTCGGTAAGAAAATGTTGAAGCGTGTATTCAGCTTGAGGGTGAGGTGGAGGAGCAAACTACAAGTAAATATTTTCGGAGAAGAAGCTGTGGTGCAGCAACACACTGCTCCTTTCGTCTCTAAATAATTGTCTTTCTCACTTTTCGATAAATGACTTTTTTATTTTATATTAAAAAATATTAATATATATGGTATATAATTAATATCATTAGAAAGATTTTTTATTCAAGTTTTTTAACAAATTTATTTGGAGATACAAATGTAGTACGTACTTTCTATAAAAATCGAGTCAAACTTATGACACGTACACCAATAACGACAGTTAAAAAGGGACAGACGGAGTACTACAGAACCTATCTGTAGCTCTGTACAGTATGTTGTAGAAAGAAATGCACAATCTATTTTATACCAAGTGTCTTATTAAATCCTTTTTACAGTAAAAACTATTTTTTCTATTTTTTGCTGCTAGAATTTTTATTTCAAAAATGTTTTGTAGCCGTGGCTAGAACCTTGTCAAGCCGTCCGTATTAAACCTTTTAACGTCGATTTCTACGTACAAGTCGATTCTGTAGCAGTGGCGCTAGCGATGCGCGCTCTATTTTGTATTAATGTTTAGGTAAAACCTGCTGCTTAGGCGTGGCACAGCGTTGGTGACAACGGCGCAGCTATCGAACAGCTTATTTCGATCTCCTCTCCCAAGTGGTCGGGTATGGTGGTGACGTGATGTGTTGTGTCGGATGCGTTTGTTTATGTCCGGGGTTTGTTCGTGTGATGGTGTACACTTCGACGCATTTTCGACGCATTATGTACGAACGCTTTTTCTTCTTATATGACATAACAATGCTCCTGCTTTTATTTTAAAAAATGTTTAGGTAAAACTAATTAATATATTTCTAGAATAATTAACTTGTCAACATGCAAATGGCATGGTGCAGTGGTAGGTCCTCCTGGTGTCATGCTACCTATCAATGTTGAAACACTTGGTATATAAAAAAAAGACTTATAATTAAACATCATTATTTAAAAGCGTTTGTAATTACCTTTTTGAAAGGGAAAAAAGAATAAAGGATTGCAGCTTTTCAAGCACGTACGTACTGGTAAGGACAACAATGCAAGCCTAACTCCGTGTGTGCCTAACTTTAACTGGTACTTGCATATGTACATATATGTACGTATAAAGCATAACTAAATGCACGCCTAACTTCGTACGTACTATCTATATACCTACCTATACATGCATGTCTTCATACACTAACTCCCTCTGCTCCATAAGGAATGTTTATTTAGAAAATTTTGGACATATTACCAGTAGTAAGAAATGATCATGTTACCCTTATTGGAACTAGAAAAGTAGCACCAATTAAACATTTAATTGGCTTCATTCGGTTCTCAATTCAAATTTTTCTTGGTATTTAGTGTAGCTTTAATTGGATGGTGCTCACTAGAAGGTATTTATTTGTGCCGTGCAATGGCGCGGGAAATACGTGATGGATCGATCGAGACCGTCCGCGGCAATCTACTTTTCCACTGATCGTTGACGAGGGCAGCCTTCTTCCTGCTCCTGCGGCGGCACAGTGTATAAATACTGGCCATGGCGCTATGCTTCATACACCTACCTGAAGGCACACACGTAAACACCTACGAGAGTAACGGAGTAAAGCTATAGCTATAGCAACAATGGCCTCCAGCAAGTCGTCCACCGTGCTGCTCCTGTTCCTCGCCCTGGCTCTCGCGCTCGCGGCTTCTGCCGAGGCTGGCATCGCCATCAACTTGTGCCAGTCGTTGGGTGTCTGCCCCTCTCCTCCTCCAGGCATTGCTGGTCGCAAGCTTGGCACTCCTGCGCTCTCTTCTCCTCTTGCACCGTGACACTATCGATCCTTTCAGCTATGTGTTACTTATATATATGAAATATGTATTAATAAATCGCCATTTACGTCTATGCGTGTGTCGCCCTAGCTACTATGCACGCGGGGAGACACACGTACAAATGTGGCGGAGTCGATTTGCTTTTGTATTACTACTGTCATAATGTGTGATGATGGATGGCATGTGTGTGCTTATTAATTAATTAATTAACAATACATATTAAGTGTTTTCTTATATATGTATAGTACCTTTCGATATATGGCGAGCAAATTAGCTTAAATGGCCAGTATGTTTGATCTAAATACCTTACATTTAAGGACGGTATGTATCAATGCGTGCTTAATTAGTTGGCATGACCAAATAAAAAAAGGTTGCAGGATCACGATCTGTCCAATGCAAGTGGCCACACGATTGGAGCTTTATATGCTTAACAATCAAATTAAACTTTTTATTGTCTCGGTGTATGTATATATATATATGTATGCACTTTAACAATCAAAATGAGGGAGGAGTACTTTACCTCTGCTAGTAAAAAAACGATTTTGATCCCTAGTCATCTAGTCTCGGTTGTCTAAAATCCGGTACTAAATTGGTACAACATAGGAGCACTCTCAATATTACATACTCTCAAATACGTAGACACAGAAGAAAATCAATCGGGGCAAAGGCTGAAAAAGGAGAAAATCTTATACGGAAAATTACTGCGAACTGTCTCTGGCATGCGCGCGTGTCGTCGATAGGAGCAGCTTAGCTCGTGTCGCTATGATTCCCGTACCCGATGTACAACCACAAAGTTGTCCAGGCCCAACAATTAGCATATCTTGGACTTTGCGAGTGTCCCACGCACGTACGCGTGCACGCAACACAACTCGCATGGCTAGTTGCACCTTTAGGCCTCTTTTGTGCTTGTACGTATGGAAAGGAGAGCTGAGTCCGTGTCAAACCTCATCTCATCCATTTGTCAACTTCAGCGGCTTGACATTGAACTTGCCCCTAAGCTGCTCTGTTCCTGCTGTTCATTGATCAGAGGTCACTACTTAGGCCAGGTATTAAATAGGCTGTCATGTCACTATTTTTTATGATGTGGCAGCATAATAATAAAAAGTGAAGAGAGAGATGAAATGAGTTTCAGGGCAAGTACAACCGCATAGACAGCTTGCTGTCTTTTTACACAAACAGACTGCTTAAACAGACAGCTTGTACAATGAGTTGTCTTTTTGCTGTCTGCAGAGTGCACACAAATCATAATCATCTAGTGCATACTTGATCTTTGTAGTCATTTTATTGCATACAAGAGACAATGCACAATGCATTCAAACATTCTGACTCGTAAAATTATAGGACATTTTTTACCATGCCAAATATCAAAGGAAACAAACAATGTTTGCTATTTTATTTTAGCCTCGAAAGATGGATGGATCACACTGAGATGAACACAATGAATTCTGAACTTAGAAATTTTCCCCGAGTCTGAAAAGCATAATAAAGGACCACATTCAGGCATGAATTTCTCCAAAGTTTGCATATGAAGTATACACTCACATCATGCAAAATGGAAACTCGGATACTTGGACCTTCACCATGCCAAATATCAAAGGAAACAAACAATGTTTGCTATTTTATTTTGGCCTCGAAAGATGGATGGATCACACTGAGATGAACACAATGAATTCTGACGAGAAACAGTCCAAAGGCCGAGTTTCTGCAGTTCCAATCAGAGATTGATTTCAATCGATTGGTTGATCTTTTGCCCAAACAATTTATACAAGAATTGAAGCTCTAAGTATCAGCTCCAAGATTGGTTAAAGGATCAAAAAGAGTTTGTGTTTGGAATCAAAAGAATTTGAGGAGACAAGAGGCCGGTTTTGCAGGACATCAACATGATGAACTCGAGCAGATGAACGAGCGTCCAGCGCCGCCGCCATAACCATCTCGACAGCCACCGCATCGCCGTCGACCCCGCCGCCAGTCGAGCCGTCTAGCGCTGCCGTAACCACCTCGGGCCGCAATGGATCCCCGCCGCCATCGTCTCCCCGCAACAGTTTGTACAGCGCGCGCCGCCTCGTCGCTTCAGCGTTGGAGCACGAGCTTCGGTCGTAGATGAACGAGACGACGGCAGAGTCGTTCGTGCGGTCACGGAGGGGGCTCACTGCAAAAAACCAGTTGCATGTCTACGGCAGTAGATGACCGTTGTACGTGCCCTCATGGTGATGAAACCCTCCCTACACAGTTACCTAGACAACTTGTGTCTTGCATGTAACCTAGAAAACAACAAAAGATGAAACTATGCATTGAGAGAGGGGTGTTTCATCACAGTTTCAAACATTTTTAGATGATGTGTCACTCTAGATAACTGTGTCCATGAAACTTGCACTGAGACTGGACTTAGAGCATGGTTAATGGTTCAGCCCGCAACAGGCGTAAACTCATGCCATGTCATGGTGCAGCCTTTAATGCCTGTCCCAATTCTGCAGCATTGGAGACCAATAAGGCCAATTTCAGTGAAAGTTTTATGGGCATTAAATTAGCTGTCATGTCACTATTTTTGATGATGTGACAATGTATTAATGAAGAAAAAGATGAAATGGGTTTCATGGTGATGAAATCCTCTCTACACAGTTACCTAGACAACTTGTGTCTTGCATGTAACTTAGGAAACATCAAGAGATGAAACTATGCATTGAGAGAGGGGTGTTTCATTATAGTTTCAAACATTTTTAGATGATGTGTCATTCTAGGTAACTGTGTCCATGAAACTTGCATTGAGACTGGCTTGAGCGGGCATTCTGTGATGCGTCGTCTCTGTTCTCTTTCCTCTCTTCTCACTCCTTCATATCATCCTCCATGTAGGATTTTTGTGACGTGGACAAGCTTTTAGCCTGCTGCTTTTACTCCTCACCCGTCAATGTTTTGTGCACAGTAAACTCTAAAATGTGTACTATAGTGTACTTTAACATTAACAGAAATAGCATGAGGCACTATTTGGTTTCTCTATTTTATATAAAGTTTTTCTCTCGATTCACATGCCTTCATAGTGCACACCTTACAATACATAAAATTTCTCCATTCTTTATTCTCAACTGAAACTAAACAGGCCAATATGTGCCGTTCCTTCGAGGCCATGGTTCAACTGCAAATTTGCTACCGAGAAAAAGAAAGAAACAACAATTGGAAGGCTTGACGACACGCGGACAAGATTACCCATGGCCCTGTTTAGATGGTTTCGCGAAATTTTTTTCGAGTATGTCGGGCATACATTTGAAGTATTAAATATAGACTAATTACAAAACTAATTACAGATTCTGTCAGTAAATCGCAAGACGAACCTAACGAGTCTAATTAATCCGTCATTAGTACATGTTTACTGTAGCAATTTATTGTCTAATCACGACCTAACTAGGCTCATTAGATTCGTCTCGCGAAGTACACTCCATCCATATAATGGGTTATTTTTTTTCGACTTTGCCAGCATGTGAACCGCAGTTGATCCACCGGCCATCGGGTCCCTCGAACCAAGCCTACTTGTCTCTCCGCTCCTCGGAGGCCGCCATGGCTAAGACCTTTCGCGCCTGTTCTTCACCTGCACCAATGCAACCAAGCCGCATTCTACACCTGCAATACTTGAGCCAAGGGAAACGTCAATCCACACCACGTTGTCAATCACTCATCACACCAGGAAGCGACCATCCACCGGTCCTCGGACACACCGGGTCCTCAATCTCCCCCTTGATGAGTGCATTGACAACACACACATAGTAACCAATGATACGAAGAAAATATAAAAGAAATCGAAAACAAGACTCAAGCAAGTGACTAAAAGCAAGAACAAGCCGAGAACAAAGTCACTCTGCAAGAGAAAGCTCCAGAAACGCCGACCCTTCAAGAAGAAGCGAAAGGGCTCAACATCATCGGCAAAAGAGCAAAAGCACAAAGCACAAATCACAAACTTCAAATCCTCCAACTCACTTTTCAGGACTCTCAAAGCACTCCCCCTGCAAAGATGCAACTCCCCCTGAACAAGTGAACTTGTGCGTGTGAAAATCACTCGAAAATGACTCAAATCTTCACAACTTGTGTGCTCTCAACACAGGGGCGGTTAAACCGCCCAGGGGGGCGGTTAAACCGCCCCTGGCAGATGACCAAAGTGGAAAAGGCCAAAATTTCACAAAACAACTCGCAACGATGCCGTTCCAACTTGAAAACCTTCCAAATATGCCCAGCAAGATATTCCAATGATCAAACTCTCAGAAACTTCGCAAATTTTCAGAAAACCTCATTTGGGCAAAACTTTCAACCTCTCACACAATTTCGACAAATTCTAGAGCAAAAGCTTTCTTCTAAATTCAGCAGCAACTCCCCCTTGCCAAATGCTCCAGAAATTCTCCCCCTTGTTGATAATGCACACATCAAGGCAAAATGTACAAAATGCAACTACAAGCTTCTCAAATATACAATGAGCAATACAAAATGCTACAAGTTAGAGAAGAGGCATACAAGCTAGTTCATCATGTCACACGGGCATTGCCATCAAGAAGGTGAAGACATATATCCAATTGACAAAGCCATGAGCAAATTGTGGATTTTTATCAAAAATGGCACCGCATGAGCAAAGTCCTAACCATGGATTGTTTAAGCAAAAATAAACTTCATCTCACCAAAATCATGAAAGGACAAGCATTCTTGACAAAAGATCATCATAAACGCCCAAGTTCTACCTCATGTCATGTCAAAGCACGGAGCCATGTGTTCACTTCTCATGGGAGACTTCTCCGGCAAACAACATGCAACCGCTTAGCACCCATGTATGCAAGTGTGTGCAATGGTGAAAGCATAGAGACATGAGCATAAATTCAGCAAATATTTCTTTTTCTCATCTTTCTTCTTTCATGCATAGACATCTCATTTTTCAAGTTTTTCAAGCTTAAGCATGGTACATGAAATGTCTTTGCGACAGAAAGAAGCTTATGCTCCTCCACAAGATAAAGCATGGGCTAAACATTTACAATGACAAAGGTCTTTGACCCATTTGAAAAGAATATCACACCTTAGCATGATCTTTAGCAAGATTTAGCTATTTCGGCTCAAACACGACATGCAAAGGCATTTACTCATGGGTGTAGAAGTTTAAGTTCAGTTTGTCATTTTAGTTCAAAAAGAGACTATCTCAACAGAATATATATCAAAACCATCAAGAGCATAGCCATCCATCCAATCAATCCCTAGCCAGCCTGCCTAAACTCTAAAATGTAGCAAGTTGTACAAATCACTGCATATAGGAGAAGCTCATCCTAAGATATGATACAAAAGATGAAATCAAGATACAAAAGCAAGCAAAATATACATCAAGATACAAAGATGGTACAAAAATATACATGTGCTACAAGAGAAGCCTCCAAAACTCAGCTCAGAAAACCGCACACACACCAAGTTCTCCTCGCAAGCGAGTGAAGGTAACTTGGTCAAGTGGCTTAGTGAAAATGTCTGCAAGCTGGTTTTGGGTAGAAACGTGGGCAAGCTCAATATCTCCTTTCTCTACATGATCTCTCAGAAAGTGGTACCTCACCTCTATGTGTTTGGTTTTGGAATGAAGCACAGGATTTTTGGCTACACTTATGGCACTGGTGCTATCACAAAGAAGTGGAACATGGGACATATCTAAGCCAAAGTCTCTCAAGGTGTATGTGATCCAAAGCAACTGAGAACAACAGCTAGCAGCAGCAACATACTCGGCTTCAGTGGTGGATTGGGCTACGCTAGACTGCTTGCGAGAAGACCAAGACACAAGAGACGATCCAAGAAACTGACACTGACCAGAAGTAGACTTGCGATCAACACGACATCCAGCAAAATCCGCATCAGAAAAACCATGAAGTGCAAGAGTGGAATCGGCAGAATACCAAAGACCCAGCTCAGGAGTAAACTTGAGATACCTGAAAATCCTCTTGACGGCCTGACGATGTGAAGTCCTCGGTGAAGCCTGAAAACGAGCGCACAGACACACGCTGAACTGTATGTCCGGCCTCGTCGCCGTCAAGTAGAGGAGGGAGCCGATCATGCTCCGGTACTCCTTCTGGTCCACTGGTTCTCCGTCCTCATCCGCATTCAAAGCTGTAGTCGTACTCATCGGCGTAGTCATCGGCTTGGAGTCGCTCATGTCGAATTTCTTGAGGATGTCCTTGGTGTACTTGCTTTGGTGCACAAACGTCCCATCCTTGGTTTGCTTGATCTGCAGCCCGAGAAAGAACTGCAACTCTCCCATCATCGACATCTCAAATTCCCTGCTCATATCGTCTCGACCGTGTAGTGCGTTCATCCATGTTCCCGATGATCTTCGAAGGTGGATGATCCCTCTGTACCAGCCGGGGAGCTTCTCGCCTCGAGATTGCCTCCCCCTCAACATCAGCTTCCACTTGAACTCGATCTGGAGCGCGACTCGACGAAGGTGTAGCAGAAGGGACCGTCGTCGAACGTCGTGGTAGTAGTGGAAGTAGAAGGTACACGATCTCCACACGGTGCCTGAAATTCCTCATCATCTTCATCATCAGGCTGTTCTTCCTCAAAGATGGGCTGTCCCAAGTCATCGTCACCTGCACACTCAAAAGCAGAAGAGCTACACGGAATGGTCTCGTCGAAGGTGACTTCGCAAGTCTCCATGATTTGGTTAGTTTCAAGATTGAGCACACGATATGCTCGAGAATGATTAGCATAACCAAGAAAAATTCCATCCATTGAACGAGACTCAAACTTGTCCAAATTTCCTTTCTTCAAGATGAAACACTTGCAACCAAAAACCCGAAAGTGACTCACACGGGGGGAACGACCATGGAAAAGCTCATAGCAAGTTTTCTTCTTGAAAGCACGAAGGAAAATCCGATTTGACACATAGCAAGCTGTGTTCACCGCTTCTGCCCAATACTTCCTAGGAGTCCTATGCTCATCTAGCATCGTCCTAGCCATCTCACAAAGTGTTCTGTTCTTTCTCTCAACAACACCATTCTGACAAGCAACATATGGCGAAGAATATTGATGTTCGAGACCAAGATCACGACAGAAGGCATCAAAACGAGTGTTCTTAAATTCCGTACCATTGTCGCTACGTATAGCTCTCATGGCACCACCATTACTCTCGTTTTTCAACCTCAAAATCAGATCTCGAACAAAATCAAAAGTCTCATCCTTCGACGCCAGAAAGAACACCCAAGCATACCGAGAAAAGTCATCAACAACCACAAGAACATACCACTTCCCACCAACTGAACGAACTCGAGCGGGGCCAACCAAATCCATGTGCAAAAGCTCCCCTGGACGCTCAGTCATAACATCTGTCAAAGGTGGGTGAGAAGCAGCAACCATTTTTCCATGCCTACAAGGTGCACAAACCAAATCTTTCTCGAACTTGAGCTTGGGCAATCCTCGGATAAGGTCAAGAGCACTCAAGCGTGTGAGTAAATCAAAGCTCACATGACCCAATCTCCTATGCCACTTCCAAAGCTCAGAAGAAGTACCAGCGATCAAACACCGTGAAGGACCAAAAGATCTAGAAAAATCAGCACGAAAAATCTGTCCCTCAGGAATGATCATACACACAAGGTCACCTCGAGAATCAAGAATTTTCGAATCACCACGCTTAAAGCGAACCTCATAACCCTCATCAAGAAGCTGAGAAACTGAGAGCAAATTGAAACCAAGATTCTTGACAAATGCAACCCGCTTCAACATGAAAGTGTCGCTCACCTGAATAGCACCCTCGGACAACACTCTACCTCTACCCTTATCCCCGAAAGTGATGTACTGCCTGGACACCACCGGGGTGAGACTGGAGAACCACTTACCATTACCTGTCATATGTCTCGAGCAGCCAGAATCCATCAACCAAAAGTTCTCCAAGCCTCCCACCTGCACAATCAGAACCGAGAACGAGAATGAGCAAATGACTCGACACTGGGGTTAGCACAGAACGAGTCAAACCAGTGTCGGGCCATCTGCTCAAAAGAAGGGTTAGCAAAATCAACTCTACCGCGTGACACCCTCTCGTCTCTCACCATCGGACCTCTAGCACCACGCGGGGGAAAACGTGGCCTAGACTCTCTCCTAGCCTCAAAGCTACGGTCGAACCTCCCTGAACCAAACTGACCGCGAAACGGAGGCCGCCTAGCAAACTCACGAACAGCTGGAACACCACGACTAGCAACCACAGGAACTGTACGCACAAAGCGTCGCCTCTCGGCCAGGGTGAACGAGACACAGGCACACTACGAGAAGAGTAGTACCTGTCCCTGTTCCCCACCTCCTTCTCTCTTCTCACCTCCCTCTTCTTCCTCCAACAAAACTCCTCAAGGTGACCATCCCTTCCACAATGCTCACAATGGAAGCGGACTGGCTTTGGCTTTGGGGTTTCTCTCGGCTGTGCCCTCTCTCTCGGCTGGTAAACCCCACTCCTCACAAAGGTCACTCTCCTCTGAAAGTTCTCTGACTTAGGTGGAAACTTGGGAGGATCTGGAGTGGTGTCAAGCTTGTTCAGCAGGTGGTTTGGTTTGGGTGTGAAGGTGTTCTTGAGAATGGTTTTTGGTGGGTTTGTGGGAATGTTTGCGGTGGAGCTCTCTGGATCTCTCTCTCTCTCACCACTACTCTCACCAACCTTCTCAGAACCAAGACCACAACCATCAGCTCTCTTGAAACTAGCAATCAACATCTTGAGCTGAGGTTCACGACCAGACAACCAACCCAAACACTGTCTCAGCTCATCATTCTCATCTTGCAATCTATTCACACACTGTTCTAGCTCAACATTCTTTAAAGCAACAACATCACAAGCAGAACAGGAATTTGCAATGGGAGATTTAAGTTGTGCTTCAAGTGAACTAATCATGGTGCGTGATTCAAGCAACTGAGCATGCAAAGCAGGACAAGAAGTACAAGCACCTAGCAAAGATGACCTAGACTTCAACTCAGCAAGCTCAACTCTAGCACTCTCTAGTTCATCCAAGCAGTTCATGTGTTTCTCCTTAAGCACAACAAGATCAGCAATATGCACATCACAGAACGAGCATTCTACCTCATCAGACACAAGAGGAGCATCTTTCAAAACAGCAATCTCAGACTCAAGCGAAGCTGCTCTCTCCCTAGACTCGCAAAGCAAAGACTCAAACTCCATGGCCTTCTTTCCAGTCTCAGAAAGCAAGGTCTCAAGCTCAGCCACTCTATCCTTGGACTCTCCTAGCAAAGACCTAAACTCCCTCTTCTCTTGTTGGTCTTCCTAAGCACATCATCAGCGGTTATCGACCAACTGCTCTAACCTAGCAATCTCCTGACGCAAAGAGGTGGGATCTGTCAATACCTCATCCTCGGAGTCGGAGTCGGAGTCGTCCTTGCTCTTCACGGAGTCGTGCGCCATGGTGCAGTAGTCGACGGCGGCGAAGGAGATGCCGTTGAAGTTGCGGTTCAAGCTCTTCTTCTCCTTGCGGCGGCCGCGGTCTTCATCTTCACTGCTTGAGCTTGACGACGTGTTGGTGGAGCTTGTGTCGATGTCGCTCGCATCAGCCACCATCGCTCGAGATCTGTGCTTCTTGTGTCCACCGTGCTTGTTCTTGGATCTTCTCTCATCCTTGTTCTTCTGCTTGGAGCGGTACTCGTCCTTGGGACGGTGCTTGTGGTCGTCTCGCGGGCGGTGCTTGCGGTTGTAGTCGTTCTTGATCTCCTCGGGGCACTCGGCGATGAAGTGGCCCATCTTCCCGCATCTGTAGCACGTACTCCCGGCACGCCTCGAACCCTTGCGGTTCTGGTACATCCGCTCGAACCTCCTCGTGAGCAACGCGAGATCCTCCTCGCTCAGCACCTCATACTCTTCATCTGGAAGGGACACAAGAGAAGACAAAGCAAAGTGTCTAGGAGTGTTAGCATGTCCATATCCAGAGCCACCGACTAGAGCCAGACTATGGGGATCAGTCGGACTCTTAGCCTTGGCAAGCAACTGCCTGTCAACCTCAGAAGACTTCAACTTCGAGAAAAGCTCGTCAACAGAAAGAGTCTCATAGTTTGCCGACTCCATGATCGCCTCAACCTTGGCACCCCACACGGATCTATCAAGTGCTTGCAGGAGCTTGATAGCTCGGTCATGATCCGAGTATGGGAGCACGGTAATGTTGGCTTTCATGTTGTTGACAATCGAAGTGAAACGCTGAAACAAAGCATCAACCGACTCTCCAGGCAAATGAGCAAAGTTCTCATACTCCCTCCTGTACATCGAGAAAAGCCTAGCCTTGACATGGCTATCACCACCGTGGGCTACCTTGAGCTTCTGCCAGATCTGGCTAGCTAGGTCCTCGCCCAAAACACGCTCAAACTCCTCGGCAGACAAAGCACGGAACAAGTAGTCAACAGCTCGGGCATTCGCCTCAAATCTATCCTTTGCATCCTGGGCATCTAAGTTGGTGGGATTGACATAGTTTTCATCTTTCGTCACATCCCACAGCAACTTTCCTTTGCCTCGCAAGAAAGCGCCCATACGCGCAACCCAGTTCGGGTAGTTCTTCCCATCGAAGTGCGGAGGCCCGGAACCCCGATCTTGGTACGCCATCTTTGGATCTTAGACTGGTTAGAGTCGCAAAGACCCGTAACCGGCTCTGATACCAATTGAAGGACCGAAACGGCGACCAGAGAGGGGGGGAGTGAATGGGAGCCGATAAAAATTCTTTCAAAACAATCCGGCTATTCTCCCAAAACAACTCCGAAACCTCCGAGAGCAATCTTGCCAAGATCACGTAGCCACTGTCAAGCTACTGACCCTAGGAACAAGAAACGAGCAGCGGAACTCGAACCAATCGAAACGAACACCAAAACGACCCGAAACTCGGCTCGATCTAACACACCCAGGGGGGGCGGTTAAACCGGCCAGGGGGGGCGGTTAAACCGCCCGGGCCTGGGAGCCTCGGGAAAAAGTCAAAACAAAAGTGGATCTCCCAAACCGCTTGAGCTCTTGAGGCGAGATTTTGGTCAGATGATCTAGACCTCCAGTGGAGTGTTTTCCCAAAAGATCTCGGCCTCTAACTCAGTACAACTCCCGGAATCGCAGATCTCGCGAAGAACACCATGACCTCGAGTTCATCCCGAAAATCTCAAATCCAGAGCGATTCTCGGCGTTTGGGGGCAAAGGATCACCAGCAAAAGAGGCACAAGGCACTCATATGTGAATCCCCCAAAGAAATCCGAGAGAAAACGCCCTAGAACAAGAAGAACGAAAATCCCCCAAAAATAGCTCCGAAAATACCCACGAAAATAGAAAGAGGAAAGGGAGCTCGGGAAATCAAATCATGGCACAAAGATGAGCAGCACAAACTCAATCACATAACCATGAATTCACCTATACAAACTAGGAATGATTCGAAGTAGCTCTAGGTGGAGGGGATGAAGGGGAAAACAAGTTCAAAGTAAAACCTAAAGAGATAACTAGAGAGATGACAGCCACCAGCCCTGAAGGGGCCTATTAGTAGTCCAAGTGGTGGTGTCCTAAAGACTAAACTACCCCTAAGTGATACATACCCCTCAGGGGCAAATTTGACATTTTGATCTCAGATATTTTCCGGCTCGGGCACCTTCCACTGCAAGCTAGCTTCCCTCCGACGCAAGCCTTGCAGTCACGCCGCGTGTCCTCCGGATCGAAGCTCCTCGACGCCGTTCTTGGGCCAGCCCAGGGGGGCGGTTAAACCGGCCCTGGGGGGCGGTTAAACCGCCCCTGTCAGCCGACACAGGCCCAGCTGCCCAAGTCCGCCTCGTCGAGTCCTCGGTCCATGGTTTTGAGGCCCAAACCAAGGGAAACCGTCCACCGATGATTTTGTGGCCAAATCACCAAACCCCGCGCGCAAACTTCGGTTGTTAGCCGCCACCTTGCGCCGGCTTCTCGTCCGCGTACGAGCTTCGGTTGTGAGCCGCTACCTCGCACCGGAACCACGTCCCCTTGCTCGTTCTTGCCAGCATGTGAACCGCACTTGATCCACCGGCCATCGGGTCCCTCGAACCAAGCCTACTTGTCTCTCCGCTCCTCGGAGGCCGCCATGGCTAAGACCTTTCGCGCCTGTTCTTCACCTGCACCAATGCAACCAAGCCGCATTCTACACCTACAATACTTGAGCCAAGGGAAACGTCAATCCACACCACGTTGTCAATCACTCATCACACTAGGAAGCGACCATCCACCGGTCCTCGGACACACCGGGTCCTCAAATACAAATACATGACTAATCAATCATCACAGCGAATGAATTCCTTGTGGGGAAAGGGGTTGGGTAGAATAGTTATAGGGGTGGTTTCTAAGTTAATCGAGGGTTTAGAGCCGGTGTTTTGAATAGGGTTTGGGTCTCCCGGGGGTTTAGACGGGGTTTGGAAAACGTCGGTGGAAGGCAATAAATTACTTCTAAGCTTAAGAAAGGTTTCTAGGGAATCTAATCTTATGAAAAACCTTAGAATATATTCTAATAATTTTAGGAATTGATTGGCTATTTATGGGGCTCTATTTTGAATTGGGCATAAACCGGGGTACACTAACGGAGTCTTTCTATAGGCTGAAGAATAATCCTCCTAATTCTCAGCCCTAGAAATGGGTATAAACAACTTGGATAATACTAATTAGCTTATTATTTTCCCTAGTATTTTTAGGTATTTTCTGGGAATTTTTGGGAATTTCTAAGGTGGAGAAATAACTTCTTGGGTGCACTAAGCCGGGTGTACCTAGCATTTTGCCCTGTGTCTGTGCGGCTGACAAGTGGAGCCGGCTGACGCCAGCACTGCGCCGGCCCGCGCTCCACTGTGCCGTGGACCGGCAGCATGGGCGCGTGGACCACGCGGCCCATGAGTCTGCGGTCCACTGGACCGCGTGCACGCAAGGCGGGGAGAGGGAGGTGGCGGTTGGCGTGGCCGTGGGAGTGACTGGCAGGCGGGGCCCGCGCTGGCGTGGCTGCCACGCGGGCGCCAGCGCGGCTGCCGTGCTTCACTGCGGCGCGGAGGGGCTGCAGGGGAGGCTCGCCGGAGCTCTCGCCGCCGGCGGCGTTAGTGCAGCTATCGCGACGATGGAGGCATCTACGAGCTCAGAGGAGCACGGCGGGCACAGTGGAGATGATCTCGTCGAGGTTTAGGGGCTGGTGCGGCGGCGCGACCTCGTCGGAGCTCCGGCGGCGGCGGGTGAAGAGGGGAGTCTGGGGTTGGGAGGTTCCTGGGGCTTTGGCTAGGGGTTGCGCGTACCCAGGGGGTTGCGTGGAGTGGGTTGAGGCACAAAGGCGTGGGGGAGGGGCGCCGAAGCTGACCGGCGGCTTGCCGGGGCACGGCGGTGCTTACGGCCACCGGCCGTGGCTCGACTGGGCATCACGGAGGGGAGACGGAGAGACTGGGGAGGACGTAAGGGGTCGCGGGGTGCTTACCGCAGAGTGGCTGAGGCGAGAGATGGCCGGGGTGGCGCTCTGGCGTGCGGCGGTGCTTGCGGTTCACGGCGGCGCTGCTCGGGCGGCGCTTGCTCAGGGCGCGTGCGTCCTCCAGAGCACATCGCTACGCTGCTTGGGCTCAATAGGGTGTTCTAGGTGACGTCGCGGCGGCCGGAGTGGAAACCAGGGCTTGGCGGCGGTGGGGATTGCCGGAGCGGTGCGGCGGCGCTCTTGCGCTCGCGGGGGGTGGCCGTGGTGGAGGTGCTGTGTGGAGTGGTGAGGATGACCTCCATCCAGGGCACCCGCAGGGCTATTTATAGCCTAGCGGTGCTCCCTAGGGGCTCACCGGGGCAAGCTCGCCGGCGTGCGACGCGTGCCGCCGCGGGCGTTCGTGCGGATGGCCGGAGATGGGGTGTCGGTGCCGCACTTCATGTGCGGTGGCCTCGCGTGGTACTTACACGCGTCTCGCGCGCCTTTGTCGGCCTTATCTCGGCCGGAGGAGGGGGATCGGGCGGCAACGGTGGGTTACAGGCGCGGCGAGATGGAGGAGATCGGGGCTCCCGTGCCAGGATGGCCCCTCTGACGCACGCAGGGAGCAGCAAGGGTGGCGTGGCGTTGGTTTTGGGGTGCCACGTGGGCTGAGAGCGCTGCGGTGGCGGGATGGGCGCGCGGCGGTGTTGGCACTCCTTAGCGTCACGTTTTAGCAACGCTCAAGAGCGCGTAGATATATGTCGTTGTATGCAAAATTAATTCTGCAAGCGCACAGAATATATCTCGTTGTAGCACTTCACCGTGGGTGTAACCCCAGGGTATCGTATTTATATTTCCGCAGGGAAGCAGATGGTTAAAGTGTATTGAAGAATGAAATGATATATCTTGCCAGAAATATCAAGCCACAAACCCAGGGGCACAAACTCTAGGTTTGGGTGGATAATGGTCAAGTTAATGACCGGATAGAAGGTCTGAAAGACCAGCGACACACGGAGCACCTATTTCTAAAGAAAAGGAAAGATGTTGGGAGAGACCGGACCTAGACTCTTTCTAACTCAGAGCAAAAGGCACTCTAGCCTTAGCCTAGACCCTAGCTTAGATACCGGGAACAGAGCTCGCTTCGACGGCTTGAACGGGAGAACCTCAGAACGGGGTGAGAGAGGGGGTTCTCCGGGCTCAGCACTACTGTTATGAATACACCCGAACGTGGTGGACTACGAAGGACGAACAGGGCTGTCACCACCTGCCGCCTACCACTGCTGTACCGTGGGGTGCAACACACTTCCTAGTTAATCAACAAGCCAGACACCACGTCTGCACTCGATGATTAAGATTTCTCTTGAGGCCTGTCAAGAGAAATCCTCGTCTTCCCTAAGGCGTCTTACGGCCCGGTCAAGGCGAGCAAACCCGCGAGATAAAACCCGGTAGAGCTAAACTAAACTCTACACTAAAACTAAAGGGGGAAAGGACTTTGCTCTAAAGTGAGCAAGATCTTTACTCTTAAAGAAGAGCAAGAGAGAAATATAAAAGATAACTTAAGCTCTGAAATAAGAAAGTAATTGTATAAATAAACTCTTCAAAAGAAGGAAAGGATACACGAGCTTTACCAGAACTCCGAAGACTCCGAAGGTCCGAGCTAAGCTCGACTCGACTCTACTCCCAACTCTAATCCTAATCTAAGAAATGAAAAAGGTACTAGAGCTCCCTTCAAGTAAAGACTTGAGATATGTGGTGTGTGTCTTCCCAAGGTGAATGAGCTTCCTTTTATAGTCTCCAGGGGGTGGATGTCAGCGTCATTAGAACGCCAAGGCTCTGCTTAAGCTTCACGCGAAGGAGGAGACGTGGCGGCCACAGAGGGAGGCCGGCCGACCTGGGCTAGGCCGGCCGGCCTGGCCCTGGTGCCACTTGGCACCGCCCTCTGCAGGAACGGTCCTGATGCTCTCCCAAGGTCGGTAACGGTTGCGTTTAGTTGAAGCTGTCCGAGAGTCCTAGGATGTGGGCCCTTCAATCCATGTGCTTTCATCTCTAGGCCTTCCGGGTCCTTGGATCAAACCGACGTTGTTTGCACGGTGCTTGATCATCCTGGGTACTTGGCATGGCTTGTGGATCAATGACGTGGCCAGACCTGGCCAGGGGAGGCCGGTCGGCCTGGCCTAGGCCGGCCGGCCTGGCTCTGTGCCAGGTTTGGCCCTTGTTTCTCCTGGTTCATCCTGCAATCACAACTCATCCAAAACTTGTGGAATTCGTCAGTGAAAATACTTTTATGTATGGAATATGGTATGATCATCCTCATTTTACCGAAATGTTGACGGTCACTACGAGGTTATAATGGCCGTCAACAGGCGGCGCGGCGCCGGAGAAATGAGAGAGGGGGAAGGAACCGGAGAAAAGAGAGGAGGAAGAAGGAGGAGGGGAAGTGGGCTGGGCTGAGAGTTGAGGGGCGTGGGATGGACTTCGCGGGGAGAGGCCGAGAGGGGGAGAGACGCTGGGCTGGGCCGCGTGGAAGCGAGCCGGGGGAGGGAGTTGGGGGGCCTAAAACAGACTTTAGGGGTTTGGGCCGCGGCTGGCCGGCCCACTAAGCTTAGAATTCTTTTTTTCTTATTTTTCGAAAGGGTTTTGAAAGGGATTTTGAATTCAATTTTTTTGAATCAACTTCTTTTAATTTAAACCTAGGGCTTCCGATGCTATTTCAATCCTTATAAAGCACCCCAAGTTGTAGAACTTTATTTTATTTTTCTATCGTCATTTTATATTCTATTATTCCTAGAAATTCCTATTCTAACCTATAATTATCCTTATAAATCTAATAATTAATTAAATTATCCTTATTAATTTTGAGGGTGTCACAGAGAAGAAAACCAGCAGTGGTAGATCTCGCGACAAGGAAGTGAAACAGCCGTCGCCGAAAAGGGGCAAGCTGCAGAAAGGACACATCCGCTGCCATTCAACGACATGAAATCCTCAAAGGTAACCCAAGAACATCTCCAAAAGCTGGTTGCAGATGGATTCCTCAAGGAACAACAAGTTCTATTGTGGGAGACACCAGATCCAAAGGAAAAAGCGCCAATGGTCTCCGTGGACAAAACTCTGATGTTCAGTCACTTTATCCTAATGGGATTAGGCCTCCCGACTTGTGATTTCCTTCGCGGACTACTATGCTATTACGGATTGGAGCTGCCAAATCTGACACCCAATGAAATACTCCAGATTTCCATCTATGTGTTTTTCTGTGAAGCATTCTTGGGCATTAGGCCACACTTTCAACTGTTCAGGAGGCTTTTTCAATGCAAGCCTCAACCCAAGAAAGATACAATATGCCCCGTTGGCGGAGCTGGCTTCCAATTGCGTCAAGATGCTAAAGACATTTACCTTGAGTATGATATGTTCAGTAGCAACTCGGGGTGGAAAGAACAATGGTGGTATGTTGGAGACTACAAGCCCAAACTGTCTGAGTGGACCGGAGTCGCTACAGTAGACTTCCCCGAGTGGAAGAGTCTACCCACCATTGCAGAGAACGTTCAAATCCCGGAACTACTCTCCCGCATTGCCAGGCTGAAACAAGAAGGTGTCACCGGAGCTTCCGTGGTGTATGCATGGATTAAACGCCGAGTATAAGCACTCACGCAGAAAGACCACTGGGGCTTCGAGTACAAAGGACAAGAAGATCCTTCCAGAATGAGTCATGATGAACTGAGTGAAGAGGAGATCATGGAGCGAGTGCAGATGTTGATGCCAAAAGTTGATGTTGTACCATACCTCCCCAAGCTCTTTGATGTCAAGAATCCACCCAAACCTGTAAGTATAGTACTCGTGGTATATCGTCATACACTATTATACCTGTGAAATTACCACTCTGATAGTAAAAATGTCTGTTGCGCAGGAGGATGTGGATTTATATTTCTCATGGCCAATCAAGCCTGATCAAATTCCAGCAGGTGCGGATCCCAAATTCTCGCTTCCATCTCACCTGAGGAAACCCCCAATGCAAGGTTCTGACGAGTCAGAGTCATCACTCCATTCGAGTGACTTTGAAGACTTCCGGGTGAAGCAACATGCAAAGGGTGGTGATGAAGGCACTTCTAATGCAGATCTGCTGGATAGAGACAAGGAACTATCTTTTCCAGCGGATGCGTGGAAGAGAAGAGATGCCCGCAAAAGGAAGACCATTGCTGCAAAGACAGCCTCCACCGAGTCAACTGTTAGCGACAACCCCCGGTAAGTACTCCAGTCGTACAGCAAGAGTATTTCGAATTACTACTCGTTTATAAAAAATTTCCTGTAATGCATAGGCTTGGCGATGATGAGGGTTTGCAGAATCTGCCTGAGGTGAGCTCAAAGCCCTCGAGCCCATTGAAGGACACAACACTCGAAGTCGGAGCCCCCAGTATATCACCAAGTCAGAACATTTAGAACATCGAGGCAGTGGATGATTTATCAGCCCCGAGCCCGAAGAAAATGCTAGAGTCAAGTGCGAGTGAAAATATTATGCCCTCACTGGTATTTGGCGACCCACAATTGCCAGAGAAGAAATCGAAAAGGTAAGTATTGTAGTCGTACTTGAAGTCGCCACAGAAGTAGATTAGTAATTTGAGACATTGTCTACTTATCAATATAGGAAATCCGCTCCCTTGCCTCCGAGGAAGAAATTCTACTGAGGAGCCACAACTAGAATCAACCCAGTCAGTTCCCGGTGAGCAAGAGAAATCCACAGATATCGCGAAAGAACCCAATCTGCCGACAGTAAATCCAAATGTAGAAACGGAAAAGATTCTAGAAGAAGCTGCCGCAGAAGAGATCCAAGCTGCACCCACACTGTCAGAGCCAATTGAAAGTGCCCGGGATATCGCTCCTGACGTACCATTGCTCACTGACAAGGAAAATGAAAGCGCAAAGCAAATGGTGCAGTCGAGTGCCCAGCCTATACTGGTGAAGACCATTGGGCTACAATTCCTCCCAACTTCAAGTGGGGTGGGTATAACTGAAGAAGTTCTCGCGTCAGATGTGAACGTCGCCGTGCCAGGAGTAGCAGAATTATTTGAAGATCCTCTGCTTGATACAGACGCAATTGTGGCCTTTGTTGACACAGAGAAGGATTGCTAACCTGGCACAAGGCTCAATCAAATATGTTGAGGTAATGATTCTGCCCAATAGCTATTCCATTAGTAGTCGACACCAGACTGTAATCAATAAATACTTGCAGGATTTGGCAGCACGCTCCAAAAAGATGTCCCAAGCCTTGTATGCAATGTCAGACGCATCAATTCAGGGCTCAAAAATTGGAAGTCGAACTGGCCAAAAGTAAAGAACAGCTGGCCAAGTTATCTCTGCTATTTGATTCTGTTCAAGGCGGAGAAATTAACCACTCGGCAAGAGTTGGAACAAGAGCGGAAAAATCATGCCACCCGCCAGGAAGAATGGAAGGCCGAAGAAGAAAGGCTGAAGAGGAGGAATCGAACACTGACACAGACTAATACTGATGAGTGCCTATATCCTCAATCATATCTCAGACTTGTTATTTTGCCATTGTAGCCAAGATATCTCCTTGTGCAGAGCATATGACGGCATACATGAAGCTCAAAGGTGAATGCACCTCATGGCAAAATGGTATGTATAGGGTCACAGAAGAGAAAGAAAAGCTCTTACGTGATTATACCTCTGTTTATGAGACTCATAATGAGTTTATGACAGAATATGAGCAAGCCATGAAGATACTTCAAGAATCAGATGCCACGCTGAATGATGCCTTGGAGAAAGGCAAAGCAGTCGGAGAAGAATACCAGGCTTTAAAAGTTGAACACGCTGAACTTGTCAAGGCGGCTACCACTCTGGTGAACTCTATTGGTTGTGGAACTCCTGAAGTATCCAACAAACCACTCATAGAGCGCATCCAAGAAGCCCCCAGCAAGTTTGAACTTATGTGAAGAGACCTGCTGTTATGTAGGCAGATCAAGTGCTAGCAGTCGTCCAATCCTTCTACCCAGACGCAAAATAGATGACGTCCCGACGGGTAGAGCTAACGACTGCGAGAAGACAAAGTTCGAAGAATATTGAAGCACTTTGAGCCCATAGCAGCAGAGGTCGTAGAGGGATTAAAACTTCAATGACTTGTAATCCTGCTATGAACAAAAAACGTGGTGCGACATTTGTGTAATATCAGAATACTTTTATATGCCATATTTGTTATGTACATATGTAAAGTTTTATATGAGTTATGAGTGCTTTGTGCAATGCAGGCATTCATGTGCCAAAAAATCAGTACTCCTTTTAGAGTAGAGACTCTGAAATATTTTCAAATTAGTACTCAGAGATTAGAAATTTTAGTAGACTTGTAATGTTGTCTCTTCAAGATGTGATGTACTCGTAAGTAAAGATCAACAACTTGGAATAAATTTAATGTACCCGTTGGTAGGTGCTTTCTAAGGCTAGCTGGCCTCTACAGGTGCTCAGCCTGGTCTTAGTTTGAACTAAGTACTCAAGGATCCTGGAAAAGTAGTCGTATAGATGACTCTTCGGATTATAGCTTATGTATACTGTTGCATCAACAAGTATCAAAAGAAACTCCGAAATTAAAGGAGCTAGAGTAGTCTTATAAGACAACAAAAGCATTATTTGAGCCGCGAACTCCACTTTATTTGAACGTGATAACTCAACCAGAAATCTTGAAAGTATTTACAGACTCTGATAAACTCAAAAGGATAACTCTAAGCATAGAACTTATGTAAGTGTTCGATGTTCCAGGAGTCTCTCTCTTCTACTCCTTCGCTATTCTTCAACCGATAAGACTCGGGCCCTGTCACATTATGAATAATGAACGGTCCTTCCCAGCGAGACATAAGCTTTTGCATACCCGTGGTCTTCTGAATTCTGCGCAATACCAAGTCGCCGACACAGAATGATCTCTCCTAGACGTTTCTGTCATGATAGCGCCAGACTCCCCGAAGATATCGAGTGGAATTTAACAAAGCTGCACAACGTTCCTCCTCGATAAGGTCAATCTCCAGTCGTCTCGTGTCGTCAGCGACTCCTTCGTCGTATTGCTCCACTCGTGATGATGAATACATGAGGTCAACTGGCAAGATAGCTTCAGATCCATAAACCAGAAAATATGGCGAGTGCCCAGTAGGCTTGCAAGGCTGAGTGCGAAGCCCCCAGACTACATGTCCCAACTCGTAAATCCACTTTCCTCCATACTTCTTATCATGTTCAAATAGTCGCTTCTTCAGACCATCGAGGATCAAGCCATTGGCTCTCTTGACTTGTCCATTGGCCTTGGGATGAGCTACTGATGCGTGTATGACTTCAATGCCATGTCGCTCACAGTGGTCCTTGAACTCGTAACTGTTGATATTGGAACCCAAATCTGTGATGATACGATGAGGACAACCATACCTGAGCATCATATTAGTAATGAAACCCTTGGCCTTGGTCACTGATATGTCCGTGACTGGTTTAACCTCAATCCACTTTGTAAACTTGTCAATGGCAACCAGCACATGTGTGAAATTACCCGGAGCCGTCGTGAGCTTGCCCACCATGTCGAGCTCCCAGCAGGCGAACGGCCAAGATGGAGGGATAGTGATCAATTTCTGAGCAGGCACGTGTTGCTGTCTGGCAAAAAATTGGCACCCGAGACATTTTGAACAATCTCCTCTGCGTCTTTCAGAGCTGTGGGCCAATAGAAAGCCGCTCTGAACGCCTTCCCCACCATTGTGCGTGATCCTGCATGATTCCCGCACGCACCTTCGTGTATCTCGAGTAGTATACCTTTGCCTCTTGCTCTTGGGACGCACCGCATGGCTATATTGGTGTATAGTCCTCTTCTGTATAGTTGATCCCCAATCAGTAGATAATTCTTTGATCGCCGCAAGACTTGCTCGGCTTCTGTCTTGTTTAGAGGGAGAGCCTTGTTCTTGATGTACTCAATGAACAGGATATGCCAGTCTTCCTCGATGACTAAAACCTCTCGATCTGGTCCAGGGTCACCGTTACTGACGGGAGCTGACTTCTCAAAGTCAATTGTCCTCTTGCGGAGTTCCTGAACGAAAACTCCCGCTGGGACTTCTGCACGAGTAGATCCCAGCTTGGATAATACGTCAGCTGCGACATTATCATCGCGGACTACCCAATGGTACTCGATCCCTATGAACTTGTTCTCCAGCTTGCGTACTTCCTCGCAGTAAGCATCCATATTCTCCTTCTGGCGATCCCAGTCCTTGTTTCAATGGTTGATGACGACAAAAGAGTCGCCGTATACCATCAATCGCTTGATTCCTAGAGAAATTGCAAGTCGTAGCCCATGCAACAATGCCTCGTACTCTGCTTCATTGTTGGACACCTTCCAGAAGATTTGCAGAACATACTTGAGTTGGTCACCCTTGGGTGAAATAAAAAGCACTCCCGCGCCAGCGCCTTCGAGCTTGAGAGAGCCATCGAAGTACATGATCCAGTGTTCTGGTCTGCAGACAGGGATATCCACTTGTTTCTCGCGCCACTCAGCCATGAAGTATGCCAGGACTTGCGACTTGATGGCTTTCTTGGACTTGAACTCGATGCTGAGTGCTCCGAGCTTGACTGCCCACTTTGAAATTAGCCCGGTGGCGTCCGGGTTGTGTAAGATTTCTCCCAGGCCAAACTCCGTGACCACTGAGATGGTGAATGTGTCGAAGTAGTGGTGCAGCTTCCTTGACGTGATGAGTAATGCGTAGAGTAGCTTCTGCACCACTGGGTATCGAGCTTTGGACTCCGTGAGTACTTCACTGACGAAGTACACCGGCCTCTGCACAGGATATGCATGGTGGTCCTCAGGCCTTTCGACAACCAGTGCAGTGCTCATCACATGAGTCGTAGCTGTGATGTAGAGTAGCAGCTCATTGTCATCATCGTGCGGAGCAGTCAGTATTGGCGGTTTTTGGAGATGCTGCTGAAGATCCGCCAATGCTGCTGCTGCTTCCTCCGTCCATTAGAACATGTCTCCCTTTTTCAGTAGCTTGAAGAAGGGCAAGCCTCTTTCTCTGAGTCATGAGATGAAACGATGCAGTGCAGTCATGCACCCAGTAAGCTTCTGGATGTCTTTGATTGTCTTTAGAGCCTCTATGGCTGTGATGGCGTTGATTTTCTCTGGGTTGGCCTCAATACCTCGGTGACTGATGATGAACCCGAGTAGTTTCTCAGAGGGTACTCCAAAGACGCACTTAGTCGGGTTCAGCTTCCAATTCTACTTCCGCAGAGATGCGAAAGTTTCTTCCAGATCAACAATGAGATCATCAGGATTCCTGGTTGTCACACCCAGATTTACACAAAACCTGAATGCGGCCGTATGTGTGCCCAGGACGTCCACAGAACACATACAGCTTACAAATATGGATCTCAAAGAACACAATGCTCGAATAAAAGTAGTTTACATCCAGAGTTTAACACAAAGACATAGTCTTACATAAATAACACAGCGGAAGTCTATTTATTAAAGCTCTCAACTAAAGACGAATGGCGCCTCAATCCCACAGGGACGCCGACTGGTTGACCGCAGCTCAGAAGTAGGGGAGATCCTCCGGGAAGTCTGCGATCGGATCCTCATTCACTGCTCCATCTGTTACCAGTCCGGGATTTTGTTGATTGTTGGCAAGTGTAAGTAACTCATTTACTTAGCAAGTATAACAGGAGTTTATGCAAGGCTAAAAAGGCTGACCCGGGTTGACTGCTTTAGCACTTTTAATTGGTTCGTTTTATTATTCGCCTAATTACTACAAGTGTATGAGAACTCCTAGTTAAACCCCATTAAAGGTGTATGAACATTAGAACCATCGATCGACATCATTAACATCATCTTCTAATAAAAAAGGATCCAGGCCGCTCGTGACCGTGAGCACGGCTATCATGATAGATGTACACTCTGTAGACGTTTCGCCCTTTCCCCAACCGTTAGCGTAAAAGCTCAAAGGAGCTTTCAACCCAACCACGCACATGCCATATTTCTGAGGTGCGAGTGCATAGGGACGCTACAAGGCTTTTCACTAGACACCCTAACAAACACAGTAGCCGTAGTGGTACAACATAGGCAGCATGACCCAAGGCATCGAGATCAACCGTCGCTCAGGGCGCAGCGTGAGGGGAGTCGATGGCGTCCGGAGCACGGGCATCGCCCTTTCGGCGCAACGTGTGGAGTATCAGGGCGCAGCGGAAACACTCCTACACGGGACTGTGCCTAACGAGACATAGCCAATGGATCTCAGAGCGCAGGTGAGACCGTCCTCGATGGATCAAACCATACTCTCACCCATGTTCCCCACATACGCCTTTCGGTAACCACTGGTAAGCTAGAGACGTACAAGCTACTTGTCCAAGACCAGAGCCATAATAGTTACGGCGGCGGCGACAGGTTCCTGGGTTGCCGCTTAATGAACCGGACCTTAAGGAGAGACACTAGAGCATACACGAAACAAGCTCTAGCTCCCTGAACCATGTTGCTAAAAAGCAGGTTTTACCATTAAGTTAAAGTGAACCATTAAGTCATGATTAACAGTTAAGTAAAGTGATGTAGCTGCGCTTAGCAAAAGAACTACCCATATGCATAAACCCGGGATAACAAGGTACATGATAAAAGTACTAGGAATTGCCTTAAGGTAAATCAACTTAGACTCATGCATATGTATAAATGATTGCGGTAGTGTATAGGTATCAAGGATGTTCCATGCTATACTTGCCTTCCTCAAAGCCCGGCTGCAGCTGCAAGTCTTGCTCCTCGAACTCCTGGTCGCCCACGAACTCGAATGGCTCTCCGGCTGCTCACGCAATCACCACACAGGCCAATACATGCAAGCAAAGTTACTCTATTAGAACAGTACACAAAACAGTAACAAAAGAGCAAGAAAAGGCTATAAAACTATTCTACGCTTCACTACGAACACATGAGCGCGAGAATCACGCAAATCGGAGCTAAAACGTGAAAACTACGCTAAAACAAGATCCAGGGACTTACTGGTAAGAAAATAAAACTACCAGGGACCTATCTGCGAGGAACATAAAACTACGCTGGACTAAAACGTAAAAACAGGAAAACCCAGGGGCCTCTGCGCAAAAGCGGCAGACGGCGGCGGACGGCGCTGACGGCGGATGGCGTCAACAGACGCCGTCTGCTGGCGTCATGCTGACGCGCGGCGGCGGCGGCACTGTGCCGTGGACCGCGCGGCGACCGCGGTCCATGGTCCACGGTGGACCGGCTGGCGTACCCCTTCCGGGGATCTGATCCTGGCCGCTCACGCGGGATCGAACAGCGGCCGGTGGCTGCGGAGCGTGGGGCGGCGGCAGGTCGCCGGCGCGCGGCGGCGCCATGGCCAGGAGTGGCCGGCACGCGGCGTCCTGGCGCTGCGGTGCACGGGAAGCGGCGCAGAGGCCACGGGGGCGCGGCGGAGCTCACCACGGGGTCGATGGGGTCGTCGTCGGGGGCGGCTAGGGTTCCGGAGTGGCTGCGCGGGCTCGAGCGGCTAGGGTTGGGCGAAAAGGTGGGCGCGGGTGGCGGCGGCTCGCCTTAAATAGGCCAGGGGCCCTAGGCGTGCGTGCCCGGGGTAGGGGACGGGCCCCACCTGGCGGTGAGCGCGGGCGGCGCGGGCGAGCGGGCGACGCTGGGCCGCAGGCGGAGCTGGGCCGCGGCACTAGTGGGCTGCAGTGCTGGGCCGCAGGTGCGCGAGGGGAAGGGAAGGAAGGGAGCGGGCCACGCTGGCTGGGCTGGGCTGGCGCTGGCGCTGGAGAGAAAAGGAAGGGGAAAAGGAGAAAGGGAGGGAGAGTTAGAGGGGGTTTTCTAGACTTGGGGAAAAAGAGAAAAGCAAGAAAAAAGAGCAACCAAAACATTCAAAATAAAAAATATATGCACCAGCATGAATGCAACAAGATGTTCCTAAGCCTTATATTTGCTTTTAATTTCTTAAAAGGGTTTTATTTTCCCTATATTAATTATGGCACTTTAACAAAAAAGCAATTTAATTACTAATTCTTGAAAGGGAAATTTTAGGGTGTTACACTGGTCTTCACAACCACATCATCCACTTAAGCTTCCACGTTGCGGTGTAGTTGCTTCTCAAGGCAGAGCTGGATAGCGCGCTGATAGGTCGCTCCGGCGTTTTTCAACCCGAAGGACATCATGGTGTAGGCGTACGCCCCGTAGGGAGTGATGAACGCCGTCTTGACTTGATCTTCTTCTTTTAGAGATATCTGATGATAACCTGAGTAGCAATCAAGAAAGCAAAGCAGAGCGCAGCCAGCAGTGGAGTCGATAATCTGGTCGATGCGTAGGAGCCCAAAGGGGTCCTTGGGGCAGTGCTTGTTTAGATTGGTGTAGTCGACACACATCCGCCACTCGTTGTTGTTCTTCTTTTTCACCAAGACTGGATTTGCCAGCCAATCAGGGTGAAAGACTTCCTTGATGAATCCCGTGGCGAGTAGTTTCGCCAACTCTTTCCTGATTGCCTCGCGCTTGTCAGATGCAAATCGTCGCAGTCGTTGCTTCTTGGGAGTTGCCTTTGGATCAACATTTAGTCTGTGCTCGATCAGGTCCCTTGGCACCCCTGTCATATCCGCGGGTTTCCACGCGAAGATGTCGCGGTTAGCCTGTAGGAACCTGACGAGCGCGTCTTCCTATTTTGGAGTCAGGCTAGCCCCAATCTTGGTGGTCTTGGACTGGTCACCTTCCTTTAGCTCTGCATCCTTCGTTGCCACGTCATCAGGAGTGGTCGCCTTAAATGGCCCTGACTCCTTTGTAGGAATCTCGAGTTCTGTCTTCCTGAGCTTTTGAGCAGCCACAAAAATTTGAGCCATAGAGTTAGGCACCTGAGTGGTGGCTGCAAACTCTACGGCCTCTCTGTCGCAGTCGTACGACCGCCTCAAGTCGCCACGGAGGGAGATAACGCCCTTGGGTCCTGGCATCTTGAGGACGAGGTAGACATAGTGGGGGATGCCCATGAACTTGGCTAATGCAGGACGTCCGAGGATGGCTTGATATGAAGTTTCGAAGTCTGCCACCTCGAACTTGATGTACTCTGTCCTGAAATTCTCTGGAGTGCCGAACATTACTGGTAATGTGACTTGGCCAAGTGGGAGACTACCATTACCAGGAACGATGCCGTAGAACGGGGAATCTGTGGGCGTCAGCAGCCTGTCGATGTCGAGGCCCATCCTCTTCAGGGTGCCGAAGAATAATACGTTCAGTCCTGCACCGCCGTCGATGAGTACCTTGGTCAGCTTTGACCCCGCCACCGTGGGATCCAGGACAAGTGGCAATTGCCCTGGTTTATCGTAGCTGTTCCATTGGTCCTCTCTTGAGAAGGTGATTGGAACCTCTGAGTATTTTAAGTACCATGGGACAGCTGGCTCGACCGCCATGATGTGACGCATGGCGAGCTTGTGGTTCCTCTGGGTTGGGAAACCGTAGTCGCCTCCGATGATGACCATGATGTACTTTACTCGGCTTTTGGAATTTGTTCGTCTCGTCCTCTTTATCTTCCTCATCGTCCGCCTTCTCTTTGTTCTTGGCTGCGGGATCGAGAGGTTGCTTCTCTGTCTTCTTCTTGCCTCTTTCCTCACGCGATTGCTGATGATACGCGCGTTGGAGATCATAGCATTGACCCATAGTGTGCCTCTGCTTTGGGTGCATTGGACATGGTCTCTCCATGATCTTCTCCACATCGCTCTTGCCGGGGTAGCTCTTTTTTGGCTTCTCATGCTACTGTCTAGCGTCGCGACTGTATCATCCGGCTTGTGCTTGTTGTGCTGGAAATTCTGCTGGCCCTTATGGTTGTTGCCCTTGTTGTCCTTCCTCTCCTTGCCCTTGCGAGGATCATACTTTTCAAGGTCACGGTCTTCTTGTTCGGACCATGCTTCCACCTGGTTGCGCAGAGCTTCCAGAGTCTTTGGGCGGTGCAGGCCAAACTGCGTGTCGAAGTATCTGTTCGTGATGCCATTCTGGAACAGATCGATGCAGTCGCGTTCAGATACGCCGACCACCAGGGTCTTGATCTCCATGAATCGGTGCATGTACTCACGTAGATTTTCATTAGACTACTGCTTGCACATGGCCAAGTCATATCGAGTCTTGGGTCGGTTGTAGGTGCCTTGGAAGTTCACCATAAACATCTTCTTGAGTCGTTCCCATGAGTCGATGGAGCGTCGTGGCAGGTTCTCGAACCATGTGAGCGGGGCAGGCTCGAGTGCTAATGGAAAGTATCGGCACTTAATTGCACTGTTGCTGCCAGCGCATTCTATGGATGTGGAGTAGATGCGCAGCCATGACTCAGGGGAAGTCTTGCCATCATATTTTTCGAAGCCTGCTGGCTTGAAAGGTTGCGGGTACAACGCCATCCGGATGTCCCTGGAGAACATCGGGTACTCGTCATCTTCCTTGTATCCCCGCTCTTCATCGCGCCTCTTGGAGTCGATGATTGACCGCATCTCACGGTTGGCGTTGATCACTGTCTGAGGTCATCACTGTCTGCCGGCCTGTGTGAGGATGCGGCTCGGCCTCCCTCGTTGCGACTGGCATTGGCCCGTAGTTGGCCTCGTCCATTTGGACGGTTATCATCTAGGCGGTTGGGAGGTGCACCTTCCCCGCGGTTTGCGCCTCCTAGGCGGCTTGGAGCCGCCGGGGGTGGTCTGTCTCGTGAGCGGTTACACCCGCTGCTGTTGACTTCTTCGCTGGGGGCCGGCAGGTGACTGCGTGTCGGATGAGGTGGCGAGTGCTTTGTCGAGAGTGCGAATCATGGCGTTGATCCGATCGAGTGCAGCCTCGGATTGTGGGGTTCACGGCAGGCTACGGATGTGGTAAGCGATCTCCATGGCTAGCACGCGACCTTCGCGAATTCATGCGTGAGGTTGCGCCCGGCGAAATGGCGATCGCGGGGCGTCAAGGCGTCGTAGAGCCCTCTTATTATTGCGGGTCTCCCTTGCCGCTGCTTGCTCTCCTGTTTCTCCATTGGGTGCTAGTTCGTCTTCGGAGATGTCAGCCTCCAGCTCGAAAGCCCAACGTGGATCGTCTTCGACAGCGAGAGCATCAGCGTCAGTGCCAGCACCAGCTCCGGTTGCACCGCCAGTTCCTCCAGCGCCGGCCATGAACACCTGTCGACTGGGCTCGACAGAGTCACTGGTGGTTGGGGTGAGGAGCTCGGTGGTGCTCTCCTCGTCTGATTCTAGCGGTGTGCCGTATTGGAACGGCAAATCTTCAGTGATATCGGACCCAAAGAGTACAAAGACTTGGCCGGACTCGTGGATTTTCCAGGGTGTCTTGTCTCTTAGGAACACGACTCTTCCTTCAGGCGTGGCGTGGATCACCAGGTCTTGCCCGCCATCTTCTTGTGGGATCTCCTCATCCGAGTCCGAGTTGTACACGGGGATCACCTCCCTACGGGAGCTAGCGTGTCCTGCCATGACTCGGACTGGGGCGTCTCGCTTCGAGTCCGAAGTGGACTCGATCTGGCTCTGCAATGCCTCGCAATAGACGCGGGTCGAATTGCAGAGTCCAAATGGAAATTGGGGTGGGAGGGTTACTTGCAGCTTCTGTTCCGCAGTCGTGATCGACTCGGACTCATGCCCGCGGACGATGTCCGCGAGCGTGACCTCGCCAAGTTGCTCGGCCAGATCTTCCATAGCGGGCACTGGTTCTTCCTTCTTCTCCAGGGGCGTCTCGAGGTAGCTATAGAAGCCACCCGAGCCGTCTGCGACGTAGACCCAAGAACCGAAGTTGAACCTCGTGCCTTCCTGAGGCGCTTCAGATTGGATGTAGGTCACCATTGCGTTCTCCACGGGATCTTCGAGAAAAACCCCTACCTGGCGCGCCAGACGTCGGTGTTCTACTGTCGATCCTACCGGGGATACTCCGAGGTAGTAGAGTTCAGGTGGGATTTCGCCGAGATCAGGAATGCAAAGGCCAAGAGACTCATGATTTTAGACAGGTTCGGGCCGCCGAGATAGCGTAATACCCTACGTCCTGTATGGTGGTTTGTATTCAATGAGACGTAATCTTTCGAGGAGGTCCCTGCCCAACCTTATATACACGGAGGGCAGGGTTACAAGGTCGGTTCCGAGTAGAATCCTAACCTAATACAACTCGTAGAATGCTTTATAAGTCAATCCGAATAGTCCTATGACTGGTTTCGATAACGAAGAGAGTCCTTGCAGTACTCTACCCGTAATCTTCACGCTTGGTACGACTTCTTTAGAGATTATCCATGCGTCCTTATGGGCCCATGGTCATACCTCCGACATCCATGCTGACCGCGTCGAAGGAAAATAGAAGAGTCGAGTGCGGGGTGTGGAAGCGGAGCCCAAACAAACAAATAAAAATTGAAAAATTGATGAGGTGGACCTAATTTATGTTGAATTGGCTCATTGAATTAGGAGGTTTTCTATTAATACATAGATGATACTACCACATTTATATTTAGCTAATAAAATAGAGCTGGAGATGCTCTCTCTGAAAGCGAGGAGATGCTCTCTCTAAGAACGAATGATTTCAAAAACAATTAAATCTTAAAAAAAACTAATTTAAGCGTTATTTTCCTTCTTTTTCTCCGTCTCATTGACTGTTCGTCTGTTCCCAACTCTTCTTCCACCGTTCTGTTTGACTGTTCGTCTGCTCCCAGCTCTTCTTCCGTCGCGTCAAAAAAAAAGTCTTTTTTCTGTCAGCACGGCCGCTTCACTGGTTCTGCTTGACTCAAGCCAAGCCAACCGACGATGATGGAGGAGGTAGACCCGGCGGTGGATGGGTCCGTGCTCTGGCTCGCGCAGACCATCCTGGAGATCCTCTTCGCGGGCAAGATAGAGGCGTGGCTTCGTCAAGTCGGGCTCGCCGCCGCTGCCGGGAGGCTCAGGTCCGAGATCGAGAGGGTGGAGGCGGCGGTTGCCGCCGCGAAGGGGAGGGCGGCTACGAACATGCCGCTGGCCCGGTCTCTCGGCCGGCTCAAGCAGCTGCTCTACGACGCCGACGATGTGGTGGATGAGCTCGATTACAAAAGGCTGCACCACCAAATCTGTGGAGGTAATCTGTAATTTATAGACATTTAGTGAATTCACAAAATTTGTTTCGATGACAATATTAGCCTTAGGTTGAATTTTTACAATTCCGAGTTATAGTTGTGGATGCGTGCGTGAGCTCTAATTTGATTTTTGGGGCTCAAAATTACATATTGCATATTAGAGCCTCGCTTCGTGACCTTTTGTTCATTTACTTTTTTTGATCCAAAGTTCTTTTGATATATGTGTGTACTGAAATTGAAGCTCAGTTTTCGTGTGAATGTTTCTGTTCATTTGATTTTGACGCTCAGATATCAAATTACAAATCTTTGATTTTGACCATTTGGGTCCCAAGGCATCGGGTGGACCCAGTTCGCCTTGAGGAACACTTATCGCGTAGGTGGGTCTTCTTGTTGCCTTTGAAACACTAGGATGAAGTGCATGCGTGTAAAAACTAAAGAGCTCACACCAGTTATTTTCTAATGGCCAAGAGTAGATAAGAAGCTCCGCTTACATAGATGATCCTTTTGATAGAGACTGATAGTAAAGTCGCGTAGTGCCATGTCATTATTTTCTTTCTTATTGAACACGTGTTTTATTTTTTTCGCAGAGACATCTGGTGTACCTACTGGTGCTGAAGGCATGGATAGAAATGATACAGAGCAAGTAGATGATCAAGAGATAATGCTGGTATTTCCAGCAGCAAAGACCGAAGAAAACGATCCAAGGCGTGGGAAGAGTTTCGCATTACAGAAGTCGTTGATGGGAAACCTGTGAAAGCAGAGTGTATTCACTGTGGTACCCTGGTTGGATGTGAACCTTGCAAAGTGTCGGTGTTCTACCGTCGATCCTACCGAGGGGTATCCCGAGGTAGTAGATTTCAGGTGGGGTTTCGCCGAGATCAGGAACGCAATGGCTACACAACACAAGGTTTAGACAGGTTCGGGCCGCCGAGATAGCGTAATACCCTACGTCCTGTTTGATGGTTTGTATTGCGTATGGATGTAATGTGTGTCTCTCTGTTGAGAGACTTGGTGGTTCTTCCTGAGTCTATGGTCCTACCGATCTAGGCACCCTGCCCTCCTGAGTTCAGCGCAAAATCCATGCTGAAGGACCTCTAGCCTTGTTCAGCGCAAAATGTATGGAAGAGTTACTGAGAAAAATTCCATTATAAAGATGATGACTAGAGACAAATCTGAGGGTGTAGTTGTTCTTCCTATTGTCGGTATTGCAGGTATTGGGAAGACAGCTTTTGCTTAGTTGGTATACAATGATCCAATTGTGAAAAGTAAATTTGAGCACAAGATATGGGTTTGGGTGTCAAAGAACTTTGATGAAGTAAGACTTACGAGGGAGATGCTAGACTTTGTTTCTCAAGAAAGGCATGCGGGGATAAACAGCTTGGCTAAACTTCAGGAGATGTTGATGAGTCATGTCACATCAAAGAGGTGTCTGGTTATTTTAGATGATGTTTGGGGTGACATGAATGATCACACATGGAACAAGCTGTTGGTTCCTTTGAAGTCTGCCAATGCGAATGGCCCTGTGATTCTTGCAACAACTAGAATATTGTCTGTTGCAACCAGGATTGGCACAGTTGGAACTATAAAGTTAGGTGCTTTAGAAAGCCATGAATTTTGGTCATTGTTTAAAGCATGTTCTTTTCCTGATGAGAACTACAAAGGGCATCCAAGTCTAAACATTATTGGTCAACAAATATCACAGAAGTTGCATGGCAACCCGTTAGCAGCAGAAACTGCAGGGATGCTATTAAGGGAACATATTAGCATTGACTACTGGAATAACATTTTACTTACTGAAAAGTGGAAGTCCCTAGAACTCAATATAGGCATCATGCATGCTTTGAAGCTTAGCTAGGATCAACTGCCCTATCATTTACAGCAATGCTTCTCTTTTTGTTCAATATTCCCCAACAATTATCCATTTCTTGGTAATGAGTTGGTCCGAATTTGGATTTCACAAGGATTTGTGAGGTTCCATTCAAGTAAGAGACTAGAGGTCATAGGACAAGACTACCTCACGGATTTGGTGAATCGTGGCTTCTTGGAACAAGTTGAAAGAGATCTCCCAGTCGGCAATCATATATGCTATGTTTTGTGTGGTCTTATGCATGAATTTGCGAGGCTGGTATCAAAAACTGAGTGTGCATCTATAGATGATGGAAATTGCAATGAGATACCACCAGCTATACATCATTTATCAATTCTGTGCGATTCTTCAAACCATAAATATCTAGGTGGGAATGTACATGACAATCACAGGTTTGAAGAAAAAATGCAAAATGTAGTTTTATCAGTTAGAAAACTGAGGGCCTTGGTATTAATTGGGAAATATAGCAGTTCATTCCTCCAAGCTTTTGAGGATTTATTTCAGAAGGCAGAGTGTTTACGTCTGCTCCAAATAACGAATGCTGGTTTTGGTTCCTTTCTACCTCAAGCTCTAAGCACGTTCTACCATCTGCAAGTATGGCCAAGTTTGGGAATCCTATAATGCCTGCCCATATGAATTATCTGGTGAACTTGAGGCATTTTAATGCACCACAGGGATGGCACTCCTCCATTTCCGGCATTGATAAAATGACCTCTCTTCAAGAGCTACATGATTTTAGTGTCAGGAATTCTAGGGACTTCAAGATAACAGAACTAAAGTCCATGAATGAGCTTGTACATATTAGTGTGTCTCAAGTTGAAAATGTTAGAAGTGGACATGAGGCTTTCACTGCAAGACTGAAGGACAAACAACATTTGGAAATGCTGCAGTTGTCGTGGAAGGATACTTCACAGTCTGATTATCACAATAACGTAGAAGAACTTCTTTTTTTTTGCGACCGTGCCTTGGCACGTTTTTCATTAAGAGGAAGAAGAAAGTTTGATTACACACCCTGCGTAGTCATTCAGGATGATGACACGCAACTGCGGGCTACACAACGGCCTGTGGCCAAAAGAAATGGTTGTCAATTACACGGCACTTATTGTGCGACCTGCAATAAACGGGACAAGAGAGGTGTAGCGCGCATTGGTCCAAGTTGCAATTTCCTCTGAGATATGTTGTACCAGCTGTGTCACTGTTTTGCTTCGGCGATCAAATGTTCTGGCATTCCGTTCCAACCACAAGCACCATGCTATTAGGATTACTACCGTGTCCAAAGACTTCTTGTCTTCCTTTGATAGGCGTGTGCGTGAATGTGCCCACCAATCTGCGAAAGAGAAAGCAGCCTGTGTAGGAACCAAAGCTTCCCAGTTGCATCGGTGAAGTATGTGATACCAGACCTCACGGCTGAAAGGGCAGCCCAGCAGCAAGTGTGTGATCGTCTCCGGTTCTTGAGCACAGAAGGTACAGCTGTCGTCGTCCTGCAAATTGTGGCGTTTCCTCCTTGCGGCAGTCCAACAACGCTCGTGCAAGACGGTCCAGATGAAGAATTTGCATTTGTTAGGCGCTCTAGCCTTGCGCAGGATCTTGGCTCCCTGAATGGCGTACTGACCCACAAAGAACACACGATAAGCTGAGGCTGTTGAGAAGCTGCCGTCATTTGTCCATCTCCATTTAACCACATCCTGCACATTGTCTTGCAACTGGACCTCTCTGATTAACTCCCACATGTCAAGGTAATCCAGCAGCACCTGTACAGTTAGTGCTCCTGTTATATCGTTGACCCATTTGCGGTTTTGCAATGCCTCTGCCACGGTGCGTTGTTTCTGAACTCTTGGACGGACGGCCTGCAATAGGCAGGGTGCCAAATCTCCAATGGACTGTCCGTTTAGCCAGCGATCAAACCAGAACAAGGCATGCCGACCATCACCCACCTCCACAGTTATGGAATGCTCAAACATTGCTGTAACCATTCTTTCCTCCTTAACCGGTAATTGCGACCAGGGCTTTGAAGGATCAGTACGCTTTAGCCAAAGCCATCGCATACGAAGGGCATAGCCCATTAATTGGAGGTCAGGAATTCCAAGCCCTCCAAGTTCTGTTGGCCGACAGACCCCAGGCCACGCAAGTAGGCAGTGTCCACCAGATACTGTTTCCTCCCCCCTCCATAGGAAAGCACGTCGACGCTTGTCAATACAGTCAATGACCCATGGTGAGAGAGATATCGCAATCGCCGTGTGAATGGGTATCGCCGACAATTTCACCTTAACCATGACGAGCCTGCCTGCTTTATTCATTAATTTTGCCTTCCAGCTAGGGAGTCCAGTGATCACCTTGTCCACCAAAGGCTGCAGGTCGGCTTTCTTGAGCTTCCTCACTGATAGGGGAATTCCTAGGTAGTTGCATGGAAAGGCTTGTAAGCGTCCCGGGAAGAACCTCATCAATGTCGCCGTCTGATCCAGCCCGCAACGAATCGGGGATATGAGGCATTTCTCAGGGTTGATGGACAGTCCTGATGCTCCCCCAAACAGGTTTAGGATGTTAGTCATCGCCACAAGATCTTGCTGCACTGGTGAAAGAAATAGAACAACGTCATCCGCATACAGATACGCTCTTTCCTTGATGATACCCGATCCGAGCCCTTGTAGCAGTCCCTCCCTGTCTGACAACCTGATCAGTGAGTTGAGGGCCTCCATAGCAAGCACGAACAACATCGGAGATAGCGGATCGCCCTGACGCAGTCCCCTAGCATGACAGATACGTTTACCCGGTGCTCCGTTGACAATGATCTTTTGTACTTGCCGTTGATAACAACATGCTTATCCAGTTTAGCCATCGCCTGGTAAACCCCATGTGCTTGAGGATCTCCAGCAGAAATGTCCAATTTACCGAATCGAAAGCTTTTGCAATATCCAACTTAATCAGAGCACTTGACAGTTTTTTACGGTGTAGCAACATGGCCGTGAGCTGAACAGCTTTAAAATTATCATGTATTATCCGACCTCTTATGAAAGCACTTTGGTTGACGCTGACCAAAGTCTGTAGGGATGGCGCAAGTCTGTTGGCAAGTACCTTTGCAAATAGCATGGAGAAGCTATGAATGAGACTAATAGGTCGGTAGTCGCCAATGTGAGCTGCATCCCTCTTCTTTTTGAGAAGAATCATATACGCCTGGTTCACTAGATGTAGGCTTCGGCCATCCAAGGACCACAAGGCATGAAAGGCTCTCATCATGTCATCTTTAATTATTGGCCATGCAATCTGATAGAAAAGGCCTGTAAAGCCATCGGGACCGGGCGCCTTATCTGACGGCAATTCTCGAATAGTTTTCCATACTTCGTCTTCCGAGAAGCAGAAGTCTGTGTGGGATAAGTCTACCGTCGGAATGCCAAGTTTCTGAAAATCGAATGCCACCGTACGTTGGGAGTTCGTCCCCAGTACCTCGTCGAAGTGTTGATAGATTGCCTCAGCTTTGGCTTCGTCGTGGACGACCTCCATTCCATCCACGATCAGGGAGTCAATGTGATTTCTCTTGTTGCGGTGGCAGGCTTGAAGGTGAAAAAACTTTGTGTTGGCATCGCCTTCTGCCAAGTAAGTGATACGCGATCGCTGCCGCATAATTGTCCGTAACAGAGATGCAAGCCCCAGACATTTAAGCTTCATTTTGTTGCGTAGGTTTCGTTCATGCTGCGCGAGGATTCTGGACTCCTGGGCCACATCAAACCTGTAGACCAGCTCCTTGGCTATGGCCAGCTGTAACCGAACAGAGCCAACATGTTTGGCACTCCACCTTTTCAGTGCAATCGCTGTGTTACGCAGCTTGTAGTCGAGGACTCGAAAGGCATCAGCTTGTGGGTATGGGCAGTACCACGCCTGCTGCACGGTCTCCAGGAAACCCTCATATTTGGTCCAAATGTTCTCAAACCGAAAACGTCTAAACGTCTTGAGAACACAGCTAGTTTGCAGGAGCAACGGTGCATGGTCAGAGAATTCTGAAGAGAGAGCTCGCAGGCTGTAATCTGGGAAGGATTGTACCCACTCATCTGTCGCGAACGCCCGGTCGATGCGCTCCAAGGTTGGATCAGCTCGCTCATTGCTCCATGTGTATAGACGTCCCTGCAGGTGGAGCTCGAGAAGTTCCAGATCATCCAGCAACTGTCGAAAGTTGCCCATCCGTCGTCTGTTCAAGCGGCCGTTGCTTTTATCAGCGGCTTGGTATATCATGTTGAAATCTCCACATATCAGCCACTCATCTGATCGCCCTGACTTTAGTTGGCGGAGCTCCTCTAGGAAACGGATCTTGTCCTCATCTAGGTGTGGGCCATAGACGCATGTAATCCACCATGTGTTATCACTCTCTACCAGTGAAACTTTGGCTGTTAAGGTGTACTCACGATATACTGGATTAGATACCTCCCAGATGTCACGCCGCCAAGCGAGGATGATCCCTCCACAAGTGTTTGTTGCTGGTAGTGCAAAGTGATCAAAAGCAGGCCCAAGCAGTTCCATAATGATGGAGTTATTACACACATCAAGTTTTGTTTCTTGCAGAGTTAAGATTGAAATACGCTCCTGTTCGACCAAAGTACGTACCATAGTACGTTTAGCTCTAGCATTAAGCCCCCTTACATTCCATACCAACATATTTTCAGCATTCATGATGGAGACGATTTTGCGACCAAAAGGAGGGAGTGTAGGCCTAGGGCTCCACCTCTTCTACCACGGCCTTGAAGGACGACCCGCCTTCCGGCAACAGTTCATCAAGCGCTTCACACTGCGATGGGGATAGTGTGGCGGAGAAGACCTGCAGGAACCTTTGGAAAGCAGCAGCGTCGAGGGGACCGGTCGCCGAGGAGATGCCCAACCGCTTCATCAGCACGTTTTGTGCCTGGAGCGCCGGCTTGGAGCTTCTGTGTCTTGATTTCTTGGCGAGTCTCTCGCTCCGACGTATAGCTGGTGTGGTTGCCGGTTGTTCGCGCGGCCGTCGTCTTGGCGGCGGTGTCTGCAGCGCGGTCGGCGACAGCGGCCTACAGACAGAGCTTGCGAAGTGAGCGACCACATTTTTAACCGGTGTGCCAACGTCCGGCGTAAAGTGCAAGGGCAAGCCCTCAAGCGTTCCTCTAGTAGTTGTAACGAAACTACATAGAGGCGAGGTGGGTGCTAGTTCAGGAACTGGAGCATCATCAAAGCGGACTACCTCCATTTGTGCCGCTACCTGATCGACTGTAGAGTTCCCGGCTGGCCCATTGTCAAGCAGCTGGTGTGGCGAGCCCATACGTAGCGGTACTTCGAATGGGCCATTCGCTTGTTGGGCTACGTTCCCCAGTGACGACCCAGCAGCGGTCGGGCCCCCATCTTCGCGACCTGGGCGAGCCGTTACGACCGCTTCCCACAGCATGGGGTCCACGGTCCTGGCGAAACACCCCTGCGCCGCCCGGGGAAGGATCATGTCTCCCAACTCGCAACCTTGGGCCTTGTCTTTTTCTTGTTGTCGCAACTCTGTTGGCTGGAGCGGCTTCCTTGAATTCCGGCAGGCTTCAATCACCATCGGGTCGTCACGCGCGCGGTGCTCGAGCCCCGCGTCGCCCGTTCTGGCACACGCCACCGCCAGTATGGCCTCGTCAACCATGTTCGTGGGGCCAGTCTCCACAGTCAATCCTTGATCGACAGCATCCTCCGGGGTGAATAGTTTCATTTTGGTTACAGAAACTACATCTTTTATCTCCCTGCCATTTCCTTTTCACTAGATTATCCTTGGTCAGTATAGAATTCTTCTTGATTAGCCACATGAAGATTTTAATCTTCAGAGGCATTTTAGATTTCCATATTTCTATATTGTGGTCTGTAGGATCTTCTTTGCATAGCTGCTTGTATGTTGATTTGACAGAAAAAGTACCAGATTTCTCCCAAATCCATTTAGGTGAATCATCATCCTGAGATAAAGCCATGACAGTGATCATATCACCCAGCCACTTATATTGTTGTTGTTCCTCAACATTAAGCCATCTCTTGAATGTCAACCTCCAGTTTCTGCTTGCTATGTCAGCAACTGTTTTGTTTTTCTCATTGCAGATATCAAACAAACCAGGGAACTTATCTTTTAAAGAAATCAACCCGCACCAAGGGCCTTCCCAGAAATCAGTCATCCTGCCATTTCCAATTCTGATTATTCGTCCTTCTCTGTATATATCTTTCACTTTCAATAGGTCATTCCAAACTGAAGAATTTTTTGGATTGACTCTTAATTGAGAGATACTTTTCCCATTCACATATTTTTGTTTCACAATATGCTGCCAAAGGCCTTTCCCATGTTCCAATTTCCACCACCATATACACAACAAACTTAAGTTCATTTTCCTTAAGTTTTTGATACCCAATCCCCCTTTTGCTTTGGTTTAATAACTTTTGACCACTTGACCAAGTAATACTTTCTTTTCATACCCCCCCCCCCCCCTCCCCCCGCCAAAAAAAGGCTTCCTTGTTTTGTCCATCCACTTTATTATAGTTTTTCACAGTAAGTACATTGACATGTAGTACGTAGGCATGCTACTGAGGCAGGCATTGAGCAGAGTCAATATTCCTCCTAAAGAAAGCACACTTCCTTGCCAACCATCTAATCTTTGAAGTAATTTTTCATCGAGATTCAACCAATCCGCTATATGCAGCTTAGAACCAGATACCGGAACTCCCAAGTATTTTATAGGCCACGATCATGTGGCACTGTTCATCATTTCATCATATTCTATTGTCTTTTGGTTGTCTTGTGAAATCATAATGACCTCACTTTTGTTAAATTTATCTTTAGTCCAGACATTTTCTCATATATATATAGTAATAATTTCATATTTTGAGCACATTCTACCTCATCTTTCATGCATAGAATAGTATCATCAGCATACTGCAGAATAGCTACTCTATTTTGTATGTATTCTGGTACTAATCCAGTTATCAAGCCCCCCTCTTGAGCTTTATGTATCATTTTTGCCAAAGTGTCTACAGCTAGATTAAAAAGAAGGGGAGACAGAGGATCCCTTTGCCTAACTCCTTTTCCACTTTTGAAATAGCTTCCAATGACATCATTGATTTTAACACTAAGGGTTCCACTAAATAAGACTTCTTTATCCATTCGCACCACTTTCAGCAGAAGCCTCTCTGTTTAAAGCACTCCAGCAAAAAATGCCAATTAATTTTGCCGTAAGCTTTTTCGAAGTCCAACTTAAGAATTATACCATTTTCTTTCTAATTTTGGTATCATGAAGTATTTCATGGAGACTCATGACTCCATCCATTATATTCCTTCCTTTCAAGAAAGCATTCTGGCAAGGATCTATGATCCTGCTCATGCACTCTTCTAGTCTTAACATCAAAGCTTTTGTGATAATCTTGTAGCTTACATTCAATAGACAGATGGGACGATATTGCTGAATTTTATTGGCATCCTTCAATTTTGGGATCAAAGTAATAATTCCATAGTTCAAACACGCCACATCTAACTTGTGTTCTTCAAATTCCAACACCATTTCCAGAAAATCATGTTTTATCACATCCCAACTTGCTTGATAAAATTCAAATGGAAGATGGTCAGGACCTGGAGCAGTGTTCTTTTCCATTGTGAACACCACATGTCGAATTTCCTCCTCAGTGAATGGTCTTGACAATCATTCATTTTCCTCATTAGTTATCTTTTCTGAGGGACCCCAACTGTCGGGGTCCATATGAAAAGAGGGGCTATCAGAGGGCCCAAACAAATCCTTATAGTAATTAGTTGCATGCTTGATTATCTCTTCCTCTTATCTATCTTCTCATCGTTGTTTTGCAGACTGAAAATTACATTCTTCCTTTTTTCCATTTGCTATTTTATGGAAATATCTAGTATTATTGTCCTTTGAGCAGCCAATTAGCATTTGATCTCTTATGCCAGTATAGTTCTTCATCTTCTAAAATTCTCAGCAATTCATCTTGAATAAAAGTCTTCCTGTCTAGGAGAGCTTTGGGGAGTATGTTGCCATGTTGGCTTCTTCCATTTTTTCTATTTTTTCCAGCTTGCCTTGTAAAATTTTCTTGTCTCTCTTATTTTGACCCCTGATATTATTGCCCCACCCTTTCAAAAATTTCTTAACTCTATTAATTTTAATATACCACTTCTCAACTGTGTTCTTTGCTATAACTTCCTTTTCCCAAATTTCTTGTATTTTTGGTAAATATTCCTCATGCTTTATCCAGGAAGTCTCAAAGCAAAACTTCCTTGTTTTATTAATTTTCTCTTGCTCTGTACACAAGAGTAACGGATTATGATCAGACATGTATCTAGGAATTTTCCTTTGTCAGTGGGAATTCACTTTCCCAATCCAGACTAATTAGAGCTCTGTCAAGTTTCTCTAATGTTGGGTTCACCTGGTTATTAGTCCAGGTATACGCACCCCCATTCAGAACTATATCTCTCAACTCATAGGTGTTGATGATCCAATTGAACATGTCAGTAAATTTGTTGCCCTGAAATTGTTTATTTTTCTCAGAGCTGAATCTTAGGATATTAAAATCACCACCGATAAGCATTGGGGTCTTTCTGTTGGCACATACTTGAGCCAATTCAGAAAGGAATTGCTCTTTTTGTTCATCTTGTGCTGGTCCATACACCGTTACCATAAAAAATTGTTTCTTAGTTTTCTTGTGCTCCACATAGGCACTAATCAAAAATTCTTTTTCTTCTATCTTGATAACTTCCAATCTTTCACTTTTAATTCAACAAAGGATCCCTCCAGATTTCCCCTTTGAGGGCAACCAGTGCCAGGAGTATTTTCTGTGGGGATCAATTTTCCTAAAAAATTTATCATCATACTTTTTCCTCATAGTCTCTTGCAGGCCTATCAAATCTGGTTGATAGTCTGTCACCAGGTCTTTGATACAAGTGCTCGGCTACCGTGTTTGTTGCAGAGCATATGCTGCCTGCATATCCATCTTCCATCTCACAAATCCTATCATATAGTATGAATGCGCCAGTCCACATTCGATCTATTTCCAATAAAAATTTGAAATTGGGGTTCATGACATGAGAACTGGACATGACAATGTGTTGTGTGCAACTATTTTTTGAAAAAAGAAGAAGAAGAAATGTCTCCAATCTCTGCAACAGCATAATTCTTACAGCTTTCTCAACACAAAAGATGATCTCACAAATAATAAGGAAGCAAATACACAAACTAAAAGGAAGAATAATCAGAAGCAAAGATATATTCTTGCGCAAGGTTGTAACAGCAACACACGCAACAATGGGAAGACCTTGAAGCCCTAATAAAATTCACAATGACGAGAGGCATAAACCATACGGAGAGATAGTACACCTTCGAGTTTTTCGAATCAGGCGGAAAGACGGCCGGGATGCCGGGATAGTTGTCATTGGTGCTGACTCAGGAGCCATATCACATCACCAGGACCGTCCAAACTCCAAAGCAAGATCGGAGAAGAGGACGAAACCGACCAGGGCACGCAGCGCCCGCCGCGCAACGCAAGTTACTACACAACAGCGGGCGGCGCCTGATGATGAGCGGATCACAGCTCGGCTAGCGAGCTGAGCTTTTGGCGGCGGCGGCGGCGCGGGTGCAGTGGAAACTGATGAAACCCCCGGTACAACTTACAAGCAGCTCATTGACAGGAAGGCAACAAAGCAGCCAGCTATAGCTCTCTCAGTCACCGCCAGCCGGCTCACCCCACCCGGCCGCGTTTTCTCGCTCTCCCCGGCCGTTTCGCGCTCCGTCGAGGAACTGATCGGTCTGCAGACTGAGGAGTGTACGCCACCCCCGGCCCGCTGCGTCGTTGGATCGATCTATTTGTATATATATATATATACAAACTGACCAGTGAAGTATGTCAGTGTGCGTGAGTGGTTTAGAAGAGCTAGCTGTGAATCCATCACAAGGGTTTATTTATTGCCCACTCCTCAGCTCTAAGCCCTTTCATTGTTGCTCGATCGTCGACTCGATCATGTCGGAGAAGAAGATGAACTTCTTTGCCCGCAGCAGCAAGTAAGCAGATGATCTGATGATTCTTCCTTTCACTCTCTGAATGAGTTCTGATCGATGTTTAGCTCTATGTTTCGGTTGGCTGATAGATTGCCTCTGACGATTTGGATCACACGCTTTCAGGAACCAGAAGACCTTCAGGCCAAAGAAGAGCGCGCGGTCCGGGAGCAAGGTATATATGCATGCGTTTACCCCAATCTCATGTCATACTAGAATTACTTCTCAAGTTTTGTTATCCCTGTATGGCCAATGCGAGCTATATATATATCCCTGAATTCATTCTCACAATTCACAAACACTTGTGATTATCTCTTGCCCAAGTTTGTTATATATAGCTGCACCCTGCTGCACGTACATATATATATATATACAGCACTGCTAGCTGCCGTTCAGCCGATTCTGCTGGTCATTCACTCATGCATGCTACCTATAGCTGGACGTAAGCAGTCGCTGAATTTTGAGCTAGGAGCAAGTGATGCTTAATAACCATGATGCGAGTGGTGATCTTTTGCATGGCGATAGTTGTTGCCCTTAGCTTCGATTATAAAACCATATCAGCACGATCTGCTAACTGCTAACGGACGATGCTTCTGGTTTATCATACTATTGCCTGCTATACAGGCAGGTACTGAAGTCGATCTAAACACTGTTACTATCATGAGAAATTAGTTAGAGAGATGCCCACTGCGGTTTCATCTCATGTTTTGTTCGTTTCTTATCTTCCGAATTAAATGTCCTTTTTCACAAGGAACTGAAAACTGTGCGCATTTTTTTCTCATAATTTTACCCTGTTGCCTTGTCAAGCAGGGGTTTGTTTTTCTTGAAATGCGTCTAATGAGCTAGCTCTCATGTGCAACGCCAAAACTCCCCTCAGCAAGCTGTTTACAGGGTCTGATAGTGTAAATTTGAGCCAGTTAACAAAAAGGGACTTAGCTGCATCACGTTTCTCTCTTGATACTACCGTGGCACATGCTTTGCATGCATGCTCAATTTCTGAAGCTGAAAAGTTTGCGACTGTTTGGCCATATGTGTACGTATGCAGGGTGCGCAGCTGAAGAGGCACATTGACAACACTCTCGGCCAGGGTGACCTGCGAGAGGCGGTGCGTCTGCCACCCGGGGAGGACCTCAACGAGTGGCTGGCCGTCAACAGTAAATTTTTAATCCTTATAACTCCGATTCTTAATATACTACTGTATTTTTGAACTACAGATCTTGTAGCTAGTAAAATGGCAGCAAAGAACTGAACTGTTCTTGTAGCTAGTTTTATGGATTGTTGGAAGGCATCACTCCAGTCCAGTTTGTATTTGTAGTACTGTAGTGTATATATCCACTGACGTGTAACTAACGCTTCTGCTGTGATTGCAGCTGTCGACTTCTTCAACAATGTGAACATGCTGTACGGCACCCTCGTCGAGTTCTGCACGCCAGCCACCTGCAAGACCATGTCAGCCGGACCAAAGTACGCTACTACGTACATTAGCTTTCTTCTTCTTGATACCAACAAATACAGTCAAGTCTGAACTCTGAAGAAAATGAAATCTCTACAGGTACGAATACAGGTGGGCCGATGGAGTCAAGGTGAAGAAGCCCATCGAGGTGTCCGCGCCCAAGTACGTGGAGTACCTGATGGACTGGATAGAAGCCCAGCTGGACGACGAAATCATATTCCCCCAACATTTTGGTAACTCTGCTTCTTCATTGCAAAGTGGATAAAACTGACATTATTGATTTGGGTCTTTATAGTCTGATCATCGTGTTAAAATTGTGATGCCGACAGGGGTTTCTTTTCCTCCAAACTTCCGTGACGTCGTCAAGACGATCTTGAAGCGCCTCTTCAGGGTGTATGCGCACATATACCACTCGCATTTCCAGATGATTATCAAGCTCAAGGAAGAAGCACATCTCAACACTTGCTTCAAGCACTTCACGCTCTTCACCCTGGTAAATTCTCGATCCACCTGTTCGTCACATTTGCAGCACCCCTTTGACACATTTCAAAGGAAGCTGAAAAAACAAAATTAAATCTTCTGACCGCAATGTACGTACTCTTGTTGTGCGTGTGGTGCAGGAATTCGGGCTGATCGACGGCGCAGAGCTGGCTCCTCTCAGCGAGCTGATCGAGACCATCAAAGCTGGGCAGTGATCCAAACAATTAAGGCTGCGAAATATATCATCCGCGCTAGCTCTTCGGCTCAAAGAACCGAACGAGGAGGCGAAGTGCCGAGGGTTCCTTTTTATGTTTTGTTTTCAATTTGATGAATTTCTGTGAACCATGTTTTTTTACAACAATTTGGATGAACGAACCATGTGGATTTACAGTTTTTTACATTGAAACGGGTTGCTGTTTGATCTGTACTGGTACTAGACTACTTTTTTTTTTTTTTTTTGAGAAATGGTACTAGACTACTAGTTGCTGCTGCTGAGGCTATCACACGATGGCTGCTCGTTGGGCTGAATGGACTGGGCTCGTTTTGGATGAATCATGTTAACCATATCGCGTTGCTTAGGCTGTTTTGGTCGAAGGCACAGAGCTGACAGACGACAAAGTTAGCGCGCTTAATTTACCGCCGATTGAGCATCGGTTTTGACGCATTTATATGTTTTCGATTGGACATTGGAGGACATAATTTGGCTTTATTTTTTTTCTGAAATGAGTGCGTTGATCAGCTCGGAAGCTTCTCGATCATTTTCGGTAGCAGTAGTGCCCTGTTGCAGTAGCGTCGACTCTCTTGTTTTCTTGTTGTATACTCCGTACAACCCTCGATGAGGATTAGCCTTGCCCTCCTGTCTCCCCTGTACCCTGCTGTCTTACTTCCTGTCTCAGTGGGAGTGTCATGGGCACAGTTTCTCACGCAGCCACATCAGCTTTTGGATGGGATGAAACTGTGACTCTCAGTGCACAGTGTCAAGACACAGTTTCATAGGCAACATACAGCATTTAATTTTTTGATTTGGCTACGATCAAGTGTGGCAAGCACTCTATAGCCAAGCACTCTATAGTTGAATATTGATTAATACCATATTTTGTACTATAAATAAATAGTCAAATATATGAAAATGATTACATATAATATATCTTAATCTCTAGATGAATTTCGACGTCGCTCGTGCTTGTTCCAAATGTGCTCAACCAAGTCCTTCTTTAGTTGCCTGTGAGCTGAACGATCTCGAATATCATCATCTTTTTGTAGCACCCTATCAAATGGAACATTGTCTTCGGGGGAGAATTCTGGCTCTTCGACGATCACTGTACTAGGAGTCTCATTTAAATCAAGGTTCTCTTCAATATCTTCTTCACGTTTTTCATCTTCAACTATCATATTATGCAATATAATGCAAGCTAATACCACTTTCTCAAGTTGACCACGATCGTATAGGCGAGCTGGTTTTTTTAAAATGCTCCATCGACGACGCAATACTCCAAATGCACGTTCAATATCCTTTCTCTTCGCTTCTTGTTCCTGTGCATATAACTTGTCTTTCTCGGAGATGGGAATGGATATTGACTTCACAAATACAGCCCATTCTGGGTATATACCATCTGCAAGATAGTACCCGGTGTTGTATTGGTTCCCATTGACCATATATTGTACTCTAGGAGCTTGCCCCTTTAGTTCTAGACAAAAATTAAAGCTTCTAGACAGAATTTCAGACTTGAAAGGACTAACACACAAGCATTCCTTTCTGCTTTTCCTAAAAGGTGCTAACCGAATCCTGACCAGAGCATAATGTCAAACTAACCAGCAACAGCAAGGTCCTTGCACGATAACAATCTGAAACTATTGAATACACTACAACCGAATCAATTTCCTCTGACACATGGTGGTGGCGCAGCAGATAGCGTCGGCAGTGGGGATTCAATGTTCACCGGCCTCTTCCTTGATGAGCTGCCCTTCTTCTCTCTCCCTGTGTAACATCTCAAAAATTTATCCAATTAAATCACGCGTTAAAAATCTTTTTCAAAGTTTTGCAATTTAGTTCTTGAGCTCAACCCCTTTTCATCATCTAAAAATCCATCTTAAATGTCACCTTCCTTAATTCATTTCTGCTTATATCAGTGCAGCCCTTCACCGCTTAATCACATTCTTTTCTCTCTTTTCCCTTAGCCACCACTAATAACCTGCTAAATCACTTCCTCTAGTGCTCTCTCACGCGCATGCTTGCTTTCCCCAGTTTCAGCAACGAAGCAACGCGTGCAAGTGGTCGACGCTGCCTCATCCTGCTTCAGCATGCGCTTCTCTGTCCTCTCCTTGCTTAGCACTCACGCATGACACAGAGCAGCACTTGCAAGCTCGTCGTCATCCTTGCTGTCCTCGCGTAGCTTCAGCATCCACACAGCAACGCCTACAGCAGCGCACAGCACCAGGGCCCCCGGCCGAACTCACCCGCTGCCCCGCTCGCACAGCAGCGCGGCCCCGCGATGTGACAGCACGATGCCGCCCGGCACCTCGCCGTGCCGACCAAAGCCGTGGCCCTACCACCACGCCGCGTCGTCTCGTCCACTTGCCGGCCTCGTCGCTCGCGCTCATCATCCCTCCGCGGAAGCCGGCGACCCGCCGTGCCGCACGCCAGCGCCCGCCTGTGCCCGCCGCGCCGCACGGCACAGCGCCGGCGAGCAGTGCCGTTGCCGTGCCGCCCTCCATCTCGGCCCCACTGCAGCGAGCCGCTCCACGCCGCGCGCCGACGCTCGCAAGCCGACGCCCGGCCACAGCACCTCCATTGATGGCGAGCTGTTGAGGGCCGGCCAACTTCCCTCGCCTCCGCCTATAAAAGGGCTGCGTCGAGCTTCTCCATCGCCGCCACCAGCTCGCCCAAACTCCGCTTCCCGTCCCGAGCTCCCTGCCTCCAATTTCCCGTTACTCTGTTCTTCCTCACGAAGAACAGACCACCCATCGATCTCCCTCTCCACGCTGCCCCCGCTCGAGGTGAGCCTATGGTGAGCCTCCCCTCATCTTCCTCTCTCACCCCATGCCCTTGGATTTGGAAACGGCAGCCGGAATCGCCGGCCGGCAAAGCTCCAGGAGCACCTGCCGCCTCCCATGGCGAGCGAGGCAGAGGAACACGAGCGCCTCTGTTGGCCGTGTCTATCTCTGTCCCTCCGTCTGTCTGTCTCTGTCCCTCCGTCTGTCTCTGTTGTCTATTTTCCCCACCAGCCCAACATAATCCCGTGGGCCTAAGTGATAATCGCAAGGCCCAAACACTTCTCCAGCCCAATCACAGGAAAGGAGCCCGTGAAACACTTACCCATTATGCTAATTCAATTTCAGAATTTAATTAGCAATCGATCTTTGCACAGCCAAACCCCCTCTTTCTAAACTCCGATTCCATCCATTCTTTTTCCTAAATTCCACTAAAATCATACTCTATTTATTTTCATCCTTCTTGTCTCCAATTGAGCTCATTTATTTTTCTGTGCTTGTTTGATTGTTGTGTGCTTACTTGTGTGCGCCGTAGACCACGGAGTGACCGAGGAGCAGCCCCGCGAGGAGTTCGGAGAACCGTACCACGAGCCGGAGTACGCAGGCGAGTACCGCAAGCCGGAGACCGAGGACCCGTACCGCGAGCAGGCGCTTCCGGACGACTTCGAAGACGGCAAGTTCAATCCCGTCCTTTGATGCATATTTATCCTATGTTTTACAAACACAACCTATTGACCTGTTTATAAAATGCATTGTTTTATTGCAAGACCCGGTTGGATAGCCACTCCTTGATTGCTATGAATATTCCTTGATCACCTAGGTTATCATTAAATATGACTTGCTCTGTTTGGATGATAGCCGTTGCTAGAAACGCTTAGGGCCTGTTACTCTTACCACTATCATATTACAAATACTCATGTGTTTTAAAATAAAGAATGGTGTGAGTGTTTAAAAGAAAAGGGTGGCTTTTGGTGAAAATGGAATAATGGTGAAACCGATGGGATGGATGGTGTGTTCTGTGTGAAACACCAAATTGGTGAGCTCGTGCCTGTGTGGCTGAGCGGGGTGTGGAGATATCCATCTTGTCGTTATTTTAAGGACCGAGTTGATTATCATCTAGCCTGGCCCAGTTTAGTGCTACCGCCCTACCGTTGTATGTGGCAACGGCTTAGCATAAATCCCACTAGTTGGTTGGTTAGCCAATGGGTGAGCTGTGAGCAATGGGAGAACAAGGAGCAGGAGTACGATCTATGTGAGTTACGTCCCGGTCATGCCTCGTTGGGAGGACATGGACCCCTTGGTTGCTTCCATATTGGCTAGTCCGGCTTAGCTACGGTGTGGTAATGGCTTTGACAGGTCCGCGCCGGCATTTCGGTGTTCGTGTTGCGGAAACCGTTGGGGTGGGTTAAGTGTACAACCTCTGCAGAGTTAAAATCTATTCGAATAGCCGTATCCACGGTATTGGATGAGTCACGGCTTCGGCCTGAAACTAGTGTTGGATAATGGTGTGATCTTTTGATGTGAGTGCTTTGGAAAGTGTCCGGCCACCTGCCATGAGCTACGGCGGACGGGGAGTCCGGTAGCATAAAATGTGGATCCTTTTTGAGGATCAACCCACTTGATACTAAAAACTGCTTTTACGAAAACCTGTTTAAAATAAACCCTTGCATAAAATCTAGCTTTACACAAATTAAACCTTAGCCGTATCCTTGAATTATCCTGTGCATAATCTTTATATCCCCCTCTGTGGACGTGGTTGGACTTGTTGAGTACTTTTGTACTCACCCCCTATTTTGTTGCAACAGAGGAGGATCCGGACTTTGTTCCTGAAGAGTTCGAGTAGAGGTCGTGTCCGCACCCGACGTTGCCTGTGGTGTGGCCCTTTTCAAGATGCTTCCGCTGTTCCTCGCCGAGATAGGGCTAGATCCAGTCTTAGTCTTTCTCTGGTTATGTATTGTTGTACTTTTGGTTACTATTATCGTTTGTATCGAGTGTCGTGCTCCTTTGAGGTCGCACGATGACTGAACCATCTGTGGAATAAATGTGTATCAGCCTCCTGGGACTGATATTTGTATCACATTTAGTCTCTGCTTATGTGGGGACGCTTCAGGTGGTATCAGAGCCGTCGTTGGCTGTAGGACGCGACCATTAGGACCGAAACCTTAGAAAGCCCTTCTTAGCTAAACCTTCCCTGCACAGACACTGACCTTGAGTCCTTGTCCTGTTCCAGATGGCTGACGACGGATGGAACGAAGGAATCTGCTTTGCAGAGCCGGGTCTTCCTAAGTTGATGCTACTCAGCCTGGAGCGCGTCGGAGTTTCAGACGTACCGGAGTACATGTACCGGGAGTTTGATTCCAGCGGCACCCTTCGGTGTGACGTAAGCATCTTCGTGGGGAGGAGCACCCTCTACCCCGACGTGGATCCTTGGACCATCATCACCACGGGCTTTTGCTTCTCGGACACTTACCGAAAGGCCGCCCGTAAAGTCCTGCGACGTCTGCGCGTTGTCTACTGGCGTCATCTTCGAGAGAGTCCTATGGGGTTTTTCCCGCCTACCGGAGGAAGAGGACGCTCGTGGATTGATCAGATGAGAAGACTCGGAAGAGAAGAAGAAGACCTCGAAGACACCGTCACCCACCTATCCACCTATCTTGCCGGCTTAGATCGTCTCTACATCGAGCAGGCAGCGCAGTTGAAGCACCAGATCCGTAGGGCGGAGAAGGCAGAACACGAGATAGAAGAACAACGAAAGGAAACCGCCAAAGCTGAAAGGCAAGCAGAGAGTTACCTAGCCACTCTCCAGGACATGAGGCAAAAGGAAGCTCAAGTGAAGGAACGCCTTGAAGCGTACCGGAGAGAGAAAGGACTGCTAGAGAATGAGCCCGAAGAAACCCATTGGGATAGGGGTACGCAGACTGAAGATTGGCTTGTGGGACAACTGCTACCCCCAAAGAAGCGTCGTTGCTGGAGCGAGGAGGATTCCCCTTGAGGATAGATTGTAAGGATCTAGATGTCGCCTAGAGGGGGGGTGAATAGGCAAGACGACCAATTAAAATTTCTAACACTTATTTCACCTTGCTGTCAGGGGCAATAGCGGTTACACCGCTATGTTAGGGCGGTTAGACCGCCCCTGAATTGTGAACTTCAACAAATCCCAGGGAATACCGGTGTGACCGGTATCCCAAGGCGGTTTGACCGCCCCTGGACAGCAAGCTTCAAGAAATGTAGCTCGACCCCCTCTTGATCTTCTAGCTCCAATTTGACTTGTGGCACAGCTTGTCAAGGTGTTTCTTGGTAGGTTCACGAAGCCCCTGCACCCACAAGATGTATACCCAAGTAGATCGAAGCAGAAGCAAATAAAGCTAGAAATGAATCAAATGATGCAAAGGAGACATGCGGATTTTTCCCGAAGTTCAGACCCACCGCATGCACACAACCGGCAAGCTCGGTGGTTCCTAGTCTCCGTTTGAGGCACCCCGCAAGGCCACCTCGCCAAGGTGTATACACTCCACACCTTGACTCTTCACTAAGAAGAATTGGTTCCCTCAAGGTGGAAACCGACCTTTACAAACTTTCGGTTGCTCACCACACGAATGGTAGCTCACCGGCGACGCCTAGCCGTCTAGGAGCCAAAGCTCCAAGCGTAACAAATGTCACAAAGAACTTCTTAACATCAACCACAAGTGCTCAAGCTAAGGTTTGCTCACAACTTCTTTCTAAGCTCAGAATTTCTCCCACTCAAAGTTTCTCTCAAACCCAACTCACAAATTTAGCTCAAATCACGCAAGTCTCACAAGGAGGGGTTTGGGAAGGTTTCTCAGCTGAGGAAAGTGTGTGGGAGGGCTCAAATTCACCAAGAACCAGCAACCTTCAACGAGGAAGGCAAGGGGGTATAAATACCCCATCCATCAAAAAACTAGCCGTTGCTCTGTCAGACCAACCCGGTCGCACCGGTACCAAATACCGGTTGCACCAGAATTTTGAAACAACTAGCCGTTGCCCTTGTCAGAAGGGAAAGGCGGTCAGACCGCCCCTGAAGGACGGTTGCACCGCTATGGGGCAGAGAAGCCCATCCCTTTACAAGGTTGAACTCTCAAGGATCTCTTTCATGGGTCAACCTATGAGCACTTAGCGGCGAATGTCATGAGCCAATGTTCCATCCCTCTTGATAGTACAGCATACCTAAACTCAAGAATAAATCAAGAACTAAATCATTCACTTGAGCTTGTATGTCTTTGATCATGCCAAACATGAATATATCTTCATCTTTGAGGAATGTCCATATTGATGTCATTGTGTAATTTTCAGCTTGAGCTAGTGACTTGAACCTTTGTCTTGGAATGAAATCCTCTTCTAGTTCAATTCACCTTAACTTAAATAATTTTGATACTTGTCATCATGAAAACCAAATGTGACCGAGATTCATCAAGTTGATCCCCAAGAAAGTTTCGTCACCCTAGCAAAGATCCCATGACTCAAGCCTCAACTTGATCACGCATTGCCGGTACCTTGAAACACCATCCCGAGATCCAACCTTTTATTCTTGCATCACAAAGACTTTCACATAGACTTATATCAAGAAACACCTTGGCCGATGGAGTGACCACCCAAGAAGCCACCATAGCTGAGTCTGGACGCATAATCATGCTGAGGTTCTGACTGAGGTGCTAAGCCACTAGAGGAGGTCATGCCAGCAAACGAAGTAGCAAAACCACGATAATCTGGTCCATAATGCACTGGAGGAGGTGCCTGAGGCTGCTGAGTAGCTGGAGGTGCCATGGAAGGAGACTCACCCTGATGATGAAAGAATAAGCCCCCATACTGCTCATAGTATTGTGCCTCACTGTGACCCTTCATGACATCATCGTAGGATAGAATCTCAGGTAACTCCGGAGGTGGAGAGAGAGGTGGCGGAGGGTTGTCTGGAAACATGGCCGAGTGTAGCCTATGGACCTCTTCTCTTCCCCTCCTTTGATCAATTCGCTGCTGTCTGAGGTCCACCTGAATATCTCTTTGACTCTTGCAAATTCCAGCAAAGAAATTAAAGAGCTTTTTGATTGGAGAGGAGGGCTTCTTGCCATATCTGTACTGATCAGGGGGAGACCGGTCTGACCGCCACCCAGGGGCAGTTGCACCGGTCTCAGGTGCTTCAGCAGCTGCAGGCTGAACTGCTTCTCCTAGCTGCTCGGCTGCGGCGCGCTGCTGTGGAGGAGTGAATGGCCCAATCTCCTTTGGGACTCTTGGCTTGAGAGGCACATGTCTTCCATCTTTTTCTATTTTTCCCAATTGACACACCTTTTCGATGATGAACATAATGAAAGGTGCATATCCTCGACCGCTCAAAGGGTGTTCAGAGATATACTTGATCTCCTCCCAAATAAAATCTCCAGCATGAAAGCGAGGAGCTCCTGGGCGCAAGTACCACATCAAATTCCTTTGATGACGTGAAATATCCGATGTGTTTCCACCTCGTGGAGTAAGAGTGGATCTAAGGAGGCGGTTAAGGACTGCGTAGTAGCTATAGAGACACTTTACTCTTCCAAATTCAGAGGGGTTAGTACCGGTGGGATACATGAACCCCAACTCCTTTGCCTCCATGGCTTTCCTATGATGTATCACATCAAGTGCCTCATTATTATCAATCATGAGTATTGCACAAAACTGAGGGAAGGTGATATGATAGTTTGCTCCCTCAGTTCTCCAAAAAATGGCTCTCTCATTCTCATGATAACCAAAGTAACAAGTGGCATAGAATTGAGCAATCAACTCCTTGTTCCAATGATGCCTGAATTTCATCAAGTGCATGATTCCCTGACTTTTGCACTTTGCAATAATTTGATCAAAGATTGGATGCTTTGCTTTTCTCATATGTCCCCAATCCACATATTGAGCTTCTAAGGTCACATCACTCTTTTTCCCACTAATGATGGTATAGTAGAAGTCCTGCTGAAAAAGAGTCCAAAATCTGTAATCAAATGCTGTGGTTTGAGGGTTTGCATTTGGGTACTCCCTCCTTAGCCTCCTAGCTATCTCAGTCATCCCCTCACCTGAATAATTAGTAGGTCTCACTCTGGCGGGGTAGGAAGGAACCCTGGTCACAGGAAAAAGTGCATCGTCCTCACTACCCGCATCTCCACTGTCATCTAATTCCATTCCATCATCACTGCCCTCATTTCCATCACCATCATCATCACCACCAGCATCATCACCACTCCCACTGCCATTATCACCGCTGTTCGTACCCGGGGCAAGACTAGGTGCAACACGAAAGCTCTCATCCTCAACACTGTCGTCACTGCTAGCCTCACTCTGCTCAACTCTCTCCTCTACTCTCTCTTCCTCAATAATCTCAATATCCTGATCTGTAGCCCTCTTTTCTCCTCTTGGTCGTAGCCTTCTTGAATAAACATGTGGACCACCGCTCGAACCGGCTTGAGAGGATGGATCATGTCTTGATTTTTTGATTCTTTCAGCATGTCTTCCACTAGGCATTTCACACTTCTTCCTGAGTCACAAGATGTGTAAAATAAAGTGTGAGACTTCAAGATAAAGATTTGATTGTGAAATGAACTTAAAATGAAAATTTTTGAAAACTTGGGCTGATCTGTGCAGGGTCGGTTGCACCGGTCCTGGTGACCGGTCGCACCGCCCCTCGCAGAACAGAGCCAAGCGATCTAAATTCAATTTCAAGCTGCTGAAGGAATTTTGTGTCACAAATCAAGAAATGTTGAGTGTTCTAAGGGAAAAAAAGGAGCATGATCAGCATCTAGGGATTGATACTAAGAGATTTTTCATCAAGGACAGATCTAGATGGAATAATATCTTGATACTGGAGAGATAAACAATCCTAGAGAGATAATGGTTGATCTTATTGCATGATTACACGACTTACACCTTGACTGGGCAGGGCGGTCGAACCGCCCCTGGGGACCGGTCACACCGCCTTTCCCAGTCAAACCCTAAGTTGTGAAATCGAGCAATGTGACCAACGAAAATGATTCAGCTCCTAGGATATGCTTCTATGAGGTATTCTAGGATGATTCACCAGAGGAAATTCAAATCTATGACTTGAGTGAGTAGATCGACGAAGAACAAGATTTGAATACCTTTGAAGGAAAGAGAACGAGTTCAAATCCAAGATGTCGGTGTGGAACTCGGTTGCACCGACCAGAGGCACCGCAAATCTTCAAGAGAAAACGCCTTTTCTTGGTTGAAACTTCAAATCGCCATGGGAGAGAGGAGGATGGGTGTGACGTCGGTTTAGAGAGAGTGGGAGACCGATGGGGGTGAAAGGGTATGAGTGGATAAGTATAAAATCCTGTAGACTCACGGGAGGGATAAAAGGTAACTGCCTGGGAATACCGGTTGGACCGGTCTACTGGAGCAGTGGGACCGGTCCGGCATGGCAGAGAGAGATGAGAGGTTTGATCCCTTGAACATCTTCCTTTTGATTGATAAGAGATAATATCAAGATTATATCCAATAAAGTTTATTTATCTCAGAGGAATTGAGTTTCTCCAATTAATATCATATTTTCTTGCTTCTTCCAAGAACTATGGGTGGATAGAGTTGGATCTTGTGAACTTGAGAAATTTCACTACTAATGACCAGCCATCAATCAAACAATTTGAACAATGGTCATAGCAGATCCATAGGGTCAAAAGGACCAAAAACCGAATGTTTTCTCAAAAACACATTTCCTACCATGCTAGTATATGTTTTTCGAAAGACTATCCTATGTCACACAAATATATGGTAGTCCAAGGTAAAGACCATGTCGGCATATTTAACTCACGTCTTTTACAATACCATGCAATTTGACAAACGTCAATAATAAGAGAGACATCAACTAAATATCCGAAGAGCATGATAGGGGATTTCACATTGAACTAACCATATACAAAGATACACACTAGCATGTTGGGTAACTTAAATGCTCAAATGTACAGCATGAGTCTCTAGTCACATACCTTTTCCATTTGAGTCTTCCACTTTTGTGCAGTACAAGTTTAGGATCAAGACTTGCTCTCTTGATCCATATTTAGAGAGAGAGCATTGATTTGCGCAATCACCAATTCCACATTTAGTGACCAATTTTTGGAAGTTCATATGATGACATACTCAAATGAGAAACTCATTCTCATAGATGAGACTACAAATTCACTAGAAGAGAAAGTTAGTCTCACAAGGACACAAGTTTTAGAATGAGCTCCCCCTTAATTTGTGCATAAGAGATTTGAATTTTCTTTTGATGCACTTTCAATTCTATTAAGAACTTTTAGACGAGGCTCACTCTAATACTTGGTCAAGACACATAAGGTTATGCATGATTGAACGAGTGTCATGTGTACTTACTGTCAAATATGCAGGAAAACATGTCCAAAACAACCCTTGATCAGATCTTTTGGAACATGACCGAATCACCCGTGAACTGCCAGAGGCGAACTAGTCCCCTGACCAAAACCGGTCCAACCGGTCCCAGCGGGCGGTTGCACCGGGTTTAGCAGGAGAACTACATCTCCCCCTTGTTCATGTCCAAGATGCCATTGGATGAAATGATATATCATTATTTATTCACATTTGGCCATTTTCTTCATTTTCAATTTGATGTAAAGATTGGCCAAGTACCCAATGCATCTCCATGATCCTGCAAGATTAGTGAGCAAGTTTTGGTAGCCAAATCTTGTTGGGTCCTTTGAAGTTAGTCACGAGGTGCTTAGGAACCCAAATAGCTCTTACACTAGTTTGAGGTGAGTTAATCACCTTGATATTGCAAGTACTAGTTTTGTGATTCCCAAGCTTAGTGAAATCATATTGGACTAAGCTTGACTTAGGAAACTTACCATTTGGGCAATCCTAACTCAAGTGCCCCTTTTGTCGACACACATAGCATCGTCGGTTGTTGTTATTGCTTGGAGCTTCCTTGCACTTGTTGTCTTGCTCCTGGTTGGGCTCAAGCTTGTTGATATGAAATCTTGCTTGCTTGCACTTGTTTTGAGAAGGTTGCGCAACATATACCAGGGGCGGTTGCACCGCCCTGGAAACCCGGTGTGACCGGTTTTGGACAGGCTCCAATTCACTTGGAGCAACTCTGCACTCACTTATCATATGGCCCTTTTTCTTGCACCTATAGCAGATTCTCTGAGCTTGTCTTCTCTCAAGTGTTGCTTGACCTTTTTGCTTGCTAGACTTGTTGGATGAGGGGTTCACTAGGGATGAAAGCTTTGACCCCTTCAACTCTTCTTGTGTCTTGTGATGTTTTGCTTGATCTAATTTAGAGTTTGAGCTAGTAACGGTAGTTCCCTTCTCAAGCTTTTTCACCATGTTGTCACAGTTATCTTGAGAAGGTTGCACTTGACTCATGCTTCTACTTTTGATCAAGTCATTCTTTAGCTTTCCGATCTCTTGCTTGAGTTCATCATTTTCTTGTGCAATGAGATCATCACAAGACTCTACAAGTACATGCTCAATGCTAGATTGGCTTGTTTGAGAGCAACAAGATTTAGCACAAGATAATTCAATATTGACAGGTGAGCATGTGCATGTAGATGTGAGGGGTTGATAAAGTTTTACCGATGTGATAACAACCTCACACTACAACGTATGCTTGCAGCTCCAACAGTGTGAAACTCTCGGCCAAGGTATACAAATTGTCGGGTTTTACATTCGCTGATAGCTGGCTGTCGCCTATTTCCTGTTGGTGGTACGGTGTCGGAGATGGATAACGTTGTCTTACAGCCATCTAGGAATTTAATTTCACCGTGAGTGGGCACTGTTGGAGATCAGTTGTGTTGGTCAGCGAGTAAAAAACCGTGGGTCCCACTAAGCACCGGCAGCACTGTCGCTGGTATTGTTTAAGTCTCTGTCAGCATTGTCATTTTGATTTATTGACCTCTATAATATTGATTATTGGCCACTACGTAGATTATTTATTTAATTAATTGCTGTATTGCAGCATCACTCATATACTTTATTCTTTTTTCGTTCTATGCTTATAGTATTGAAATAGGGCACGCACATAAGAAAAGAACTGCAGAATCGGAATTTTCACTGAACAATGAATATTTTTGTATCTTCATCTCAACATAATATATCAATTATGCATGCTAATAAACCTATATTTGTATGGCCTTGGATAGCTACTAGCTAGTAAAATTTACAGAGAGAATTAGTATGCTCGCGTCTCCTTCCACCACGCGAAATAATGGAATCAGATAGAAATTAAATGAAGTCTCGATGGCAGACATTGGTTGTTGATGTTTGGAGCCTTCATCCTAGTGCAACTTCACCTCTGATCATCAATTTGAGTGCCCAGGTAGCTGCGGGAGTACCCAAAGGAGACAATCACCATTTTTCTGACATCTTCTGCGGATAGGAACAGAACAAGAATGAAAAAAAGATAAAGTATGCACTAAGCAATTGATTAATCTAGCAAGGTACAGGAAACAAGGAATGACATGATTTCTTACCTGTGTGAGTGTGATGAGCAGCAGGTTGGTGAGTTCGCGTGATGAGGGCAGCGAATCGATCCTGCGCCGGGATCTCGAGAGCGCTTCCCATATGAACATCATCCGGAAGGCCCCAGCCTCGGTCTGATCTGAAGCGGTATCAAAGGGATCATGGCTTCCGCAAATTAAAGACGGTACACTACATTTCCTTTTATAACGTTTCATTTATGTCATAGAAAGTTAAATTTACGTCACATATCGCAATTTGTGACACTTGCGTGACGAAAACTCATTCGTCACCTATTCCCGTAATAAAAGGTATTAGGTGACGAAAACGCTTTTTTCGTCACAAATTTTTTGACGACTTTTGTGTCGTCACTAATTAATGACGACAATGTTTCGTCATTAAACATCGATAAAACGTCACAAAACCTTGTGTGCGGATGACGTGGCAGTGACGTGGCATCACGTTTACGACGATTTAAAAATCTATAAAATGTCATAACCTTTTATGCGGATGACGTGGCAGTGACTTGAAGCTGACATGGCAGCACGTTAATGACGATTTAACCATCCATAAAACGTCACAAAAACTTATAGCAGATGATGTGGCGATGACTTGAAGCTGATGTGGCAACACCTTTGTGACAGTTTGGTTCGTCACAAAATATTCAATAGCCCAAGAAGGCCCATGTAGCTAGCAGCCTATTCGTGGGCCAAGCCCAACTGTAAGTCCATTTTATTTTCATATAACATTTTTTAAGCCCATTTTTCTTCTGCAAAGGCCCGGGAAAATTCAGCCCATAATTGTTTTATTACAGCCATATATCATTACAGCCCGTTGCAGCCCATACATCATTATGTACCATATATTATCACAACCCATCACAGCCCAAAACAACCATAACAGCCAACATAGCCCACTAAAAATGGCCGCCCACAACAGCCCAGCACAATATATTCATCAAAATCTTGCAAAAAATCAAATCTACCACATACAGAACATATTTCATGTCATTTTCTAGAATAATCATACACCCAGAACAGATGTTCACATCTCCAAAACTTACAATTACTTCTTTGATTGGGCGTCGCCACCAGTAGCATATTAGTACACTAGCTTGTTGTCGTCGGGAATCAGGGGCATCAGGATCAACAGCCTTAGCATCAGCACGGCAATAATGTAGGAACTGTATATTTTGAATCGCAGGTCTTATTAGAACAGCCGAGGTCAAAAGCCAAAACAATATGTGACAAGAACTGAAGATGAGAAACAAATACAGCTGAGTATTCTATCTGAACCTTAGGGTAGCTGCACATGACGCTAAAACTGAGAGTAGAAGCAATAGGAGCATGTGACTAGAAGCAACAAGAGCCTGAATAATTTACAGCAAGATACTGAAACAACCCATTTAGCTCTTGGGGCTTCAAATAAACTCCTCCCGTTATGTACGAAGCCTGCAAAGTTAAGCACCAGTCACTAGTCAGCAAGAGAATGTGGTGGAAGCACAGCATGTTGGTAAATATCTATTCATTAAACTTAAAGTAGGGCCATGTTATAAGTCAAAACTGGACATGTGCAAAAGTGGACAAGTGCAAAAGTTGTCCAGGGCAATGCTACAAACAACCGGACACTATCCAAGTTTACCAGGGTGACATACCTGGACACTATCCAAGTTTACCAAGGCGATACTACAAACAATTGCAACACAAAAAAAAAAGCTGCTCTCTACTGAATTTCTCTCCACCTCTACTCTTTGTATATTTAATTCAAAGCATCAAAGAAATATGGTTAGCCTTTCTATGCTCTCTCTTCCTTTCAACCTCTCTCTGCCCAATGGATGGACTTATGTAAGAGGATAACATGCTAAGTGTAGAGCTTAAGCTAATGAGAGCTAATTTAAACCCCATGAGGTGTACTGATCTTGTCTAAAAAACAAGAAAGACAATCTGTGCCTTTTCCTTGTATACCAGCTGGTAGCATACCAGAATAAGACCTTGACACCTCTGATTATTTAAGCAAGGGGACGGGGACGATTACCTTTCCTAAAGCCCAATCAACAGAATCAAAGTAAGCATGTTCGTGATCCTGGAAAGATGTTTCAACCATAGATAATGCAAAGATAACAATTGACTGTGAAAAGGTTTACTCACCTCAGGTTCATTCAACCATAAAGAGTGGGCAGCCAGCAAATTACCCCTCAGAAAATCAATTTTCTCTAAATATGTCACTGTCCCATGATCAATTCCTTTGGCCCGCACTATAAGTTGATTTTCATATGGTATTTCTGCAATATGCTGAACAAAGTGAAAGATAGAGTTGTTACAAAGTCTACTGCAGGTTACTGGAAGCAGTAATTCAATTGACAACAAGAAAACCTTTTACTGCATGCATCACCACTTATGATGTAATTAGGTATGCGACAAAAAATAGCTAGCTGATCAGATCAATTATAGTGTATATAACTATATATGTTGGCACATCCAGAGATGAGAATTTTAGAGTCCTACCTAATTTTTAGAAGGCACAAGCCAGTCAGCATCATGGAACATAAGAACAATTTCTCAAGCAGATAACAAAGTGCTGAAATAATTACAGCTAGTCAGCCTAACTAAGCCACATGTTGGCACAAGCCAGTTAGCAATCATGGAACACAAGAACAATTCTCAAGCAGACAACAAAGTGCTGAAATAATTACAGCTAGTCAGCCTAACTAAGCCACATGTTGTTGTTGCAAGCTCAGTTCAAAACTTTATTATTTGCCTACTCTATCTTATAATACTGAATCAATCAAACTTATAGGCATTACATGATCTTATAATACTAAAATATTGCAAAAGAGTCAAAGATGAAACAGACACTCAAGCACCCTATCCAAGACAAATTAATTCCACGGCACCAACTACGTGAGCACAGGGCAGCATATCAGGCAATATTTTTTTTCAAGACAGTTTCAGGTTAATTCTTATGCAATCAATATGAGTAAAGTGGGTTCTTCTCTCGTGCCTGGTTCGCACCAATCGAACTACCAAGTCACGCGAGAGGGAAAGAAGGTTCATACTCTGTGTGGGAGCTGAAGGAGCACAAGCACCGTAGAAGATGACGTCGCTCCATGAGCTGAAGGAATTCTATCTATCTCGCAGATCATCACACCGTAGAAACAGTAGATGGCTTAGTAGATGCATCAGTGACTACAGATGACTACATGACCTGCAAAGAATAGAATGAAAAAAATGCCTCACGGACATAGAGTCGAGCACCTTGCGTGCATCTCGAGTGCTCACCTCAGCTTCAACAGCGCTACTGCCCGGCAGCATCGGCGGAACCAGGGAGCATTGTCCTCGAGGTGGAGTTGTCGTAGCCCTCATGAAAGCAGGTCGAGTTGGTGACCACCGAGCAGCGCGCAGGAGAGGTGGCCGCACCAGCGACCTGCCCCCCGACGCATGGAGGCACGACCTCCTCGGCGCCGCCGCGGCTCCTCCCCTCGCCGCTCTGCCGCGGCATCCTGGTGACCTCCTCCACGCGGCGCGGCCCCTTGGATCCGCCACCTCGACCGCCCGCCCGAAACGCTAGGGTTTGGCCGGGCTCGGGCGGCGGCATGGCCGCCATGGCCGCGGCGGGGCGCTGCGCGGAGGCCGAGCGTGTCCCACCGCCAGCGTCGGGCCAGCCCTTGAGCGGATTGGGTACGGGGCCAAGACCCCCTCCGCCGGCAGGGCCAAGAGGGGTTGGCGTCGGTGGGGCGGAGGGAGTGGTGGGCGTCCGTGGGATCTGAGGGGGAGGGAAACGGGAGTGGAGGCGCGGATCTGAGGGAGCGAGGAGGAACAGAGGAAGAGGCGGCTTGCGGGAGCGAGGGAGGCGGCTTGAGGGAGGCGTGCGATTCTTTCTCACGAGACCTGGGTTCGAATCCCTTGGTCGACCCATTTTTTCGTTTTTCCAGGTTTATAAACGTTGCCATGGTAACAACATCAAGATTGATACATCCAAAAATAGCACAACCTTAAAAGTGGTGCACTGGTAAGGTATGTGAATCGTGCCTTTGAAAGCCCAAGTTCGAATCCTCTGCTCGTCTTCAATTTTTTCCGTTTTCCCAGGTTTATTAATGAACGTTGTCAAGGTAAACAACGTTCATTTTTTTCCGTTTTCCAGGTTTATTAATGAACGTTGTCAAGGTAAACAACATTAGCTTTGATGCATTAGCGCAATTTTTACGTGGCGCAATGGTAAGCCCCGCCTATTTTGCCTCTGAAACCTATTTGGCGACTTTTTTTTTCCAGGTTTATTAATGAACGTAACATTAGGTCTCTGAAACCGGGGTCGAACCCTATTTGGCGACTTCTTTTTTTCGGAGCAGATGATAGCAGGGCAGGCCAGATAGTTACACTGTGCGCACAAAGGGAAGCGCAAGGCATAAATAGTTTGCGCCAGACTAAATGGTTTCTTGTGATGAGAGAGAAATATTAGTTAGGAATATCGACTTAAAAAAAATATGATCATGCGTGGCTGATGAAAGAACGTTTGTGTGGCATCCATGCAACATTCAGTATTAATCTAGACAAAATGAGTATAAAAAATTAAGATGCGAGTACGAGAACTAAGCAAGCACTAGCTCAGTGGTAAGTTGCGCCAGACTCAAGGCAGAGGGTATAGTGGTAGGGAGTTTACTTGTGGTTTAGGTCACCCAGTTTCGAACCCGCCGTCTTCCAATTTTTTATTTATTTTCCATTTTTTCTCTGATATTTTAAGGCAAAGCCCATGCTAATTGTAGGGCTCACTTGTCCAAGTGGCAATGGGACCCATTTCCAACTATGTCCTTTTCTTTTGAAAATTTTGTGACGTTTAGCTTTTGGCATTAATGACAAAATGAAGTTCGTTACAATTTTGATATTGAACTACTTTGTGACGATTTTTAATTACTCGTAATGACGAACACCTCATTTTTGTCATTAAACTATATGGTCTCATATAGATCGTCATAAAACTTAACACCATAACGACGAATCCACTTAACGTCATTTAGAATTTGTCACAAAAGGCCATATTTCTTGTAGTGGTAACAAACTGAGAGTGCTCCTTATTACCTGACACCATCGGCCGTAGCGCGTCCAAACTTCATTGCCGGCGGTAGATGCGTCGAAGAAGAGATGGAACTGGTAGAGGAAGAGGAGCTTGATTTGTGGTATGGAGCGCAGGCAAGACATGGATATAAATCGTGCAACGTGAGAGGCAGTTAACTTAGGACATGGTGACTACGAGGTTTGTTGACGTGTTGGGATCAAGTTCCAAAAAGATAGCTGTCGGGCATTGCCCCTTTATTTTCTTAAAAATATTTGTTTCCAAGACGTGGTAAATGAAAAGAAACCTGACAGGAAAGTCATAGCTATTCATACCAACGACAACAGCCCTGTCCACCGTATTATAGGCAAGAGGCCTGTTGACCACAGTTTTTTAATCCACGATAGCACTCTTGCACGGTAGTCTGGCTCTCGTAGAAACTTGCAGCTCCTGTAGTGTCATAAGCTATTTCTAATGAAGTATATGAATCTACGAGCTTCTCATGAGAATATTCAAGTTCTTTATGATTTCCTTGCAAATCCTCATACTTGCTAGTGAGCTTTTCAAGTTGAGCATTGAGCACTTCATTGGCATTTTCTAATTTTTCTACACGAGATAGAGCATTAGTAGCACAAGCATAATCACATGTCAATGAATCATACTTACAAACCAGGAAAGCATGAGATGACTTGAGAGCAATTAGTTCTTCCATCAAAGAACTAACTTTCTCATGAGATTGACAATTTCTTCCCTTGGTCTTCTTCTTCCTTTTCTTCTTTTCTTTCTTGGCCATCAAACACACAATACCCTCATCACTTGAGGATTGAATTTCTGCTGTAGAAGCTTTGCTTGAATCAATACTTGTGCATTGAAGAGGTGTTGATGAGTGTTCTCTGTCAGGGGCGGTTGGACCGGGGTTACAGGGGTGAATAGGCAAGACGACCAATTAAAATTTCTAACACTTATTTCACCTTGTTGTCAGGGGCAATAGCGGTTACACCGCTATGTCAGGGCGGTTAGACCGCCCCTGAATTGTGAACTTCAACAAATCCCAGGGAATACCGGTGTGACCGGTATCCCAAGGCGGTTTGACCGCCCCTGGACAGCAAGCTTCAAGAAATGTAGCTCGACCCCCTCTTGATCTTCTAGCTCCAATTTGACTTGTGGCACAGCTTGTCAAGGTGTTTCTTGGTAGGTTCACGAAGCCCCTGCACCCACAAGATGTATACCCAAGTAGATCGAAGCGGAAGCAAATAAAGCTAGAAATGAATCAAATGATGCAAAGGAGACACGCGGATTTTTCCCGAAGTTCAGACCCACCGCATGCACACAACCGGCAAGCTCAGTGGTTCCTAGTCTCCGTTTGAGGCACCCCGCAAGGCCACCTCGCCAAGGTGTATACACTCCACACCTTGACTCTTCACTAAGAAGAATTGGTCCCTCAAGGTGGAAACCGACCTTTACAAACTTCCGGTTGCTCACCACACGAATGGTAGCTCACCGGCGACGCCTAGCCGTCTAGGAGCCAAAGCTCCAAGAGTAACAAATGTCACAAAGAACTTCTTAACATCAACCACAAGTGCTCAAGCTAAGGTTTGCTCACAACTTCTTTCTAAGCTCAGAATTTCTCCCACTCAAAGTTTCTCTCAAACCCAACTCACAAATTTAGCTCAAATCACGCAAGTCTCACAAGGAGGGGTTTGGGAAGGTTTCTCAGCTGAGGAAAGTGTGTGGGAGGGCTCAAATTCACCAAGAACTAGCAACCTTCAACGAGGAAGGCAAGGGGGTATAAATACCCCATCCATCAAAAAACTAGCCGTTGCTCTGTCAGACCAACCCGGTCGCACCGGTACCAAATACCGGTTGCACCAGAATTTTGAAACAACTAGCCGTTGCCCTTGTCAGAAGGGAAAGGCGGTCAGACCGCCCCTGAAGGACGGTTGCACCGCTATGGGGCAGAGAAGCCCATCCCTTTACAAGGTTGAACTCTCAAGGATCTCTTTCATGGGTCAACCTATGAGCACTTAGCGGGGAATGTCATGAGCCAATGTTCCATCCCTCTTGATAGTACGGCATACCTAAACTCAAGAATAAATCAAGAACTAAATCATTCACTTGAGCTTGTATGTCTTTGATCATGCCAAACATGAATATATCTTCATCTTTGAGGAATGTCCATATTGATGTCATTGTGCAATTTTCAGCTTGAGCTAGTGACTTGAACCTTTGTCTTGGAATGAAATCCTCTTCTAGTTCAATTCACCTTAACTTAAATAATTTTGATACTTGTCATCATGAAAACCAAATGTGACCGAGATTCATCAAGTTGATCCCTAAGAAAGTTTCGCCACCCTAGCAAAGATCCCATGACTCAAGCCTCAACTTGATCACGCATTGCCGGTACCTTGAAACACCATCCCGAGATCCAACCTTTTATTCTTGCATCACAAAGACTTTCACATAGACTTATATCAAGAAATGAAGACCAATTCTTGATTTGCAATATATACAAGAAACTTTACTATTTCTTTTCTTCAAGACATCCATGTCTTCTATGCAAGCTTTCAATCAACTTGGGGCCAGGTGATATCTCATAACATCATGCCACCTTTTATATTTCATTATGTCTTGCAACATTCACATTTTTATCCATAAGTAATCTTGATGTCCCCATATGTAAGTCAACAAGTCTTTAGAGAGCTAGAGACCATGTCTCTTTCCTTGTTTCACATTGACTTGTCATTAATCACATTATTGTGTATTAGGACCCATCATTTCATGCTTTATGAGCCGCACACAATATATCAAACTAGTATCCATATGTGCATAACAAGTATATCAATTAATTCCTGCTCATAAACTTTATGAAACACATTAGTTCTTTAATCGTTTTGTCATTCAATTCACCAAAACCCACTTAAGGGATTAGATGCACTTTCATAGATTAGTTTATCTAAGCTAGAGCTTTCTTCTTAATAAATGGATGTACCCAACCAGTTGTCGAGTCAGAATCTTGTACCTTCATGTTGTACCCTAGCTTTTATGAGAAACAAGTTGTTCACCTTATCCTTACTTTCAGATGGCCGAGGAAGGATGGACCCATGGTGTTTGCCAGGAAGAGCCGGGTTTTCCCTGCCTTTTGATCAACTTCCTGGAGCGTCTTGGTATCACTGAGCGCCCAAGGTACTACAGCACGGAGTACGAGCATCTTGGCACTCTCCGCTGTAGGGTGATCCTTTCTGTTGCCAGAAGCAACCGCTACCCTGATATTGAGCCATGGAGGGTGACCGCTACGGGATTTCGACATCAGGATACCTACCCTTTGGCTATCAGGAAGGCCCTCCGCTATCTGTGTCGGATCTTTGAAGAACACCTCATCTCCACACCGATGAGACTCTTTTCCCCCGGCTGTCAGGACTCTAGTCTGGCAGGCCCGCATGAGGAACCTGGAACGCCGCCGTCATCAAGATGACCTGTTGTACCATGTGGTCGCCTATCTCGTCTCCTTGGATAAGCTTTTCAACGAGCAAGCTGGGTTCCTAAGGGAACAAATTGGCCGAGCCGAGCAAGCCGAACTCGCAGTGAGGATGTACCAAGTTCGGGTGGCGCAAGCCGAAGCAAGGACCGCGGCAGCATAAGCAGTGAAGCTGTCGCACATGAGAGTCTCAGACAGGCTCAGGACCGAAGCATGCAAGATTGGGCCAGAAGCGGGACGCCCGTCCCGGTAGTCGGAGAAGCCCGGATCCTACTTGGGACCCCCATTGCAAGATGGGGAGGACCTAGTGGAACCTCGCCAAGTACACCCGGAGGTGCCGGGGAACTAGCTACACCGCTGAAGAAGGAGCCCCTACACAACCACAGGAAAATGGGATCCCAGAAGACGACGAACTGCTCATTCCCTTGGAAGAACACTCCGCCCCGGAAGAAGGATCGCCCCGCGAGTAGTGTGCACCCAGTCACCCCAAGGATTGGAGCCGTCCCAGTCCGAAGTTTTACCCAGTTGTGTAGTTGTATCCCAGTTGTGTCGTTGTGCCCCGGTCATGTAGTTCGTGTTTTGGCTTGTCCAAGTGTTGTAACCCCTTCCCCTTTCAAAGGAATAAAATCGTTTGTGCTTGATGTTTGCTAGACTCTGTGCTTGTGGGCAGGAGGAGGATTCTGCCTTTCCGTTTTTACGAATTAAATAACTTAAACATCCCTAAAATTCCAAATCTTAGTCTCTTATATGTCCTCTAAATCTACAGATGGTCAACACGCGTGGACCCAGGGCTTCCCGGAGCCGAGTCCCGGGTGCTAGCAACAACGTGCAGAGTGCACCCCATGGTGAGCACCAAGATGAAGTGAACCAGGAAAGGAGGGAGGAAAGTCAGGCTAGGTCAGAGCAAGCGCCACTGCCACGTGCCACTGATTGGCTGCAGGTGGTGAACAATCAGAACCTGATAATGGAAGCTGTGGCCAAGGCCATCGCCAACCAAAGGCCCCGTGGGCAGAGTATGAATGAGAAACTGTCAGAGTTCATCAGGACTAAGCCACCATGAAGCGCAAGGCAGACGAGTTCCGGGCACTACAGCAAGGCAACAAGACTGTGGAAGAGTACACCTACCGGTTCATGGAGTTAGCCCGCTATGCACTAGAAGAAGTGGACAGGGATGAGAAGAAGCAGGAGATGTTCATGAAAGGCCTGGACCTAGAGCTCAGGACCCTGCTCACCCCCCAGATTTATCCTGACTTCAACACACTGATGAACAGGGCCATTCTCACTGAAAGGGCCAAGGCGGATGAGAAGAAAGATCTCAAGCGCAAGTTCCTAGAGAGCAAGGCTCGCCAGCAGGACCGCTTCCAGAGGACCAAGAGCTATAACCCCCCACCACCCAGATCTCAGACGCCGATGCAGTACCGCACTCAGTCCCGAGCCTCAAGCTCACAGGTCACCAATCCCACCTTCAGAAGCCAGAGTGCCAAAGCCCCACAGAGCAGTGCCAGTCAGGCCAACAACAACAGCAGGGCTTGTTTCAACTGTCGTGAGACTGGGCATTATGTGGCCAACTGCCCCTATGCCAGCAACAAGCCAGCAGCCCCAATGTACTCCAACTCGGTGAATGGACCGAAGCCAGCTCTGTCAGGTGCCAACCGTGTGCCCGTCCGCAGCAACAACCCCGGCAACAACACCAACAACCAGCAGATGAGGCAGCCCTAGCAGTCCTATGGACGAGCCCGCGTCAACCACATCAACGCGCAGGAGGCTCAAGGAGCTCATGGCGTAGTACTTGGTGAGTTTTTAGTCAGATCAGTGCTTGCCACAGTTTTATTTGATTCTGGAGCATCACATTCCTTCATATCATCAAGTTTTGTGGATAAGCACAATATACCTACGGTACTACTAAAGTTACCCCTGTTAACCCGAACACCTGGAGCCGACATCAAGTGTCAGTTAGGTTGTTCTAGGGTAAGGATTATTTTAAGTGGGGTAGAGTTTCTAGCTGATTTGGTAGTACTCAAGTCCAAGGGGATAGATGTAATACTTGGAATGGACTGGCTGACCCAGCATGATGGCCTTATAGGATGTGCCGCTAGAACCATATGCCTAACCAGCCCTGAGGGAGTCCAAGTAACTTGCCACACCCGAGAAACAAGATCAGACCCAATGGTTTATACTTTGGAGGCCAAAACCATAGCAGAAGTTCCAGTAGTGTGTGAATACCCAGATGTGTTCCCAGAAGAACTCCCCGGAATGCCGCCAGATAGGGACATAGAATTCATTATTGACCTTGTCCCAGGGACATCTCCTATAGCCAAGAGACCATACCGAATGGCCGCAGCAGAACTAGCAGAGTTGAAAGAGCAGTTAAGAGACCTTCAGGAGAAAGGATTCATCATACCTAGCTCATCCCCGTGGGGATCACCCATTCTATTTGTGAAGAAGAAGGACGGAAGTATGAGGATGTGTGTGGATTATAGGTCCTTAAATGAAGTTACCATCAAGAACAAGTATCCATTGCCCAGAATAGATGACCTGTTTGATCAGTTGAAAGGAGCCAGGTATTTCTCCAAGATTGATTTAAGATCAGGATATTATCAGCTCAAGATCAGGGAAAGTGATACCCCCAAGACGGCATTTGTGACAAGGTACGGGCAATACGAGTTTACAGTGATGTCTTTTGGACTGACTAATGCCCCGGCATACTTCATGAACCTCATGAACAAAGTGTTTATGGAAGAATTGGATAAGTTTGTTGTCGTTTTCATTGACGACATACTCATCTATTCCAAGAGTGCCCAAGAGCACGAGCATCACCTGAGAGTGATCTTAGAAAAGCTGAGAGTGCACAAGCTGTATGCCAAGTTTAGCAAATGTGAATTTTGGCTTGAGAAGGTAGCCTTTCTTGGCCACATACTAACAGCAGAAGGAATGGCTGTTGATCCTGAGAAGGTAGAAGCAGTGTCGAACTGGCAACAACCCACCAATGTGAGTGAGATAAGAAGTTTCCTGAGATTAGCCGGATATTATCGGAGGTTTATAGAAGGATTTTCCAAGATAGCAAGACCCATGACCGAGCTGCTCAAGAAAGAAAAGAAGTTCGTCTGGACTGAGTCATGTGAAAGAAGCTTTCAAGAACTAAAGAAGAGACTGACATCAGCCCCGATACTGACCTTGCCAGATATTCAGCGGGACTTTGTCATATACTGTGACGCTTCCCGAAATGGGGTAGGATGTGTACTTATGCAAGATGGGATGGTAGTAGCATATGCCTCCCGCCAGCTTAAGCCCCATGAGCAGAATTATCCCACCCATGACTTGGAATTAGCAGCCGTGGTTCATGCCCTGAAGATTTGGAGACACTACTTAATTGGAAATAAGTGTGAGATCTACACGGATCACAAGAGCTTGAAGTATATATTCACCCAGCCAGATCTGAATTTAAGATAGAGAAGATGGTTAGAGCTTATCAAGGATTACAATTTGGAAATTCATTACCACCCTGGCAAGGCTAATGTGGTAGCAGATGCCCTAAGCAGAAAATCTTATACACCCAAGAATGTCCATCTACATGAAGAAATGGCACGACTCAATGTGCACATTGTATCCCCTAAATCTTGCCCGCAGCTAACTGTCCAGCCTACTTTAGAGGAAGACATCAGAAAGGCCCAGGGATCAGACCCAGACTTGGTAAAAATTCGGAACCACACAGGAGAAAATAAGGCCCCAGATTTTAGAGTGGATGCAAAGGGAACCCTATGGTACAAGGATAGAATTTGTATGCCCAATCAAGGGAATTTCCGGCAGACCATCATGGATGAAGCCCACAACTCACCTTACTCTATTCACCCCGGAGCCACCAAAATGTATATGGATTTGAAACAGAAATACTGGTGGAATGGAATGAAGGCAGAGATCGCCCAGTTCGTCGCCCAATGCGACATTTGCCAGCGAGTCAAAGCCGAGCACCAGAAACCAGCAGGCTTGTTGCAACCATTGCCTATCCCGGTTTGGAAATGGGATGAGATTGGTATGGATTTTGTGGTTGGATTGCCCAAGACTAAAAAGGGGAATGACTCTATATGGGTGATAGTGGACCGACTCACCAAAGTGGCCCATTATTTACCCTGTACGGACCAACTATGGAGGCTAAAAGTTAGCAAAACTCTATGTGGAGAACATAGTAAAGCTACACGGAGTACCGAGCAGAATTGTCTCAGACAGAGGGACTCAGTTCACCTCCAAGTTTTGGAAAGGTTTACATAAAGCCATGGGAACCAAGTTAGATTTTAGCTCAGCTTATCACCCACAGACAGACGGCCAGACAGAAAGAGTAAACCAGATTATGGAAGATATGTTACGGGCTTGTGCCCTGACCTATGGGAAGGACTGGGAACGGAGTTTGCCCTATGCAGAATTTTCTTACAACAACAGTTATCAAGCCAGCTTAGGCATGTCGCCGTTTGAAGCTCTCTATGGAAGGAAGTGCAGAACCCCTTTGATGTGGTCAGAAGTAGGGGAGCGTACCTTGGTCGGACCAGACTTTATAAAAGAAGCAGAAGATAAGGTAGCCGAAACCAGAGAGAAGCTAAAGGCTGCTCAGTCCCGTCAGAAGAGTTACTCAGACAAGCACAGAAGGGAATTAAGTTTTGAAGTGGGAGATTATGTTTACCTAAAGGTTTCCCCGATTAGAGGGACCCGCAGGTTCCAAATTCAGGAAAATTAGCCCCTCGATACATTGGACCGTACCAGGTGCTTGAAAGAGTTGGAGCCGTAGCGTACCGTATCCAACTACCCACAGAGATGTCCGACATCCACCCAGTGTTTCATGTTTCCCAGCTCAGAAAATGTTTGAGAGTACCCGAGGAAGAACACATACCAGTGGAAACAATAGATTTACAGAAGGACCTCAGATACCAGGAAGTACCCGTCAAAATCCTGGATACTGTCACCAAGCACACAAGAAATTCCACGGTACGGATGTGCCGAGTTCAGTGGAGCAGACATGGCGAGAAAGAAGCCACGTGGGAACGCGAAGACGCGTTGAAGAAAGAATTCGCCCATCTCTTTAAGGACTCAGTCGAATCTCGAGGACGAGATTCATTTTAAGTGGGGTAGGTTTGTAACATCCCAAAAATTTATCCAATTAAATCACGCGTTAAAAATCTTTTTCAAAGTTTTGCAATTTAGTTCTTGAGCTCAACCCCTTTTCATCATCTAAAAATCCATGTTAAATGTCACCTTCCTTAATTCATTTCTGCTTATATCAGTGCAGCCCTTCACCGCTTAATCACATTCTTTTCTCTCTTTTCCCTTAGCCACCACTAATAACCTGCTAAATCACTTCCTCTAGTGATCTCTCACGCGCATGCTTGCTTTCCCCAGGTTTCAGCAACGAAGCAACGCGTGCAAGTGGTCGACGCTGCCTCATCCTGCTTCAGCATGCGCTTCTCTGTCCTCTCCTTGCTTAGCACTCACGCATGACACAGAGCAGCACTTGCAAGCTCGTCGTCATCCTTGCTGTCCTCGCGTAGCTTCAGCATCCACACAGCAACGCCACAGCAGCGCACAGCACCAGGGCCCCCGGCCGAATTCACCCGCTGCCCCGCTCGCACAGCAGCGCGGCGCCGCGATGTGACAGCACGATGCCGCCCGGCACCTCGCCGTGCCGACCAAAGCCGTGGCCCTACCACCACGCCGCGTCGTCTCGTCCACTTGCCGGCCTCGTCGCTCGCGCTCATCATCCCTCCGCGGAAGCCGGCGACCCGCCGTGCCGCACGCCAGCGCCCGCCTGTGCCCGCCGCGCCGCATGGCACAGCGCCGGCGAGCAGTGCCGTTGCCGTGCCGCCCTCCATCTCGGCCCCACTGCAGCGAGCCGCTCCACGCCGCGCGCCGACGCTCGCAAGCCGACGCCCAGCCACAGCACCTCCATTGATGGCGAGCTGTTGAGGGCCGGCCAACTTCCCTCGCCTCCGCCTATAAAAGGGCTGTGTCGAGCTTCTCCATCGCCGCCACCAGCTCGCCCAAGCTCCGCTTCCCGTCCCGAGCTCCCTGCCTCCAATTTCCCGTTACTCTGTTCTTCCTCACGAAGAACAGATCACCCATCGATCTCCCTCTCCACGCTGCCCCGCTCGAGGTGAGCCTATGGTGAGCCTCCCCTCATCTTCCTCTCTCACCCCATGCCCTTGGATTTGGAAACGGCAGCCGGAATCGCCGCCCGGCAAAGCTCCAGGAGCACCTGCCGCCTCCCATGGCGAGCGAGACAGAGGAACACGAGCGCCTCTGTTGGCCGTGTCTGTCTCTGTCCCTCCGTCTGTCTCTGTTGTCTATTTTCCCCACCAGCCCAACATAATCCCGTGGGCCTAAGTGATAATCGCAAGGCCCAAACACTTCTCCAGCCCAATCACATGAAAGGAGCCCGTGAAACACTTACCCATTATGCTAATTCAATTTCAGAATTTAATTAGCAATCGATCTTTACACAGCCAAACCCCCTCTGTCTAAACTCCGATTCCATCCATTCTTTTTCCTAAATTCCACTAAAATCATACTCTATTTATTTTCATCCTTCTTGTCTCCAATTGAGCTCATTTATTTTTGTGTGCTTGTTTGATTGTTGTGTGCTTACTTGTGTGCGCCGTAGACCACGGAGTGACCGAGGAGCAGCCCCGCGAGGAGTTCGGAGGACCGTACCACGAGACGGAGTACGCAGGCGAGTACCGCGAGCCGGAGACCGAGGACCCGTACCGCGAGCAGGCGCTTCCGGACGACTTCGAAGACGGCAAGTTCAATCCCGTCCTTTGATGCATATTTATCCTATGTTTTACAAACACAACCTATTGACCTGTTTATAAAATGCATTGTTTTATTGCAAGACCCGGTTGGATAGCCACTCCTTGATTGCTATGAATATTCCTTGATCACCTAGGTTATCATTAAATATGACTTGCTCTGTTTGGATGATAGCCGTTGCTAGAAACGCTTAGGGCCTGTTACTCTTACCACTATCATATTACAAATACTCATGTGTTTTAAAATAAAGAATGGTGTGAGTGTTTAAAAGAAAAGGGTGGCTTTTGGTGAAAATGGAATAATGGTGAAACCGATGGGATGGATGGTGTGTTCTGTGTGAAACACCAAATTGGTGAGCTCGTGCCTGTGTGGCTGAGCGGGGTGTGGAGATATCCATCTTGTCGTTATTTTAAGGACCGAGTTGATTATCATCTAGCCTGGCCCAGTTTAGTGCTACCGCCCTACCGTTGTATGTGGCAACGGCTTAGCATAAATCCCACTAGTTGGTTGGTTAGCCAATGGGTGAGCTGTGAGCAATGGGAGAACAAGGAGCAGGAGTACGATCTATGTGAGTTACGTCCCGGTCATGCCTCGTTGGGAGGACATGGACCCCTTGGTTGCTTCCATATTGGCTAGTCCGGCTTAGCTACGGTGTGGTAATGGCTTTGACAGGTCCGCGCCGGCATTTCGGTGTTCGTGTTGCGGAAACTGTTGGGGTGGGTTAAGTGTACAACCTCTGCAGAGTTAAAATCTATTCGAATAGCCGTATCCACGGTATTGGATGAGTCACGGCTTGGGCCTGAAACTAGTGTTGGATAATGGTGAGATCTTTTGGTGTGAGTGCTTTGGAAAGTGTCCGGCAGGTGTGCCGTGAGCTACGGCGGACGGGGAGTCCGGTAGCATAAAATGTGGATCCTTTGTGGAGGATCAACCCACTTGATACTAAAAAACTGCTTTTACGAAAACCTGTTTAAAATAAACCCTTGCATAAAATCTAGCTTTACGCAAATTAAACCTTAGCCGTATCCTTGAATTATCCTGTGCATAATCTTTATATCCCCCTCCGTGGACGTGGTTGGACTTGTTGAGTACTTTTGTACTCACCCCCTATTTTGTTGCAACAGAGGAGGATCCGGACTTTGTCCCTGAAGAGTTCGAGTAGAGGTCGTGTCCGCACCCGACGTTGCCTGTGGTGTGGCCCCTTTCAAGATGCTTCCGCTGTTCCTCGCCGAGATAGGGCTAGATCCAGTCTTAGTCTTTCTCTGGTTATGTATTGTTGTACTTTTGGTTACTATTATCGTTTGTATCGAGTGTCGTGCTCCTTTGAGGTCGCACGATGACTGAACCATCTGTGAAATAAATGTGTATCAGACTCCCGGGACTGATATTTGTATCACATTTAGTCTCTGCTTATGTGGGGATGCTTCACCCTGCCATCGGAGCACAAGGGGCTGGCCAGTTCCTTTAAGCCGCCGGAGATTTGGAAGGTAGGGGCGGCGAGATTGCAAGGGGCAGGGCTAGATCTGATAGGAAAAAAACCAAAGATTGACAGGGGCTTCCATATATGAGCGCTAGAAGAGATTGAGGTGAGGAGGGCGCGAGGAATTTGGCGGGCGGGAGAAGATTGGCGGGAGAAAGGGATGGAGGCGCACGGGAGCGGGCGGGAGGAAGGAAGGGAGACTCGAGCGCACTGGATCTCCGGCCGCCGCCCAGAAATCGTGATGAAACGCGCCCCCCTCACAGTGGAGTTTCATCGGTCTTGTGTACCGAGCCAGCTCGTGTCATGAGGATGAAACACTCCTTCCTTCTCTCCCCATTAATCTACTGCCATGTCAGCAAAAATGTCTATGTGGCATCTCGATGAAACCAGCATTGAGACTGGCCTTAGTACCCGTAGTGCCTTGTTGTATACACGCTATGGTAAGGAAGAGAGAACAAGGGGACACTACGCAATACTCCACGCACTATCACGGTCACACCGCACTTCTTGCGCTGGATATTTTTTTTTTTTTTTGTAAGAAGGCTGCTCTCGAGATTTTTTTTCCAAAAATGAAGACTGCGCTGGAGATTTTGTTTCTTTTTTCTGAAAAAGATGGTTGCGCTAGAGATATTTGTGTGACGAATAGTATGACGCAAGCACACCAATGCACGGGGCTGCGCTGGAGATATTTGTACGGAAAAAGTTGGAGCAGGGCGTCGTCCTGCGACTTGTCAGGTGCTACGCACGCGGCAGGCGTCGCTCTTGTATGGGCCAACGAGTAGCCGCCGGCCGTCCTTATCCACGACCGCGAGGGATCGAATCAACGACTTCACACGAGTGCGCCAAACGAGTCGGGTCGCGTAACTCTATTCAGTATTTGAATAGAATTAATGTATTGAAAACTTCATTCAGTTCAGAACAGCAGGAGCAGGACCCGGGTTGTTGTAATACTCCCCATCCAAAAAAAATGTGACTCTCGTTCCCTTGATAAGTTAAACAGCTTCAAATTTAACTAAATTTATGAAAAAGATTAATATTTATTTCTTTAAAATAAATTTAGTATAAAAATATATTACACTATTAATCTAATGATATTTATTTTGTATAATAATTGTTGGTACTATTTTATATAGTTAAATTTTAAAATTCGTTAATTCTTCGAGAAATGAGAATTGCATTCTTTTTAAAACAGAGGAAGTAGCGTATTTATTTCTTTTATTTGCAGCATGTGCACATACTGGTATATAAAAGGAAGAAAAGAAAACTTGGAACACTATTATCGGTGTGCGCGATGCACCTGTCATCATTGCGGCTGTACTGGAGATAGGCCGGGGAGATGGAGGCAAAGCCAAGTCAGATAGCACGAAGTCAGCACATCACACGACTGAAATGCCAGCGACAACGCTGGAATACTTGTGTGCGACGTTTCTCCCTTTTGGCAAAAGGGCGAGCGAGACGTGATACGTTGTTGGTGTTCGTTCTTCAGCAAGGAGAATGGGACACAAATGGTAATTCAATTCTCACTTCTCCGGAAAATCTATCCGTTTCAAATTTAACCAAATTTATATAGAATAATACTGACCTTTATGATATAAAATAAATATCATTCGATTAGACATACTAAATCTATTGGAGACATAAATGTTAATATTTTTAAGATATAGCTAAATTTAAATCCGTTTAATAATTTTTTAAAAAATAATATTCACCAGAGTGCCAGTGGACTCGTCAGGCGCTACGCACGCACGCCTCGCCATCGGACGGGCAGCAGGGAGTCGCCGCCGTCCTTATCCACGAGGAATCGTCGAGTGCGCCAAACGAGTTGGGTCACCACCGGGACCCAAAACAAGGTGCCCATAGGCCAGCTATACCCCTGTCTGGTGTTTTTTTTTCCCTTTTCCAACTGAAAAAAAAACCGGCGCCAACAGTGATGGAGAGAGCCCCCGGTTTCGCCACTCTTTCGCGTTTGTTTTCTTTCTTTCGCCGTTTGCTATATCTTGACACAAGTTGTAAAATCGAACGGACCCATGATGATGGATGATGATAGTTTTTCCAATCTTTCTTTCGACCTGTCGGATTCAATCTTGCACGCAGGGCCCACCTGCAGTGACCGCCCACCCTTCCATCCGATCCCACTTGATAGATAAGCGCGAGCCTTTATCTATCAACCCGCACCCACTGCTCCTATCCATTCGCGGATTCGCCTCCCTTCCTCTTCCCTTGCCCTTGCTCTGCCCCCGCTGTCTCCCACTCTGCTGCTCTCCCCTCCCCGTGATTTCCTCCACCGTCTTCGCCTTCCGTACCCGGTCGCGCCCCGCCGCCGCGGAACCAGAACCTTCACCCGCGCCTGGGGGGAACAGGAGGCACCACCCCACCACCAAGGTAACAACCCTCAAACAGTCAAACCCGACCTTGATTGTACTACTGCATAACCCAACTGTGATTTCTTCCTCCCCGTTTCCGTCTGGGTCAGTGCCTTTTGATCTTGTGACCTGCGCGTGCTTATGCCTGGGTTGGATTCAGAGCGTATCTTTTTTTCTTTTTAGAATATGCTCCACGAATCCACCCTATTTTTGCAGCAGAGGGTTTTACAAAAAGAGATAATTTTTTAAAAATCTTTTCTTCAGCGCAGCCCGCATGTATTTGTTTCGAGATGAATCAGCAAGAGGCAACGAGCCATGGCACTATGCCAGTATGGAGCCTTGCAGCTGCTAGTTACTTGTTTGCACTGGTCCACAGTCTCAATCGTCATCCGAGGCCAAGTCCTTATCCACTCCTAAGTCCTACCTAACTGGAATTCACTCACAAGCTGCTGCTGCTTTTAGGTGCAGCAGCAGTTACGATGATAAGCAGAAGGCAGGCTTTTCTATTGAAAGAACCACATATATAAACTACTACAGTGTGTTGACTTTTTCCTACTGCAGGCAACCCCTATATGCTTGTGGGTTTTTGACATACAATGCATGACAAATATGTTGTCCCTGCTCAACATGTTCTTTGTTACAAATATTTTGTCTCTCAAAACTTGTTGTCTCTGCTGATGTTTCATGGCTGCCCAGTATTTGGACATCTGTACTGTCACTGCATTTACAAATGTTTATCCTATTACTCCACATGCCACTGAATAACTATATCTCATTTTCTTTTTCTCATGTTCGTACTTTTGTAAACAGAGCTAGCTGGCCACACATTGGGAAACACATAAAATGGCCCTCAAGACTCTGCAACTTCCATCTAGTTTAGCAACGCCAAGCAGCTACAGCTTCAGTCCATGTCCATCCTCACCTTCTTACGGGCCAAAGCTTCCAACGAGACTTGATGCAAGGGCCGCCGCAAAGAAGCATCAGAAGAGAACAACCTCGGTTCTGAAATGCAGAGCCAATCTGCACGGCTGCATCGATGAGATTGTTCAGACCCCCAAAGACCAGACAACTGAAATCCCGATCGTTATGTACCCATCAGTGGCCTTCCCTGGCGCCACGCTTCAGGTGCAGGCGTTCGAGTTCAAGTACCGCATCATGATGCACACCCTTCTTCAGCAAGGCCTCAAGTTTGGGGTCATCTACTGTGACAAGAATGGCAGGATGGCAGATGTTGGGTGCATCGTCCATGTCATCGAGTGCGAGAGGCTCAGCGATGACCGGTTCTTCCTCACCTGCATAGGTGAAGACCGATTCAGGGTTGTCGAGATCGTCAGGACAAAGCCATATGTTGTTGCAAGGATCCAAGTTCTGAATGAGCAGCCGGGATCAGGGCCCCAGGATGATCTGGGGAGCCTGATGCGGCAGGTGGAGCAGCACCTCAAGAATGTGACCATGCTTTCAGGCAAACTGAACCAGAAAATGAGGGGAGACCATCATGCCAAGCAACTCCTCAGGATGCACTCTGCTGTTTCTTTTTCATTCCTTGTTGCGCGAGTATTCATCGATGATCAGTTGGAGCAGCAGACACTGCTGCAGATGACCGACACCACCCAGCGGTTGGCGCGGGAGGGGATGTACCTGGAGCGCAGGAGCAAGTACATGGCGGCCATTGCAGCGATCAAGGATGCCTTTGAGCACCTGTCCTGCAGCGAGAAGTAGAACCTACCTTAGCATTTTGGAGGTGTGATACTACTACTAACTAGTAGATATGTAGAGCAATAAGTGACCAGACATTGTCATGGTCATATGTTTCTTTTTAGTCTTGAAGCTTCTGCTATTTTTGTGTAGTGTACATTCTTGAATGGCCTTTCTTGTGCTGCAAATTTTGCTGCTATTTTTAGATGTACTCGTGTATATATGCGCACTTTCTGGTACCTGTAGGGTATATTGAGCAAGAGCTTTTCCATCAGATGTTACACTGGTTGTAATTTTTTTTTTTCGATCTACACTGATTGTAACTTGGGAGGTACCAAAGACTCTTCTGTCTTCTCTGATTTTGCTGTTCTTGCTGCCGCTGCTGTATGTAGTGTACATTATTGCATAACCTCTTTTGTGCTGCTATTTCTAGATGTACTTATGCATATGCGTACTGTGTGCGACATGGAGGCTCTATGGAGTATCTACGTGACTACGTCTGAGTTTTTCTTTGTCAGGCAGCAGTTCAACCAAATTTAAATCCCACTTGCAAGCCAAATAAAAAAAAAGAAATTTCTGGTTTTGGCAAGACATGCCATACTGACATGATGGACTTTTTTTTTTTTTTTGATAATACGTATCTGTATTGCTTAGATAAGGAAAACATACATGAAGACGTATGGATACAGACACGTACGTAAAGGATACAAAAGCAGCTGTATCAGCCATCTTTCACAAAGGACCCTAATCAAAGACAAAATTACAAAGAAGCCCCTGGGACCTTCGTGAACCTCCAGAGGTCGCCTTCCTCGCCGCCGACCAACGTTGTCAGGGAAGAAGTCGAACTCCACCATGAACTGGAGAAGCCCCTTCGCGCTAAGGCTTTGGACGGAGTCGAAGTTGATAAAGCCATCGGCGGTCGCCCATCGACCGGGGCCGCGCCCCAACTCCTCCAGCCCCCAGATCTGTGCTCGCCATGGACAGCCATAGCCGCCATGGGAAGGAAGAGCCAGATCCAGCCTCCATCCAACCACACCTCCCACAGCTAGCTCCGCATCCTTGAAGAAGACAAGAGCCAGTAGCCACGCCATACATAGACGAAGACTTACCCGGCCCGGACTCCTGTACAGATCTCGCTGGCCTCGCCGTTGACGCTGGAGTGGAGCGTCCACGGGACGAGGGAGAGACCACGAGAAGTTATTCCCCTGCGTCGCCGCCGCCTTCGCCCCGACGTCGTCGCCAGGAAAACCATGCCGCAAAGGGCCACCATCCCCCCGGTAGACACTAGCTTCACCGGCGAGCTCCACCGGCGAACAAAACCTGGAAGACACCACCCTCACGGACCTCCCGCCGACGCCGGAGCGAGCGCCGCCGGGGCGAGATCGAGGCCGAAGGGACTTATTCCACCGCGGTGCCACCGTGCTCACCTCGCCAACGCCGCCCCGGAACACAACCCTAGACAAACTAGGACCTAATCTACACCACCAGGCAAAGGAACGCTGATCCCCCACACATCCGAGGCCCTGAAGGCCATCGGAGGCGAAGGGGATCGGCGACCTCGCCGGCGGGAGACCACGGACTCGGAGACGCCCCCTTTTCGCCTCTCTCAACTGTAGCACCTAGAGGTTTCGAGAGGAAGCCTCCAGCTTCTAATGATGGGTTCCTACTGACATGATGGACTTGATCGGCAGTTATCAGTCAATGAAGCTGGGCCGAAACCTTATTCATATTTTCCCTGCAAAATCCGGTGGCCCATGGGCCAGTTCCCGGTATAAGAACAAGATGGTCTTTTCCTTCACCTTCATCTCTCTAGCATTATAGACTTATAGTTAGTGGTCCATTTCATACCCTAATTTCAGAACACGCAAAACCTTTGAGCAGTTTACAGAGAAACTAATACTGTATAATCTGAAGGCTGATTCAGTAACTATATGCTATGGCACTCTTGGTGACACACTGCTAAGATTCATTACCTCTCCTGAGAACCTCATTTAGCCTATGTCAATAGTGTGATTGTGTGACGACTGATGAACGTACCATTTACCCAACGAGCTGGAGAGGAAAGGGCCAGATCTTTTAATCGCAAACAGCTTGAGGAGCAAGGCGCATCTTGTTTCGAGTTTCAAGTAGTTCAAGTTTTGATATAGTTGACATTTTAAAAATGATACAATTAAGATATTCAGAGCCCTTTAGTTTGTTTAGGACAATGAGTTGACAATGACATGGGAGAAGATGCCTTACCAAACAGCGACATCTCTAGATGTTTATGGGCGTGCCTCAGTGCTGACTACTAGAAGGCAACATCACAAGGATGGTTCAAGAAACATGATAGATTCAGACAATGCATGCTAGCCGATGTCATTGTTTACCAAAGAGCACTTCAGGAGGAAGCGCCGGAGCAGCTTGTGTTTACTTAACTACACCATGGTCATCTGCAAATCATCAACGCTCGCTCCTCGGTTGAACAAATTAACTTCGCTTTCACCCATCCTGGATCAGTCTGACCTTCTTCACCGGCCTGGCACCAGCGTTGATCGGTAATGGTTTCTGTCGGTTTCATGAGCCGCCGACCCCATCTAACCGTGTGATGTCAACCGATGTTTCTGATCAAGTAAACAACCGGCATTGTTGATCTGATTTGCGGGATGGTGTGTACGCTCTGGAGAGAGGGGATAAAACATAGTATAAATTTCAAGAGGCCATATAATGTGAATATTTTGCTTTTGAAGGACAGCTACTTGCAAGCTCCGTACATGTGTTTGCTACAAGGAGGTGTCACTCACTGGTCATGTTGAATTGTTCCATGAAATATAATGTCAACTGAAAAAGTGAACACTATTAGTTAGGTTTCTAGCTTACATAGCTTTGTCCATTGATGAAACATGTTCTTTTCTGGTTCAGTTTCTTGTGATTCAGTTTCTGTACTTGCTGCGAAGCTTGTACTACACTAGACTTATTAACCCACTACATGTCACAACAACTGACAAATTGCAGCAATTTGCAGGTTTACAAATCTGGATCGACCAAGCCATGAGAGAGGGAAAGTACCATCTCTTTCCTCTTTCAGATACTTGAAGAGTACACCTGATAAACAATGGGCACATCCACATCGCCAACGTCAAGATATAAGATTGCTGGCTTGCTGCTCACTGCTCAGAAACCAAATTCCATTTTTATTATGAAGGCACAAGGGATTTGATTGGGGTATATTCCTGCCCCGCTACGTCACCGCTAGAATCTCGAATAATTTAGCTTGTTGCTAGCACTGAGCTGATGATGTCTTGTGTGCCAACCTCGCATTCGCCCAACGCAACATGGAGACTATTATATGAGAATTGTTTTGTATGGTTTTCATAGATGTGGTCCTGGATTTCAAGTGGAGGAGCACCCTTGCTGCCAAGGCTCCAATGGCATGGATGATTGCGAGGAGTGGAAGAAAAATGCGAGGAGGTTACTGTCTGTGGTCTAATTTAATTGTGTGATGTTGTCTCAATGCTTAAGATAAGGACAAGGACATGGTTTATTTAATCACAGCGCCATTATTGCGTCTAAGTTCGTCGAATTCGCAGATTATGTTCTTACCAGTTACCACTGCTTCAATTTTTTCCCTTGAATTTGGATAGCATGAAGACTGAGTTCAGTCTAAAGTATGAACACGGAGAGCTGAGGCACAACAGGTTTGACAGAAACAGGAGATGATAAATTCAGATAAAACGTAAAGTGCAGTGTAAGTTAACGCGAAGCCTTACACAGAAAGCATGAAGGTGCATAGTTTAGCTTGTTATTGAAATGACCAAGACCGAGTCAAAGATATTACTGTCACTCGTCTCTTTTTAACTGCATAGATGTTGCTCTAAGTGCTCGCTTCTGGGATTTACTATACAAGAACGGAGAACTACTCCGGAAAACTGAACCTTATCTCAGATGTGCTTGTATATTTTGTCGGAATCTGAATTAGATCTATGCAACCTCATGCAAACCATAAAAGAAAGCATCATGTATTTGGAAACTACTTGCACCAATGCATTAGTTAAAACACAAGCAAATAGCATATACTGCGCTGATATCTAGAATCAAGGAAGCCACTTGAAATAAAACATGCCAATTATAGCATATTGCAATGGCATATTGATCACATCACAAGGAAAAGAGTACTGATAGGTCAACAACCCCCCAAGTGGATGTTAGAAAAGAAAGAGGTCACTGAAGGCTGCGAAAAGATTTAACAGTCTGTTTCTGCATTGAGCTCCAAATGATTATTATCACCATTCAGAATTTGCAGAACTACATGCAATTTCCTTACTGGTCACCAATCACTAGACATTATTTGGACCTAGACAACCTCAATGAGAAAAATTTGAGAAGATGATAAGAAAGGAATTGGAGTTAGGCATATGGATAAAATTGCTGGCTTAGAGTAATAACTGTCATTACATCCATCATTATACAACAAAGAAATTCCTGTCTTCGGGTACAGTATCCAGTGTGTCAAAAACACAGAACTGATGGATTTGGAGTAAGATATGTCTGGACCAGATCAATATAAAAGACATGCTGCCGTCTGAATAGTACTGCACTACTGCTTGTGTGCATCTTCGATGACAATTTTACCGTCACCATCCATACAGTTTCACACTAGAATAACTGAATAAGTATTAGTGGAGCTGTATGTATTGAAGAAAACAAAATTTTGTCCAGCTCTCTGATATTTGAGTTTCTGACAAGAACCAATCAGCCTGCAGTTACCTTTTGCAAACAATGAAAGAGTCCAGCTGTGCCCTTTCCTGGCGCACAGGAGGTATTTGAAAGCTTCAAACGCGCGCATTTGCATTTGCCGCGCGCACTTGCACAGTTGCACTTGCATAACTACAACTATAGGAGAAATGATATTTTTATTTCAGGCATCAAATGAGCGCTCTTGTGTTTGAAAACTTATTCAGAAGAAAGCAAGAACTTCCAGCCTACAAGTCACACCTCTGAAAAGTGTATTGTTCTTTAATTCTGGGGTCTGGGCACACCAATAATCAACAAGAATACAGCAAGAATCAACTAAAATACGCATCGCCGTTATTCGGATGAACATCTGTCGACTGTTGATAGACCGAAGTGAGCTCATCCGGCCTGTCATCAAGAACTAAACAAAGGGCGATCGCTGAAGGCAGCAGCAGTATAAGCATTTGGTGTCCCCACAGCAGGCCACATGCACCTGTGATGGTGTCATTTGGATCCCAATCATTTGAGATTTAGTATGCTCCAAGCAACAAGTAACATAGGCATATACCAACTAACAACTAGCAGTCGTTCCTGTCGCCCTCCAACCAAACTCTTCATCCCTGTAGCGAAATGCTCTGACAGCCGCCCTTGCTGGGCTCCCATCCAATGGGGACGGCAATGGCGTCATTAAACTGCTTGGCAAGCATTACGGTCTCAATGTTTCCCAGCAACTGTGATGTCACAGAAGAACCAATCAATGGCTTCAACATCTGCCTTGAACTCTGTCAGTCAAAACTAGAAAACTAACCCTTGAGATTATACACCCGAAAAAAGAAGTCAAACATAGGACAAATTGTTACTGTTATTCTTCTTATTATCAAACTTTGACAAGATTTGCACTATTCAGATTGGGGGAGCAAGCATAAGAAGAACAATTCAGAAGTACAAGTTGTAGTTCAACGTTCAAATTGAAGCCAATCAGATTTTACCTTATGTTAGTGCAAGAATCCCAAGGTCCTTTTGTTAATTGAAACAAGCGCAGAATCTCGAGAGATATGCTACGGTGTACTGCACACTTGCACAGAGCCGTATGCCACCAAAACGCAGGGAATATGTCAGTTCCACGAGGGAAGAACCCTAAAATAACCTCACAAATTCATAAACAAAGCCCACTGATCTGTGCTCCTCACCCTCTTGAGTCTTAACCTCCAATCAATTCCTCAAACCCTAGATTAAAGCTCCACAAATCAGGGGCGAGCCCTGATTAAGAAGCAAAGCTCCAAGACAATCCAGTGCCAGCAGCTCGCTCAAGCTCTTTCTCTGTGCCGCCGTTGCATGTCCATGCACATATATCCTGTTGCAACCTTGCGTGCATGAAGCCCATGGGCTGCCACGAGCAGGAGCGCCCGGCGGAGCTCGCCGCCGCCACGAGCACCACCGGCTTCGACTGGCTCGACGACTCCATCTCCTCCTTCCTCGCCGCGGACGTCGACATCACCGGGTGGTGGCCTGCTAGCCCCGCCGCCGCGGCGCATCCGCAGCCGCAGGATGACATTGGCAGCGTCGTGGCGCAGACGCTCTCGCCCCCGGCGCCGTCGCCGCTGCCCCACGCCTCCCCGAGCATTGCGTCCCCGGCGGCCTCGTCTCCGTCGGCGGAGCCTGCTTCGTCCACCAAGAAGCGCAAGTCCAGCGGCGGCGGCCATGGTAGCAGCAGCAACCAGCGCCGCCGCGCCGAGCACGACAAGCCAAGCGGCAAGAAGGCCGGCGGGTCCAAGGGCGGCGGCGGCGCGGGATCCGACCGGGACGCGAGGTGGGCGGAGCAGCTGCTGAACCCGTGCGCGGCGGCGCTCGAGTCCGGCAACCTGTCGCGCGCGCAGCACCTCCTGTACGTCCTCGGTGAGCTCGCCTCCTTCTCCGGCGACGCCAACCACCGCCTCGCCGCGCACGGCCTTCGCGCCCTCGCCCGCCGCCTCCCCGCGTCCGTGCGCGTGCCACCGCCGCCGCCGTCCTGTAGCGAGCGCCCCGCGCCGGCGGCGTTCGCGGCCGCCGAGCCCCGGCTGTTCCGCGCGTCCCTCATCAGGTTCCATGAGGTGAGCCCCTGGTTCGCGCTCCCCAACGCGCTCGCCAACGCCGCCATCGCGCACCACGCCGCCGCGGCGCCCGGCCGGCGGCCGCTCCACGTGGTCGACCTCGGCGTCTCCCACGGCGTGCAGTGGCCGACGCTGCTCGAGTCGCTGACACGCCTGCCCGGCGGCCGCGCGCCTCCTTCGGTGCGTCTCACCGTCGTCGGCACGGCGACCACCCCGCAGCAGCCGGCAGCGGCGACACCGTTCGCGGCGGCGCCGCCGGGGTACGACTTCTCGCCGCACCTCCTCCGGTACGCCAAGTCCATCAACCTGCCGCTCGCCATCAGCCGGGCGTCCACCCTGGACACCGTGGTGACGCGCGGAGGCGAGGACGAGGCGCTCGTGGTGTGCCTCCAGTTCCGGCTCGGGCACGCCGGCGGCGACGAGCGGGCGGGGATTCTGAGCAAGGTGAGGGGGATGAAGCCGGAGCTGGTGGTGCTGTCGGAGCTGGACGCCGGCGGGGGAGGCGGCACGACGGCGGGGGAGTTCGCGGCGAGGCTGGAGATGCTGTGGCGTTTCCTGGAGTCGACGGCGGCGGCGTTCAAGGGGAGGGACGGGGAGGAGAGGCGGCTGCTGGAGGCGGAGGCGGGCACGTCCGTTACGGCAGCGGAGGGAGGAGGGGAGGGGAGGGAGGCGTGGCGGGAGCGCATGGCAGCCGCCGGGTTCGAGGAGGCGGCGTTCGGGGACGAGGCGGTCGAGTCGGCCAGGTCGCTGCTCAGGAAGTACGACGGCGGCTGGGAGATGGCGGCAGCCGGCGGCAAGGCGGTGGCGCTGCGGTGGAAGGGGCAGCCGGTGTCCTTCTGCTCGCTCTGGCGGCCGGCGCCGTGCAGCGGCTGATGATGACCATGGGGTCGACACGACGGGAGATCGATCTCGGCCGTGCACTGCGGCTGGGTGGGCGATCCAGACACGGGCTGCACCGGCGAGCGGCGACGGGCGGGGAAGCGACGGCGAGACCACCGGTCTTGCTCGGTTTCTGCACTTGATTCTCAAGAAGACTACTGCAGATGTCAGTAGCCGATTTTTGTACAGATTGATTCGTTGATTTCTGCAGCTTTCAGGCAATGCGTAGTGTTGGCACCAGTAGAACATAGGACGCATATGCTTCATTAAAACTTTGTTACTATATCATTAAGCATGTACATATCAAGAGCATGTGCCTGCATTGCCTTCGACTCTTCGAGCTTGCCTGCCTCGTTTCTTCGCACGAGTCACTGAGAATATGTATGATGGTGGTGGCACTGCGAAGAATCAAATGGCAGCTCGCCATATAGTTAAGACCTTGTCATGAATGCACTAGTGCAGTCAGGAATCGAATCTCACGTGTTATACGTGGAGATCGAATTAGCTGTTGTCATTGTCACTTGCCATTCTACACACGATCAGATCAGTGATGATGTGTTTGGGACATAGAGATCTTTCCAACTTGTGATTCCACGCCCAGGCATAACATACTGTGCACACATTAACATGACCAGCGCTAAAACATATATAAATAGTGCATGTGGGCACTTGCTCAGTGGCGATAGAGGAATGAACACCATCAGTCTTCAGACAACGGAAGAAACCGGCAAGCTTAGTGAGCACTTGCTTCATAACAATGCTAACATTAATCATTTAATTGCCGCTTCACAATACTGCACATCGATTACAAATGTAAAACAGCTCAGGCTCCCGTTGCAATGCATCTGCTGATAGGAAGAAAACCTGTAATAAGAGATCATAAAAACATCTACACTCCAAGATTACTGCACCAAGAAATTTATTTATCATATTCCACTGAGAATACAACATACACAACAACCGTGTGGTACACTGTATGTGTATTGGTTTTAGAAAAAAAAAAAATGCTCATACCTCATATGCATAGGAATTAACCAATCAATAAACTATATGCAGTCTATTAACAGAGCTAACATCCTTGTCAACCATTGCTTGCAGCATTTGGAAACATGCATCGCCTCAAGACTACAGTAGGTCATAATTAAGGTTATTAGAGTCATGCATAAACAATACATGCCCTGTGCCCACATGCCTGCTACTTGCAAGGTAGCAGCACCAGCAAACCGTACTATAAATAAGCACTAGTGAAAACAAACTTAAAACTTTGTTAGGTTATTAAATAACTTCAACTTGCATTTATGAGTCGTGTACTCGTGTGTCATCCTATTCATGGACAAGAATCACAATTTGGTGCCATCACACCATGGCGATGGCGTGCAATGCAGTTCGTGGATAAGAATACTGTTCATGGTGATGCAAAGGGGGAGCATGCAGGCAGAGATAAACAACTGCATCAGAAAATTAATCAATTGTAAACCAAGTACAGCATACCATGATAGCACAGTTGCTTTCCCAGGGCAACAAGCTTGCAGGCAGAAACTTATGCTGCTGCTGTACAGCATATCTCGTGGTTAAATATTAGGGCACTAGTCAATAAGAACATACCACTATAACACTAATTTCCTGTTCAAAACAAGATTAACAAGATTGAGGATGAGAAAAGAGATACTAAAATCCAACCAACAACAAATAGTTAGCCCATGTTCAGCTGGTCCATGGTCATCCGAGGACGCTTTGCAGCAGCAGCTGCCACGGCATTGAGTTGGAAAGAAACCCTTTGACCATGCTGAGGATTGTGCTGTTGCTCATTGCCCCTCTGATCCTGGGAGTAGTTCGGATTAGGATTCACAGGGTTTGGTGTCATGCTAGGGTTGGCTTCTTCATTGTCATCCTCTGTCTCCTCAACTTGAGGTGGTGGTTTCAACGGTGGCAGGAGTTGGTAGTTCTGAGCCAACAGCGTGTCCTGCTCTGGTGGCAGTGGAATTGAGCCAGGAGGAGCGATCGACTTAGGCAGAGGGATTCTGTTCCGGTTACGTGCCAGCTCAAGGAGGACCTAGCAAGAAGAGGAAATGACTTGTTAGCCTAAAGTGCTGTTATGCATATGTACTCTACATACAACACTAGGTCAACTTAATTTTTCAGGAATCCAATGAAACAAGAGATTCTTACTAACCACTTGAGTCAAAACATTAAATAGATAACAACCACAGAAGACACACCAAAACATGAGTTCCAGTGTTTCACCACAGCACTAGTAGGCTTTTAATTCTTTTTTCAGAACGGGCTGTTACCACAGTACCAGGCACCAGAAGACTACATCTTGATTTCACTACAGCACAAAGGGCTTTAATAGGACCACGAGAACTACCAGCAATGCGTCTAGTTTAACACACCAAAACCCATAATCTACTACATTCAACAACCACTTCCTGTAACATAGAAAGACACAAGAGAAATAACTGAAGACTAACATATCAGAACTCCAGAACTATATTTATACATAAATGGCATCCTCTGTAACAGGGGAAAAAAGATCTGTATGGTGTAATAGCATCATATGTTCTTATTTCAAGGTAAATGGACATATTTAATGCCCCAAGATACTTGTACAACTAACATAATGTGGCATTTGAGGTTATCATTACAAGAAAAAGAAACAAGGTAATATCTTATGATGCTTGGGAAGTCTGAAGATCCACCTAGAGTGCTCCAGATTCTCTAGTAGGACAACTTGAAGATGTCTAACAATGACTCGATTTTCTGGACTGGGTATCGACTTTAGATTATTAGACAGATAAGTTTCGTATTTGTGTTTGTTAAATTTGATGGCAAAAAGATTGTTTTGGCTGCCAGGTTCAGCTGCCGATTGATGCTTATAATAATCTTGCCTTGTAAAAAAGAAGTGATCAAATATTATTTTCTGTTGTACTATACCAATTAAAATCAGCAAATTATAACAAGACTAAAGTATTTTAAAAAAAAAAAACACATCTTCACAAACCCAATCCAAATATATACATAATGAAATTGATAGCCAAGGTTCTGAATTGTTGACTACACAGATCCCAAAACATTCCTTTGTGACTGTGCAAGAAAGAAATTATGTTACTCTTTTCAAATGTTAGTTTGATATTTCCCAAGCTCACCCAAATGCCGTTTCTTCATGCGGTTGGCTGCTCATAACTGATGCTGGACAGCAGATCGGTTGGCACAGCAAGGACTTCCCCACCCCGACAAGTGCCTGCTATGTGATCAAGAGGAGGAGACCATTGAACACCTGCTCATCGGTGCATGTTTGCAAGACAGTTCTGGTTTTCCCTTCAGCATCGGGTTGGATTATCCTTACTCGCCCCAACGCCCGATGAGGCTTCCTTTGATACATGGTGGGAAAGGGTGGGAGCAGCTGTTTCTGGGGATGCACGCAACGGTTTAAATTCGCTCATCGTCCTTGGTGCTTGGTGTATCTGGAAGCACCGCAACAACTGTGTGTTCAATGGGGCTGCCCGAAGCATTGTCGGCACTCTGAGCCTGGCTAGGGACGAAGCCCATTTGTGGTCTATGGTTGGAGCTAAAGGGTCTTTCCTGGCTCTCTGTCAGAGATGTCGGTTAGGTTGCTGTTACAGGTGTAAGGTCGTCCTCTTAATGTAAAAGGCGATTAAGTCTCTAGCTAAGTGAGTGTGTGTGTGTGTGTGTGGGATCAAGTTAGGCAATGCTAATTGTATTTAGTGACCTATAAGCACAAGGGCATGTCTCTCACAAGGCAATAAAACATCCTTACTTCAGTGATGCCATTGATGACTCATAACAAATCAATAAAATCAACTGTGTGGTGACATCATAAATATTCCAGAAATGCATATTTAAAAATAGTATAATTTTTTTATGTGTCATCAGGGAAGCACCTCAAACACATTTTATTTCATATCCATAACACCACTTTACCAACGAATAGCCAGATGGAGCATTCGGTTCTGTTGGTTCATAGGAACTTCTCGACAGGCGATATTATAGTAAAGCACTCTTTGATAGCTACTTAGATAGTCAACTAATCACAAAAAAAAAACAATTGGTCAGTCAATGTGTTTTTCGTCAAAGAATCTGAAAAAAAAGAAGAAGGTAAAAGTAGACTTGTAATGCTGTGATTTGGGAACACAAGAAATAACTAAGAGGCTGAAGTACAGATGCAACCAAATGAGAAAGCATAACAGTCCAATGCACTTCTAGTATTCTGCCTATTATTAGTCTTTGATGGCATTTAAGGATGCAAAGGTAGTCGTTAAAAGATAAATGATTTCAGTTAAGTTATAATCTTCCTGTATCAAGATGCAACTCAACAACCATGTGAATACGCAACAGAAAAGGTTTACCTTAGTTTAAGAACAGAGGAAAATATGAAATACAAACATGTGTGCATTAATCAAGAAGGTTCAATCCTCCCAATATCAATCTAGGCGTTATCTACATCTATCAGATCTTAAGAACGCAATTGGATGGGTACCTATGGGAACATGTCAACTTATAATTAGTCTTGGACTATGTCATCACAACTCATATTAACAAAAAAAAGCACCTATATACCTCTCAAAGGGCCACAGATCGTTCAACTTTACATGGGGACCTTACAAGGTATGGTCGGTCCATCTGCGTCATTCAAGTTAATCTAGCATGTAATACAACAGTTGTCATTCTGACATTTAATCTAGCATGTAATACAACAGTTGTCATTCTGTTATTTCGAAGGTAGTTCCTATCCAATATGTTCCTCTTGCAAGGCCAATAGATTTTAGTAATTGAAATTGTTACAAATATAGGAAGCAGAAAATCTACCATATTCTGCAATCCAGGACATGAATGGCAAGCACCATTGCACATTTACAGTAAGATGATTAGAGAACAGGGAACAGCATCAGCACAGAAATGATATCTGTGTAGCAAAGAAATGATATCTTTCTGATCATATATCTGAACCTATGATGTAAGATGAAATTTCTCTATCCAGGGGAATGAGGAGACCCAGTTAAATAATAATAATAACAACACATTATTTCATCCAAATTACATAGATACAACTTTAATACTAGGGAGATGCCAGGAAAAACAAATATCATCAGTATGATTCAGAAAAGCAGAATGCAGCATTTAAATTCCAGGCTCTCGGCCACTGATCCAGAAAAATACAAACTAGCTCAAAATCAAGCTGAAACTACACCAACAGCACAACAACTAGGGTTCGTGGACTCGGCCGTGGTAATACCAGTCTATGGCGAGAGCAACAATTTAGCGCGGCATAGAAGAGGACGAAAACCAACTAATTTCCGAAACTGGAGTACAGAGAGGGTAGGATTTGGTACCTCGCGCGGCGGCGGCTGCGAGAAGGAGAAATTGACCTTGGCCTGGATGGCGAGGCGGACGTCGTCGGCGTCGATCTGGGCCTTCCCGGCGTGGTCGGCGTAGACCTGGGCGTCCCCGAGCACGTCGCCGACGTAGCGGTAGGCCAGGTCCAGGAACTGGTGCACGACGCGGGGCTCGTACTCGCCCTCGCTGAGCCCCATCGAGCGTAGGAGCTCCCGCACCACCCGCGCGTCCCGGGGCTCGTCCACGACGGAGGCGCCTCCGGCCGCCGCGGCGGTAGCAGCGGCGACCGACGGTGCCGATGGTCGCGCGCCGCCGGCGTCCATGGTTGGTGCGGCTGCGCCTGATGGGGTTTCGTTTCGGGGCGGGTGGGAACTGGGAAGTGACCGTGTCAGGGCAGGTTCGATCCAGAAAATGTTCACTATTAAGGTATGTATAAAATCACGGAGCATGGTTGTCGTCCAGCGACGCTTTGGCCGAGTGGTTAAGGCGTGTGCCTGCTAAGTACATGGGGTTTCCCCGCGAGAGTTCGAATCTCTCAGGCGTCGCTTCACTTTTTGGATGTGCCTTTTTCAGTATTCTTGCTCGTATGCTTTTAGTAAATTTTTGGCTTTGGTATTTATTTTTTCAAAATTTGCTGCTCGCATGCTTTTAACCTCTTTGTGCTTTTGTACTGTTATAACGCTAATCGAGCACTTCTCTTTTTTACTTTTAAGAATGCTTCTATTCTTCAGCTTATTTCAAATGCTAATCTCGCACTTGTTGATATACTAACCGCACACTTCTGTTTTTTAGAATGCTTCGACTGCATCCTTGCTCGAGTGCTTTTAGCATGTTTTGTGTTTTTTATAAGTTCGTGCTAAAAATCTGCAGCGTCCTTGAGGTAAGAAGAGCAATAGGTAGCCAACACAAAATGAGATGGTACATGACGAAACAGAAAATAAAACATACTCATTCCAAAATAAGCGATTATATGGATGATAAAGCAAATAACTCCACCCTCATATACAGGAGGATCCTAACAAAATTTGTCTAGATAAGATGAAAACAAATAATTGATAAGATGAAAATGAAACTTTCTGAAACAATTTGGATCTTGCTCAATGGATTATTGTCGTGAGCCTTGCCTCATGCGCCACGCCCACGACGATGATACACGATCCCGAACCTGAGGTGGAATGATGGATAAAGCCGCCTGAGCTCCTCCACGCTTATCCAAGAAGCATCTTCGTCAGGAAAACCTTCCCATTGAATCAAAACTTGCAACTTGCCATTGCTCATCCGTGAGCACACGGCCCGGCGTGGAGAACGTAGCACATACTCATGTCGTGGAACATGGAAACGTACTTGCAGAGACATCCTTGGAGGTGCAGGCATAAGCACTCGAGAGGGGGAGAGGAGATTCTGATTTTTTTTTCTATTTTGTTGATATCAAATAATCAACCCGACCTCTTTTATAGCGAAGGGCTGAAACGATTGATATGAACTATTTGGAAAGTTGGTGACATCCTGCAATCCCAAGAATTCTGGTTTTGCTCTCGTTCACACTAGCTACCAGCTGGAATTGATACGACATTATAAACTGTTTGGGTAGCTATACCAATTAGTCATGTTGATGCTCTCATTCACAATAAACATTATGAAACAATTTAGGAAGCTATTGAAATTCCATAATCCTGAGGATTTTGTATGCTACTCTCGTTCAAACTACCTATTTTGTAGCATTGGACCGTTGCTATTACATAAAACCCGCCAACAATCCTAGTCATGGGTGAGATATATTCAAATTTCACTTTTAGTGAGTCATGATGAGTTGTTTTTTCCCCAAAGTTATTCTCCATTTTGCAAGGTTTATGAATTGCTCCATCAAATTCTTTCTCCGGAATGATTTTCATAGGAACTTCCATTTATCTTTCTAAGTAATTGCCTCCGATCAATTTCAAGATCTGAACTGTGTCCTACAGTAAGAGTGGTGATATGAAATATTGAGAGGTTTCTTGATGTCACCTAAAAGAAGTGAATAGATGTTCTTGAAAAGGTTAAACTAAAGCAACGGATAATACTAAAAATAGTTCACCCTAGTTATATAGTTGATCACTCAGAATTTTTTTAATTGACCTAGTCTAGGAGCGACGACTAATTGAATTCTTCTTTTTAAAGATTAGCCAATGGAACTTGAATCTATGAGTTACCATGGTCTAGAAAAAATATATACTTGTAGATTCACGGAATACCACCACTCAAATCATACTCATCAAAAAGATTGGCCAACAAACCCAAAAGTTAACCAAGAACAAGAGTACAAACGAGATGAACCACAAGAACCAAAACCAAGCAAACCAAGGGAAGAGATGTCTTGATTTGTTGCTTGAAGTTTGGTCCTTCCAAGGAAGGGTTTCCCTCTTTAGATGTAGATGTGTTATTTTTGTTCTTGTGAGTTGTATTCTTGTGAACTCTTTTTGATTCCTATGAAATGTGTGATTGTGAGATCTTGTGAGATGTACTCTTGAAAAAATCTGTAGATGCGATTCTTGTGATTCTTATGAAATATGTGGTTTGATTCTTATTGTGATGTGATTGTTTGATTGTGATGATCGGCGATGTATGAAAAGAAAAGGAAAGAAGAAACGGTGAACTGAGCGTAGCTCAGCTGGTAAGGGTCCTTGTGGTGGAAGCTGCCTACTAGGGTTCAAGTCTTCGACTTGGCACTGGGGCTCGCATTTTTCTAGATTTATTTCAGGATTTAACCGGTGCTATTCTTTTAGTGGTAGGCGACGTGCACGTCGACAGCGAGGCACCAGTGGTGACTTCGTCAATCTCGAGGATTTGCCGGGCTCAGTCTTTCGGAGAAATGAAAAAAGAAAAGAAAATGAGAAAAATGGGGCAAACGAACGTCGGTAGGAAAGTTGTTTAGTACCGGTCGGTGTTACTAACCGGTAGGAAAGTTGTTTAGTACCAGTCGGTGTTACTGACCGGTATTAAACTGTGCACGTTAGTGTCGGTCACAGTGACCGATACTAATGTGTTGCACGCTAGTGAGTTGTCTAGTACCGGTCGGTGTTAATGACCGGTATTAAACTGTGCATGTTAGTGCCGGTCACAGTGGCTGGTACTAACGTGTTGCATGTTAGTGTCGGCAAATTAGTGCCGGTTACAGCGGTCGTCACTAATGTGCCCTGTGATCGGCACTGATGATGAGTTTTCCATCAGTGAATTATTGAACAAAAATTTGGTGAAACAAATCTTCAAAAAAATTGGTAAAACAGAAAAAGTTATGTCTTCTAATCTTATAAAAAATTGTGAGCCAACAGTTTTGTGAAAAAAACATTCAATTAGGAAAAAAAAGCGTACCAACATATCTATTCCTATATATTAAAGCTCCAAGAATTGGAGCAATCCTAGGCTAGATGCTACTATTCATGGGTCCCACGGGACCCGCCATGCGTGGGACCCACGTGACACGCGTGTGTGGGGCCCACATGACCCGCATATGTGGGACCCGCATACCCGTACGTGGGACCCACGGACCACTATACGTGGGGCCCACCATTTTTTTTTTTTGCAAAACAGGACTTACAATTTTTGAAAAATATTATATCGTGCTTAAAGAACCAATACAACATACTCCCTCCGGTTCGGTAAAGGAAGTTGTTTTGGACAAGATTTGAGTCAAACATTGGGAATATAAATCGTGAATAACTTTTAAGTCGTTGAGTTTGGAAATGTGAAAACTACATGAATAAATTTGTCTTGCAAAATACTTTCATAAAAGTATATATATGTTAGTTTTTAATAAATATCTTTATAAAAATAAGAAGTCAAAGTTGTACTCTGGAGACCGTGTCGCTGTCCTAAACGACTTCTTTTACTAAACCGGAGGGAGTAAATGCCTAATAATTATCAAATTCTCAATCACGAAAATTATTGTATGGCGCTCAGACTCAAATAACCAATGATGTAAGGTATAACTATTCTGGGATGAATTTATATTCTAATACTGATCAATTAAAATTTTAATTATTTTAATTGATTTCTTGATTTAATAATCAATACAATGTTACTTACTAACACAATACAAGCAATATATGTTATTTTATTAATATTTCAGAACATAAAAAATTTTATAGTAGCGCGCATAGCGCGCTAATCTGACTAGTATTTTTGAAAATGTTGAGGCTGAAAAAAAAGTTGGAGCGCCACGTCTCTTCTTCAGCGTTGGCGAGTGACGCGGCGCCGACGCAAACACTCGGCGTCCGTGAATGCGTGGTGGCCGGGGCAGATGGTGAGGACGAGCTGGCGCCCGGCAAGCTTGGCTGGGCGCAGGGGCAGCTGCGAAGGTCAGACCGGCGCAGCGGCGGCGAGCTCGAGCCGACGTTGGGAAAGCCCGTGCGACACTAGGAGAAAGGGAGATGGAGGCAGTGCTGCAAGGGTACAGACGGCTTGCTAGGGTTGAGACAGGGGTGGGTGAGGATCGAACGGTTGACGAGACACGTGCAATTGTCAAACAGTGAAAATGCTTAATAAAAAAGCTAACAAAAGATATATAGGAGTACCAGGTTTTTAGTGCCTACTATTTGGAAGACACAATCCAATGGGCTGAGATTGTGAATGTAGTTAAAATGTATCGGCCCACACACGCGAGTGGCTAGAATTTAGTTTCATCATGTTTTCGATTTTCTTCTTATATATCCGGCCATGTATCAGTTATGCTGGCCCATTATTAGCTTAGAAGATCTGCTTTATGTTTGGCCCATTCGCAGCCTAGCAGGTTGTTTTCAGGTCTGAACTCTGAAGCACTAGGAAAATGGCAGGTGCAGCAAAAAGAAAGCTGCCCAGCTGATGGAGTTTCGCCTAGTATTACCAGGTTTTCTTCTCTGCCCGTCGCATCTAGAGGATTTGCTCCGTAACCTGTTCAGTTTGATAGACGAGGCACTTTCTCACTCTCTTTTTTCTCGTTCTTGTTATCGGATAGATGAAGAACTGCTGATTTATCGGTATGCTGGTATGTCACCAATGGAGAAATGAAGAGAAAGGAGCAAATGAGACTCAACTGCGAAACCAAGTTAAAAGATCTGGAGAGAGAAACTACTAATGGGAAGGGAAAGCTTATAACCCAGCGACGGCATAGGTATGTCATGCTGATGTTAACGTGAACGTAGCCTGGAAGTGGAACCGTGTGATCAGCCTCCTCCAGCACGGACGACGGCAGCCCTGTTTCACACATCAGTTGACAAGTTCAGCGATGCTTGCGGCTCTCTCTCTTTATTTGCAGTCGCGACTCCCTGATTTCCGATCCGATCGGTCACGGGGGTCGCCGACACTACTACACAAACCACTTTCACAAACGGGCTATCACAACCGGTTTTGAGAAAACCGGTTGTGATAGAGCTATCACAACCGGTTTTTAAAAAACCGGTTGTGATGTCGCCTATCACAGCCGGTTTTTCTCAAAAACCGGTTGTGATAGTCGGCCGGCATATCACAGCCGGTTTTTCTTACAAACCGGTTGTGATGCTCACTATCACAACCGGTTTTTGAAAACCGGTTGTGATGGTGAGCATCACAACCGGTTTCTTTACTAACACATTTTTGGAGGGCAAATTTGAAAATTTAAATTTTGTAAACGACCTCGGATGAACTTTTGACCAAAATGAAAGTTGTAGATCTTGAAAAGTTATGAAACATTGTAGTTCACCATTTTTTTATTTGAAGTCATCTTGTCAACCGAATCTAAGTTTGAATTTTTTAAATTTGAAAATTTAAATTTTGTAAACGACCTCGGATAAACTTTTGACCAAAACGAAAGTTGTAGATCTTGGAAAGTTATGAAACATTGTAGTTCACCATTTTTTTATTTGAAGTCATCTTGTCAACCGAATCTAAGTTTGAATTTTTTAAATTTGAAAATTTAAATTTTGTAAACGACCTCGGATGAACTTTTGACCAAAACGAAAGTTGTAGATCTTGAAAAGTTATGAAACATTGTAGTTCACCACTTTTTTATTTGAAGTCATTTAGAGCCTCAAATAAGCAATTTACACTCAGAAAACATTAATATGAGGGGAATCAAAATGGTATATAGACACAAACACACTAGTGGTGCAGTGGTAGAGGAGGCTATGCACATACGTGAGGTCGCGGGTTCGATTCCCGCCGACCGCGTAGCGCGCGATTTTTCCGCGAAAAACCGGCTGTGATAGGGGGGACTATCACAGCCGCTTTATCTCATCCGCCTCCCAAAACCGGCTGTGATAGGGGTTACGAACCGGCTGTGATGACATTTTCTGTAGTAGTGCGACGACTTACCAGAGAGAAGAATCAGAGATTTTCTATCCCATGATCCATCGTCGTCAACCCCCTGCCTTTTAGGGGACAGCACACGGAACCCGGCGATCCTCAGAAGATGTTGTGGCTCGTGTCATCCACGTACGCGCTGCATGCGCACCGATCTTCCAAAGATCACGTTTCCTGCGGCCTGGGATTCTGCGACTGCGAGCAGAGCAGCCGAGCAACTCAAATATGTCAACTGCAGAGTTCATATTTACCTCCACCGTTTTTTGATAGTGCCACCACTGGATTTTTCCTTGGCGCGTGCCACTCGTGGCGTTACGACGAACCTGCACCCGTTTATCAAGGTTATCCTAGATTTTTTTTAAAACTCAGGAATATATTTAATGTTATAGACACTGCATCCACCAATGCATAGAGCTGTTCATTATTACATAGAAGCACCAGACAGTATCAAAAGCAACCAACTCAGTTTGAAAAGGCCAAACAATTTCAACCAAAACCAATTCTATTACTGAAACACCGCCATTTGAAGCGAAGATTTCCATGACCATAGTTTCAAGCACACGGCACCCCGATATAACCTGTGGTCGCTCTTCCTCCTTCTGGATTAACGACCAGAAACGGATCCAATGTGTCCCTCTGTAGATATAAGGCATCTTCCTTCTTCTTTTTTCCCCTTTTGATTTGTTGGGTGATTGGGCAGGATCTGTGCTCTCACACACAGGACAATCATTTCGTAAAGTTGAGTGTGCACACGAACGGAAACATCGGCCAGCTTGCCTTTTTCAGGTGCTGTAGTTTTCTGCCTTTTGTTGTTGTTTCCCTCGGCTCCTTTGCAGCTTGTCACGTTTCAGTCGATCAGGAATTCTAGAGCCCACTTGCATGGTCCAGTGGGCTGAGCTTGTGTTCATTGACAGCGGCATTCCCATCTTTATCCATGGCAACTTTGATTTGTTGGATAGAGACACAAAATTGCTAGGGAAGAGATCGGGCTATCTAAAGTCCAGCAATCAACTTGCTACTTCATTTTGTATATACACGATGATTGCTACATCGAAATTAAGAATCAGGATGAGTCGTGATCTGACGACCCACTCGCATTGCTTTGCTTGCCGTGATTTTGTTTAGAGCGCGCGTATTCAAACTACGCAGGTTTAATTTCCTTTTCTTCTAAATTTCAGCTCGTGATAAACGAAAGAAATGTGGTTTTTGCGCTCTATCTTTCAAATAGGTTTCTGCTCTTCTCATGCATGACTTTCTTGATAATAAAGAGATGTAGTTAAGCAAGTTACCTAAAAAGATATTTCAACTGTTGCCATGCAGTGAGAGCCACAGGACCTTTCATGCCTGATCGACCGACCGGCAGTTTGAATCAATATATTTCTGAGAAGTCTTTGCTTCGGATGTTGGCTACCTCCATCCAATGCTCCTCTCTCTAGCCAGTGGCTTTTGATTTCTTGGAAGAGTTGGCTAGCTCACGACTTTGCATTATCCCTGGAAACGAAATGTGACCCTCGCTCCTTTCTGCTATTTAATGTTCACACATATATGTCCTACCCTCTTTCAGATAATAAAGAGAGAGGTCTTCTTCGGTGCTCCATACTACCCTATGGTAATATGGAGTATGGAGGGATGGACAATTTTGTAATTAGACTGTAATATAATTTTTTTATTGGAGCTTCTAACCTAAATGAACATATGTGTAAAAAGAAATAAATATATCGGACCAAATGAGTACAAAAATAAAAATATTTTTTCTCATAATACCCCTATACCACTATATTACTCGATCAATACCACATTATATCACATGTTAAAAATAATTTTTTTCCATAATACCCCTATACTACTGTACTACTCGACCTATACTATCTTATACTACAGGTGAAGGTCTAGTAGTATACAACTAATTTGGACCGTCAGATCCTTTTATACTGGTCCTTTTTGAACACCAGTATAAGGTAGTATGGAGCACCGAAGAAAACCTTTAAAAGAACAAAAGGTGCGCGACCCCTTTTATGATGCTGATGTGTTACTCTTTTGTAGCGTGTCATGTACTGCGTGCAAAATTTGAGCGTATATCCACGTTAGCAAAGGATGTGGATGCATATGGATGTTCGTCTATGTTATTATGAAATGCTGCGGCGGCGTATTTCTGTGGGAATGGGAAGCTGCCTAAAAGTTTCTGTTTGTTTTTTTCCTATCGTCTCTCCATCTCTGCTGATCTAAATCGTGTTTCAGGGTCGTGTAGTGCCAATGTAACTCGAAACTCTTGTTAGATGTTTTCCCATCATCAGAATTTTCTTTTCTGTTTTTTTGAACGAACATCAGAATTTTCTTTCGGCAAAGTAAACTCTAGCGGCGTCAGTACAAAGCGGCCTTTTCAGAATTGTATTTACCAAGACAACTTGTATAGAAAGGGCTATGAAATACGAGAGCACCATGGCTTGTACAAGTATCCGTAGCCGACAGTAAGGGAATACTGACAATGACATATGTAGAAGAACTCTAGTCAATTCAGCAACTTAATTTGGAAACGTCTTTGGTAGATATTTCCACGGACATTTAGTAGCGACTGACCGAGAAAACATTTAGGGCCTCTTTGTTTAGTCGAAATTTGAAGGAATTGGAATCTAGTAATAAATTATACTATGTGGCTTGAAATTTCACATTCCATAACTTTTCTAAGCTTACAAATAAACCTATCCCAAATTCATAAGGTGTGAGATGAAAATGAATTACATAGAGTGGGAGCCAAAAAGATATGATCACTCTATTATAATCATAGGGTGGAAGATAAAAAGAGAAACTTATTCATAGGGTGGAAGATAATATAGTCGTATGAATTCTAATTCCCACCAAACAAACGGGTCCTTACGTTATTTCCACATTGCTACAGAACAATCAAAATAGTACTCTCTAACCAATCTGTGTGAAATGATGACGACAGGGGTTCGCCACGCTCTTTCTCCTCTCTCTAACTCTAAACATCTTAACCACAGTGATCAGTAGTCTTCGTGGACCTTGACCAATATTGTATCGCTATCTGCCATAAAACTGAATCATCAGCATGATAACGATCACACACGTACGCACACGTTAATGACAGTGTATGGAGAAAAGAGGCGACGGCATAGTCACTTTAGTCAGAGACGGCGGTTTTGTGACGGAACCACGCAGTGAAGGTAAAACGACGATTGAAGCATGAAAGGCAAGTCATTAGTTTTATGTACGCAGAAGTCCAAAATGGAAGAAGACAAGTAGATGATTTGCCAGTCATGTTGATATTTTGTTTTGTACCTGAACAAGATAGAGCCTAGCTAGCTGCTCCTCCACTATCTACTACCATACAGTACAAGGGAAACTGAAACATATGGACCTTCAACAGGAAGTCATTAGTTTGTGATTAGTCTAATAAGTAGGAGAAAAGTGACGCATGACTAGGCACGGTATTTCCTAGTGGCCTCATGGGTGTTCATATATGCTATTGTGAACTACTGGTGCCTACTGGGGAAAAAATGAAGCAGAAGGCCGGATAGATGGTTGACTAAATCGCAGCAACGATTTTTAAATGCTTGCTCCTAGCCGGCAAATTGGGACACGCATAAAATAGTTTAGTGATGATTATTATAAAAAATAGTTTAGTGATGATCAGCAGACATGTATAACATCACTGACGACACTGATGTGTTCCGATAATTTAACAAACTCATAAAGGGTAGGATAGCCAAGAATCTCCCTACACATATTTTTATCCCATTATTATTATTTTCGTCTCTGAAGAAAATCCTCGTATATCATATCATGCTAGCAGTTAGCTTGCATTGCTTGCTGCCGTAAGGGAATATAAGGAGACCAATTAAGCATCAGGATTTTGGGCATGGAAAAGGTGTGATGAGCGCGTGGATGTGTACGTGCGTGTTTGCTCCTCTCTGTTTTTCGTGGTTTAAAAGAATTATTGTCCAGAATTTGTATGTGTGGTTAGCACCACTACATCTTATCAGTGAGGAGATCACACAAGAGTCTTTGAGCTGTGGTCGTTGCATCTACCAAGCAGAGTGCTTCGCTCTATGGCTATTCCATCCAACGAAGACAAACAAATTTAAGTGCAAGAATTAAGACGGAGGGTAACATAATGAATAGAACACCTGTATATAATACGTAACACTACGTGTACATGTCTTGGTCTTTGGTAAGACATTTGGGGGGCTCGGATGGTTCATAGAAATAGACAGCAGACCAACCCATCCCTTTTCTCTATTGAAAATGGAAGATAATTCGTGGCTCACCAATTATTGACTGAACTACTGTCAAATGCGCTTGGTGCTTTGGTTGAGAACAGACGATGACTTCATTTAGTTTTCTGCAGTTCTAGAATGTGAGTATTTCTATTTCCTGAAAAAAAAGAGTCTATTGCAAGCTTAGATGTACCCTAACCGTCCAAACTCATGCTTTCTGCCGTGTTCGCTTGGCATATCACCCTTATTCTCTTCACAGAATATTATTGAATCAGCCTAATAGATTATTCTCATCTCAGATTTTCCGGTCCAGCCCAACAAAACGAACAGGGCAGTCAATGAGAAGTCATGCGGATTTGCTGTCCTCCTCCTAATTCCATCGCTAAAGTTTAGCTAGATGGTCAATTTAGTCCCTTAAGTTTCAAATAGTGTACCTCAAAGTTCTAAAGTTTCTTTCTTACTGGGATGAAGTCGTCCCAATTCCCAAGGTCCTGTGCTACATGTGAACGTCTAGTAGTTAGTACTCCCTCCGTCCCAAAAAGAATGTACTTCTTGCTTTTTAAGAAATTCCAGAATCTTAAGCTTAATCAATTATAAATAAAAATACATAAATATTCATGACATAAAATATATATCATCAGATTCGCTTTTAAATGTAATTTTTTAACAAATTTATTTAGAGTCATAAATATGTATACAATTTACTAGAAACTCGGTCAAACGTGAACCACTATAACGGTCACATATTCCAAACATGCATCCTTTTTGGGACAGAGGTAGTAGTAGCTAGGACGCTTTTAGAGCGAATTAAGCATGTGAGAATTATCTCTTTTTATACCTTCCTGTTTCCAAGTTAGGAGTGGTCCATGATCGAATCCACGCTCCTGCACGTGCTAGAACTAAATTCTGAAGACATGGTAACAATTACGTAGAAGTTAGTGGATAAATTTATAACCCATCGTAACTAACCGAAACCGCTTATTATCTTTTCTCGCTTCTGTTCATTTTCAAAATATAACATCCATATATGGCTCTTGTTGCTTTCCTGCTCTGAGCCATGACTTCATGGCTGCTCATGGCCATGACTAGCTTCATGAATCTTAATGTTTTGGCTTCCCAATTATATGTCAGTTGCTGCAAACTTTCCATCCCATGTTAAGTTCAAACTCGATCTGTATATTGTGCCTCTTATTCAAAGCCCTTTTGCATTATACTACTAAAATTTTAAAAATATTTGTTCAACCGTGCATGTATCTTCATTTCTCGGTTCAATAGCAAGTAGACCTCAACAACAATTTAATATGGCAGAAGCCTTTTTCTTTCCAGCTGTTGATGGACTCGCTCAATTCGTTTTCTCAGTCGTACCGATCGCTGCAGACTTGCAGTCAGTTGTGATCACGCGTTCATGAACACAGCACACGCCGTGGTCGTACGGAGAGAGAGCCAGCCAGCTGCGGGCGGTTCCACTTTGGACTCGGGCGCTACAGATGGTAACCTACCTACTGCCGTACACTGTACAGCCAGTAGTTCCTTCTTTTTCCTCTGGGTCGCGGACGAGACCAGAGCCCACTCTCCACGCGTTCAAATTCCCAGCTCGTGCACGCGGTTAAATTGTTTTCTCATCACGTGAATCGAAGGCGTTTTCGCGCGGTTTTATTTTTCAATTGCGCATGCAGTAGCTTCTTCTTCTTCTCCTTCAATCTTCAGAGTCCACAGACGCGGTGTGGCAGCAAGTGGCGATGGCTGGAGTATTTGTGTTGTGAATGCCGCCGACCCAGCAGCGGCCCCAAAATTGTTTATCCGCTCCGCGGTTGGCATGCACCCACACCGTACGGTTGACAGTATTATCTCTAATTACCTGCTCTACGTGCTTTACAAACAAGAAACGACCTCCTCTGTTCCTCATGAATGTAGAGCTCGCGCTCCCGCTTGTCAAACTGCACGGACAGCACGGAAACGAAACGCAAGGCTTCTGTGATTTAACTATTTTGGAGCATTAGCACAACCTCCAAAACGTAACCAATGTACTTAGCTAGTAGCAATTCGCCTCTTATCAATAATATTTACTGACAGTTAAACTCGTAATTTTTTTTTGCGAATGAAACTCGTAATATTTGTCGACGTCATTTTGAGAAAATATTATGCGTGTCGATTATTTCTTCGATAGGATATGCAATCCCGTTCCTTTTGCTACTCCGTCTGTGCTCTTTTATTTGAGCAAACCAGAGTCAAATAAAAGAGAAGAAAGGGAGTAGAAAGAGTACAGTCGGTGAGACCATCTACGCCTTTCAAGAAATTAGTTACATTTCTCCATTGATCCCGATAATTCGTGGTTGATGACAAGGACCTCTGCTTTGTCTCAAAGGAAAAGGGTTGGAAATTTCGTCATTTATGTAAGGGTTTCAAGTAACCCATATGTACGTTTACATAGGAGAAAAATGTAATCCAAGTTACTACGAGTGGTTATTTCAATCTTTAACTGAGTTTTAGAATTTTCGTAGTCGGTCCCCTCATCTAAAGAGCTCACTGGCTTTCAAGCGTCTATAAACCATACCTAAGCTAAAGTTATAATAGAAGCACCATGCATATGGGTTCTTCTTCCTTTTTTTTTTTTTGAAAAAATCATATGGGTTCTTCAAACCAGCTACTTTACTATACACACCCCACATGTCAGTGCCGCGAAGAAATAGAAAATGACATGCAATGCAAGTCCTTCTAGGCTATCGTTTTCTCTGACATATGGAGTCAAAGGTGTAGCATCTTTCATCAGTAACAAAAGCTGATGTGTTTCCCCTGCTACAAGTTATGATAAGATCTTTGTTATGCGATAGTACACGTGGAATCCTTATCAAAAGTGAAACTTGTTACGAATTATGAGGTTGAAAAGTACAACTTATTTTTATCTAAAAATGGCAAAGCAATAACTGAGCAAGGAGGTGCACCTCACCTTGCCTGAGGAGTCTTCGTGATCGTTTTCTTTTACTAGAACTCATCCACGCCAAACCCTAGCTTAATTTGGGTCGCTTCCTACTCTACCCCCTAGCATTAAATGAAACAAAGGAAGAAATGGGGAAAACCCCTATAGCTTCACGCATGCTTACACGAGGGACGGATAGAAAGTTAGAAACCCATAAAAATCAAACCGCTCTGGCTAGCTTGTTCCCAAACGATCTCTGCAAACCTAATTCGTCGCCTTTTTGAGGTTGGGCACAAGAAACGGCAACCTGTCAATGTCATTGTCTCTCCCCCCATATTCTCCTCTGCAAATTGGCTACGTGCCTGTGTGCCCTGTGGCGATCCAGGCGCCACGAGCATCTCGTCGCTTCGTCTCACCAGTACAGTGACAGGAGAAAACAGAGCAGGAGCAATGGCGCTCTGTTCTCTGTAACGACCTTGATGGCGCATCTGATCTGAATTCCTCTCTGGACTCCGATTGAGGGTGACGGCCGATGACATGGACCTCCACTTCTGCTGTCAAGTCTGTGTTGCTGCTTGTGTGAGATGGGGAATTCAAGGCCTAGATTGGGCTGTCTTCTCTGCGGATGATTTTCTTTGATCTCATCTGATCCTCGTTCACGATCCTTCTATTCTGTGTATCTTGGAGGGTGACTAGAAATGTGTAAAAGCTAAGCCCAGACAGACTGTTTCTAGTAAAGGGGAAACACATTGCCGTTTGGATTTTAGAAAGTAGTTCTTTCAAAGAAGACAATTGTCATGTCTAATGTCTTTGTGAAGTATTCAAACGTAGAAGTGGCTGGAGTTTTGATGAGGCTGCAATTTCCCTGGCCCTGTTGCTGGTTTGACACTTGAAATCCCATTCTTTTCTTTTGTTGGTTTATGTTGCCATGTCGCACATATATGTTGTCGTCATCGACTTGAGTTTGTTTTGGTAGGACAGGATCGACGAATGGCTGCTGAATGTGTTTTTTTAAATACATATTTGCGAAGGAAAGACATCTGATAACTTGTAACATCATCAGAGGATTTTCCATCAACATGAAAATCATCACCTAAGCCTTAAGCAGCCATGCAAAGAAATTAAAAAAAGGGTACCGGTACTATAATAGCCTTGTTGACACAGTGGCTAGTAGGACGCCATACTTTTTTCTCAAAATTTCCGTTAAAACGTCGAGACTAATATAAAACCGGTAGAACCATGGGACACTTTATCTAACCATCCATCCAGCAGCCAAGAAAGAAAGAAACAAAAGTAAGCGAAAAAGAAAATGGGAATAGGGTCATAGACCAATGCATGCAGAAGCAAGCAGCAGCAGGCGTTGGGCTGTCAGGTCAACGGTCAGCGCGGGCGACATGTCATCCGTTTCGATCCGGCTGGGAATGGAAGCCGAACGCCCCCAACGCGGCCGCCCGTCCGTTCCGATCAATCCCGTGTTACCGGTAAGCATACTGCCGTCCCAGCAGAGCAGCACGGGGAGGTAGGAAAGAAATGGTCTCGTCTCGCGCGTCCATTTATTCGGCATGGTTGGTAGCTCTCGCCCCCGCCCTCTACAAATACTCCCCGCCTTCTCCTCCGTCTCCTCTCAAGTCTCAACTCCCCCAGCTCCATTACAGACCCTCCTCCTCCATCTCCTGCAAAAACAAATAGCTACGCTTGCTTGCTTTGTCAACGGATAGAGATCTCATCAGAGAGGAGGCGCCTGTCAACGGATCGGATCATCCATCGGAAGCTCGCTCGAATTTGCATGGTGGTCTGATAGTGATCTTATCATAGAAACATCATCCATGGCGTCATCGAAGAAGAAGCAGCAGCAGCAGAAGCAGCTATCAGCGTGGCGGTTCCTCTTCGGCGGGTGCCTGGGCAGCGCCGGCGCGTCCGGTACCGGGAACAGCAAGGTCCGCCCCGGCCCGCGCACGCCGCCGCCGCCGACACCGCCGCCGTCTTCGTCCCCGGCGGCCCTGCAGCAGCGGCTGTCGGTGACGGACGTGATGAGCACGTGCTCGGACCAGGACCTGTCGGTGTCGCTGGTGGGCTCCAACCTGCACGTGTTCACGGTGGGGGAGCTCAAGGCGGCGACGCAGGGGTTCGTGGACAGCAACTTCCTCGGGGAAGGCGGGTTCGGCCCCGTGTACAGGGGCGCCGTCGCCGAGGGCGCCAAGCCGGGGCTCGCGGCGCAGCAGATCGCCGTGAAGCTGTGGGACCCCGAGGGCACGCAGGGACACAAGGAGTGGCTCTCCGAGGTCATCTTCCTGGGGCAGCTGCGGCACCCGAACCTGGTGAAGCTCGTGGGTTACTGCAGCGAGGAGGAGCACCGGTTGCTGGTGTACGAGTACATGCCCAAGGGTAGCCTCGAGAATCACCTCTTCAAGAGTGAGTGCACTGTTATCCTTCGTTACTGTACTTAATTACTTCTAGCTAGCTCTTGCCCTGCTGATCGATCGATTGTTAGTTAATTAACACAGTAGTAATCATCACAGTATCATTAATTCGTTAATACAGTATTTGCTATGTTAGTAAACTAATCCGATCCATGCGGGTTTTGTTATCTTTAGTACGATGAGTAGGATGTGTAGCATCGTCATCAGCAACTAATAGCTAGTGGTTCATCACTGTCTCTGTTAGTTGGGCCATGCGCGCCACGTCAGCTGAATGCCTGAATGGATGGCGCCACAACCACCAGCCAGGCAAGCTGAAAGCTCACAAGCTAGGCTCGGAGCCATGCACGCGCGCATCACCTAATTAATTGATTAGACCAGCAGCTTTGCTTACTTAGTTGTACTGCACTACGCTGCTTAGCTAGCTAGCTGATTGTTTTTGACCACGTTGTCAACGGAGACGACGGTGTGTATTGGGTTCGATCGTGCCGGATAGCTACCTATAGCTTTAGTCGACATATGGACCGATCATGGGCTATAAGCGGCATTCATGTGCGGCATCGTACGTGCTCCAGCTAGCTCGCACTGCAAACTTCAATAACTCATCAACCGATCGACTATTAGCTGGTAATTAAACCACTAGACACTGTTTGAAAGAGGCCAAGGAGCGACTATTTTTGCTGGAGTACTATACCAGCAAAAAGGTGGTTGACCAGTCTTACACGGGCTTGTTGACTTTATTTAACTTGCATCGTTGCCTGGGCTATGTATGCATGGGCCCCGTTGTTAATTCTTCAGTTGGTTGTAGAAAAACGGAGTACAAGCACACACTGAAACCTTCAGGTGGTTGTAGAAATGGAGTAATTAATTAGGATTCTGTTGTGTAGCTAGGTTTCACATTTGTACTGTCCATTTTATCTCCAACTACTCCCGCTCCTACAAATCCACAACTACCCTTGTTGAAATGACACACGAGCTATGGATGATGAATAAATTAAACTTTGGTATATATACTATGAGCTAGTGCACGCTTGGCTAGCTGCTAACTATAGTAAGAGATGAGAGCTGCCCTGCACAGGGACATCACAGTTGACAATTGGATACATCGGTCGATCTCGCTGTATCTACGTATAGTAGTAGACGTGTATTTTTCTACACCATCAATAATGACATGTATATTGATACTAGCTAGTAGTATTTGTTAATGCATGCACACATGTACACTGTAATGCTTGCCGTGGTAGTTAAAGTGGTGCATATCGATCTCTCTAACCGATCCATTTGGAGGGGTCACCAATCACCAACAACAAAAAATGAAGAATTGAAGATTGTTGCATGCGCAGAACACGTTGACATTTTGGTTCATTGTTTATAGCTAGTATGGTGGAGGTGCGCGGCAGTCAGTGACGATGGTACATGGGTTTATTTTTGCAGAGTTCCCGCCCGTTTTGTCGTGGTCAACGCGCCTCAACATCGCGGTGGGCGCCGCCAAGGGCCTCGCCTTCCTTCACGACGCCGAGAAGCCCGTCATCTACCGAGATTTCAAGACATCCAACATCCTCCTCGACCCGGTACGTACGCACGCTATGCATTTCATTTGTTTCTTTTTTTTACAAAAGGCATGGGGCGTCATTTCTTCCTCTTCTAGGGAAAAAAAAAACAACTACTACTAGTCAATGTTGGCAATAGCGGTCTATAGAATTTAGCGGAGTGTTTCTAGAAAAGCTATAAAAGCTATAGCGCAGCTATAGCGAAAGCTATTGCCTTTAGCGGTATGTAAAAAAGCAGTGAAATTTAGGTAAAACTTTATAATTTTAAGAATGTCATCGTATATTTTATAAGTATATGTCCAGGCATGAGTGCAAACATAAGTAAACATATGAAAATATGTCACAATACACATAATAAGTCATAAGTTGTAACTCGTAGTTCATAAATCACAAGTATATAAGTTCATAACTCAGTCATAGCGGAGTTAGCGGCGCTTTTAACGGCACTATTTCACACTATAGCGGAGTTAGCGGTATTAGCAATAATATTTGTAATATCGTCGCGGCATCTGTCTCAAAAAGCTATAGCGCACCTATAGCGGACTATTAGCGGGCTATTGCCAACATTGCTATTAGTACTACCATAGTCCGTTCTACTGGCAGTTGACTTCGCGTGGATCATATCAACTTGCCCATCGGTCAAAGTTCAAACAAGCCTTCAAGTAGCTGCGTCAATAGTTGACTTGGTAGATCGATTCCTACTAGTAAACCCTTCTAGCTGCAGCGCGGCTCTGCTTCTACTTTGTTTTCAACTCCGGCGGCGAGGCCAACTTGTGGTCGTGGGAGAGCTGACAAGATCAGAGCTTCTTTTATTTGCACCGCGAATTTGAAGAAGATGCTACTTTTCATATCCTTTCATACCACTACTTTTCTTTACGCGGGAAAGAACAAGCGAGCGAGAAAAAATGAAAAGAGATGGGTGGTTCGAGTCGTCCCTTTTGAGTTTCGGCCGGTTTCCGGCTTGTTCAAAATGTGAAATGTGATTAAGTCCACAGGCGCCACACCATTTCTTAAAAGGAAATGGGCCGAGAAAATAAAGCAGAGGCCGATGAAATTTCACAGTTAGCTACTGGGCCATATATAAATTTCCGGGATAACACGCAACACTGCACTTAAAATCGGCCTAAGATTAAGTTCTTTTTTAGGATAATCGGCCCAAGATTGAGTGAAACTCACAGTCTAAATAAATGGAATCCAGTCAGATTGCTAACCCACATATGAATTGGATTTTGCAGGACTACGAGGCGAAGCTCTCTGACTTTGGGCTGGCCAAGGACGGGCCGGAGGGGGACGACACCCACGTATCCACCCGCGTGATGGGCACCCACGGGTACGCGGCGCCGGAGTACATCCTGACGGGCCACCTGACCGCGAAGAGCGACGTGTACAGCTTCGGCGTGGTGCTGCTGGAGATCCTCTCGGGCCGGCGGGCCGTGGACAAGACCCGGCCCAGCCGGGAGCAGAACCTGGTGGACCACATGCGGTCGTGGCTCAAGGACCCGCAGAAGCTGGGCCGCGTGATGGACCCGGACCTGGAAGGAAAGTACTCCCACGCCGCGGCCCACAGGGCGGCCCTCGTCGCGTACCAGTGCCTCAGCGGCAGCCCCAAGAACCGGCCCGACATGTCCAAGGTCGTCGAGGACCTCGAGCCACTGCTCACCGTCGCCGACGACGCGCCGCTCGACGAGCTGCCGGCGGCGGCGGCGCAGGAGGACCGCGTGAAGAAGGAGAGGGCGAGGAGGAGAGATGGCGGTGATCGGAGAGAGAAGGCACGGCAGGAAAAGATCTCGAGGTCGCCGAAGAGGGCCGTGCCCAGGAGGCGGGCGCCGGGGCAGAGCCAGGAGTTCTGGGAGTGGCACATGCCTGCGCAAGGGAAAGCGTAGGCAGGGTAACGACCGAGATCGACCTAGAAAGTGATTTAACGGTGGATGGTGATGATTTGTGTGGATGCGTTTCTTACAGTGTAGAAAACGAGGTGTAATTTGTAAATGTAGGCAAGTGTAACGTAGCGCCTTCATTTGTTCACCAGGGGTTCAGGATTGCATTGCGTCCCTGTGAATGGAAGGCTGTAATTCCTTTATTTCTTATTATTGTCTTTTGGTTTATATTGGGCTTGGCCTCTTTTCTTCTCTACTTCCTCCGGTTCAGTATTAGAAGTCGTTTAGGACAGCGACACGGTCACCAAAGCAAAACTTTGACTTCTCTTTTCTATAAAAATATTTGTTGAAAAGTTATATATGTATATTTTTATGAAAGTAATTTTCAAGACCAATCTATTTATATGATTTTCACATTTTCAAACTCAACGACTTAAATGTTATTCATGATTTATATTCCCAATGTTTGACTCAAACCTTGTCCAGAACGACTTCTAATACTAAACCGGAGGGAGTATATTCGTATCTCTCTCTCCCTCCGTTCTGTTTTTTGACAGTGGTGAGGTGAGGTGAGATCAAACAAAAAAACACTATATGCATGCATGGAAAAGAAAGAGCCAAGTACTAGAGCGAGAGAGGCCCATGACCATGAGGAATGTGATTGCACCGTGGCCGGGCACTTGTCTTGTTTTCGTTGTTGCAGGTGCCAGTGGATGCTAGATAGGGGCAGGCACGCACAGCATGGCAGTGCAGCGGGGGAGCCTTTTTAGACAGCCTGGGACAAACGTGGGAGCAGTGGGTGCAGGTGCCCTCTTGATAGCTTTCCAGCTTAATTGAATGAGAAGGTGTCCAATTTTTACCCGGGCCCAAATCTGAGAGGCGCCAGAAAACATATGACTGCAAGGATCTAGTATTAGCTAGGAACTTGGACTGGACACGTACACATTTGTCGTTGAGGGTGGTGCGAGGAGGACATGCTAGCCATATCATTTATATTTTTCTACCTTGTTCAATCAGAGGAGGACATGCGAATAAAGAGTTTATGGATCGCTACTAGACACGGCGGAAAAAAAGAGTTGGAAACTTGGAATAGCCCAGTCCAATGTAGATACATGTCAGGGATCTGGCATCACATCTTTCTTGTAGCAGCAGCAACAACCTTGCCCATATTGTAACTCCTCATTGATCAGCATCCATCATGGCATTTAATTCGAATTGTTATATCTTTTGTACATATATATCACCAGATGAAGAAGGCATGGGAACTTTTGTAGTCTATAACTCTAGATTCAAGACGGGCCAATGCGTTAGCTTCTAAACCGAACTAGCAATATGGGTTTAATGGAAGAATGGAATTACCGAATATCTTTTGCCCATCGCCACTGCTTCTTTCACCATGATGCATTCTTTTACGAGCAACTAATTAATCACAATGATTCATAGTTTATAAAAAAATCCTTTTCAAATCCCGCAGCAATGCATGGGGAATCACCTAGTTTTATAGAAATGAACACACAATAATTCCATATAGTTTCGTAAACCAACCGATACAAAATAAAGGAATTTTAGATGTGCCTTCCATCGGATTGAGGCGATGGGAAAGCGCAAAATCTTAGTGTAAATAGCAGCCGCAACCATGTCTAGCCATTGTCATAATAATATATTTTTTTAAAATATATCTTTTGTAAAAATAATATTCAGAGGAATTTATTGGTGGTTAAATTCTAGGAGTTATTGCAAAATGAGGCGGAAAGGGACGATATCTAGATTGCTTGGCACATTGTGGAAGTTAAAGTGTCGGCAACCGAGCTTTACACAATTACGCTACGAATGGTTGGATAATTCATTTTGGGTTGTGTAATCGATATACATTTAGTCCAGAATCTTTTATCACTATCAGTTTTCAAACATACCATTAACATGATGATGTAATAGTCAAGAGTGGCCATATGTAGTTGATGATGCAAACGATCGAAATTTTATGGAATAATTCCTTATCTGCCACCCCTTAAGCTCATAATCCCTCATATGCCACTTGTCAGCGACTGTGGTAGGTCTCATTTATCATAGGCACACCAATGTCATACGAGAGACTACAATTTTTCTCAATGGAAAATAAGAAAATTGCCCAAAGTTTTATCTTTTTTCTAAGTTTTTTAGAAAACTTTTTTGCAAAACTTTGCACGGCTCATTGACGATGTCGCTCATCATCTCATGACCATGTGTTTCTCATGTCTGCCCCTGAAGGTTGCACGAGATTATTATCTACCTTAACCTTAACCTTGCATGAAAGGGAGTGAGAGTCGCCTTCACTGCCTCAGCCCCCGACGTAACATGCTTGCGCGAATTCGCATCAGGATCCTCCAGAACTTGCCGCTGCCGCTGCAGTTACGCCTTTTGAAATCGAGAGGTTGTTCCCACCTGAGGGTGCGTTGGTGCGCTTCTCGATCGCCGTCTGGCCATATCGTCGCCGTCCTCGTGATCTGCCGTGTTAGGGTTCTCATTGTAATCTGGCCTTCTTATGAGGGCCTAAATATAACGTGCCTGTTTTTTCTCTAGTACGTATATATGTGTGTGGTTTAGAAAAAAAATGGCGGCCAGGTGCTGTAACGTGTACCGCACAGTTACAGAGATTTTTCTTTTTTGACGACGACACAGACAGAGATTGCACTAACAGAAAGGGCAGAGAGAGAGAGAGACCCGGGCGCCTAATTTCACGGAAGAAAGCGAAAGGCTGCACTGCAGTCGATCTGCAGGCATAAAAGCGTGTACGGTTTTTTGGAGCTGGGCCGGCGTGGCGAGCGGCGGGAAGTGCCTCCACGTAGCGACGTGTGTGCGTGAGAGACAGGCACAGCACAGGCAGCCCAGAGCAGAGGGCAGGAGCGCGCATCCGCATTCGCAAGCAGCCAAGCAGAGGGGATAGGATTGGAACTTTGGAAGCCAGCGTGATACAGCGCCTGCACATCTTCTCTGCCAACGTTATGTAACGTACGCACGCACATGTACATACACTGTATGCACACACCGTACGTACTCCTTTCTGCATGCGCATCATATGCATGGCCACAGTACGTACGTACGTACGTACATGCTGCATGTGTGCCATCGCACAGTGATGACTTCCGTCGCTATACGAGCTGATGGCCTGGTTATTAGGCGCGCGTACGTTTTCCGTGCTCGCGACGTGACGACGTGGCGTGGCGTAACGAACCAACCCCGGCCGTGTCCGCTTCCGCGCGCGACGAAGGAGAGGGTGGTACGGCGATTGCACTGCGGGCCGGCCTCCGATATGGTCCTGCACACAGACCGCAGGCAGCCATACGCCATGCATGTCCGTTGTCCGTCCCCACTCCGCCCCAGTTGGAACGGAACGGCTCCGGAGTCGGACGAGCAGGCATGCAGGCTGCATGGAGCTACTCCTGTCGTAGGGACCTCGCAACGCGTAGCTATAGGACTGTTCTCGTATCACTGTGCCATCATCTGACTTTTTTCCCGAGAGCTCCCAGATTGACCGCCCCCAGGAGGTTAAACCGCCTCCCCTAGGCGGTTAAACCGCCCCTAGGGAGGTTAAACTGCCCCTGGCTAGGTAGAGAAGGTTTTGCCTCATTTCGGTTCATTTTGCGTTCGTTTCGATAGATTCGAGTTCCGCTGCGTGTTTCTTGCTCCTAGGGTCAGTAGCTTGACAGTGGCTACGTGATCTTGGCAAGATCGCTTTCGGAGGCGTTGGAGTTGATTTGGGTGAATAGCCAGATTGGTTGGAAAGAATTTTTATCAGCTCCCATTCACTCCCCCCCTCTCTGGTCGCCGATTCGGTCCTTCAATTGGTATCAGAGCCGGTTATGGGTCTTTGCGACTCTAACCAGTCTAAGATCCAAAGATGGCGTACCAAGATCGGGGTTCCGGGCCTCCGCACTTTGATGGGAAGAACTACCCGAACTGGGTTGCGTGTATGGGCGCTTTCTTGCGAGGCAAAGGAAAGTTGTTGTGGGATGTGACCGAAGATGAAAATTATGTCAATCCTACCAACTTAGATGCCCAGGGTGCAAGAGATAAATTCGAGGCCAACGCTAGGGCTGTCGACTACTTGTTTCATGCTTTGTCGGCTGAGGAGTTTGAGAGAGTTTTGGGCGAGGATCTAGCTAGCCAGATCTGGCTAAAGCTCAAGGTAGCCCATGGTGGTGATAGTCATGTTAAGGCTAGGCTTTTCTCGGTTTATCGTAGAGAGTACGAGAACTTTGAGCAGTTGGATGGTGAGTCGGTCGATGCGATGTTTCAGCGCTTTACCGCCATAGTTAACAACATGAAAGCCAACATTGCCGCACTCCCATACACGGATCATGACAGAGCTTTGAAGCTCTTGCTTTCCCTTGATCGGTCCGTGTGGGGTGCCAAGGTTGAGGCGATCATGGAGTCGGCTAACTATGAAACCTTGAGAGTTGATGAGCTTTTCTCGAAGTTAAAATCTTCAGAGGTTGATAGACGGTTTCTTGCCAAGGCTAAGAGTCCGACTGATCCCCATAGTCTGGCTAGTCGGTGGCTCTGGTTATGGACAGGCTAACACTTCCAGACACTTTGCTTTGTCTTCACTTGTGTCTCCTCCAGATGAAGAATATGATGTGCTGAGCGAGGAGGATCTCGCGTTGCTCACGAGGAGGTTCGAGCGGATGTACCAGAACCGCAAGGGTTCGAGGCGTGCCGGGAGTACGTGCTACAGATGCGGGAAGATGGGCCACTTCATCGCTGAGTGCCCCGAGGAAATCAAGAAACACAAGCATCGCCCGCGAGATGAGCACAAGCACCGCTCCAAGGACAAGCACCACTCCAAGCACAAGAACAAGGAGGAGAACACCGACACCTCGTCAAGCTCAAGCAGCGAGGAAGAAGACCGCAGCCACCGCAAGGAGAAGAAGCACAAGAACCGCAACTTCAACGGGTTTTCTGGGGTTGCTATGAACTTCTGCACCATGGCTCACGGCTCCAACAACAAGAACATCTCCGACTACGACTCTGACTCCGACTCCGAGGATGAGGTATTGACTGATCCCACCTCTTTGCGTAAGGAGATTGCTAGACTAGAGGAGTTGGTCAATAATCGTGATGATGTGCTTAGGAAGACCAACAAGGAGAAGAGAGAGTTTAGGTCTTTGCTAGGAGAGTCAAAGGAAAGAATAGCTGAGCTTGAGGCCTTACTTTCTGAGACTGGAAAGAAGGCGATGGATTTTGAGTCTGTGCTTAGCGAGTCTAGCAAGAAAGTGGCTGGGCTTGAAACTGAGTTGGCAAGTGCTAGAGCTGAGATAGGTGTGTTGAAAGATGCTCCTGTTGTTTCTGATGAGATTGAATGCTCTTTCTGTGATGTGCATCTTGCTGATTTGGTAGCTCTTAAGGACAAACACATGACATGCCTAGATGATCTAGAAGATGCTAGGGTTGAGATTGCTGAGTTGAAGTCTAGACCTTCTTTGCTAGGTGCTTGTACTTCTTATCCTTACATGCTCAGTTGCTTGAATCTCGTACCATGATCAGTTCGCTTGAAGCTCAATTGAAATCTCCTATTGCAAACTCTTGTTCGGCTTGCGATGTTGTTGCTTTGAGGAATGTTGAGCTGGCGCAATCTGTTGATCGTTTGCAAGATGAAAATGATGAGTTGCGTCAATGTTTGGGTTGGTTGTCTGGTCACGAGCCACAGCTTAAGATGTTGATTGCTGGGTTCAAGAGAGCTGATGGTCGTGGTCTGGGTTCTGAGAAAGTTGGTGAGTGTAGTGGTGAGAAAGAGAGAGAGCAAACCAGTTCCACCACAAGTACCCCAACACCACCAGAGAAAACTCCACCAAAGAACAGCTTCACACCTAAACCCAACCACCTGTTGAACAAGCTTGACACCACTCCAGATCCTCCCAAGTTTCCCCCAAAGACAAGCAACTTCCAAAAGAGAGTGACCTTTGTGAAGAGTGGGGTTTACCAGACGAGAGAGAAGCCACAGCCGAGAGAAACCCCAAAGCCAAAGCCAGTCCGCTTCCATTGTGATCATTGTGGAAGGGATGGTCACCTAGAGGAGTTTTGCTGGAGGAAGAAGATAGAGGTGAGACGAGAGAAGGAGATGGGGAACAGGGACAGGTACCACTCTTCCCGTAGTGTGCCTGTGTCTCGTTCACCCTTGCCTTGGAGAGAGGGCTTTGTGCGTACAGCTCCTTCGTTTAGTAGTCGTGGTGTTCCAGCTAGTCGTGAGTTTGCTAGGCGGCCTCCGGTTCGTGGTCAGTTTGGTTCAGGGAGGTTTGACCGTAGCTTCGAGGCGAGGAGAGAGTATAGGCCACGTTTTCCCCCGCGTGGTGCTAGAGGTCCGATGGTGAGAGACGAGAGGGTACCTCGTAGCGACGTTGATTTGCTAACCCCTCTTTTGAGCAGATGGCCTGACACTGGTTTAACTCCTTCTGTGCTAACCCCAGTGTTGAGTCATTCGCTCGTTCTCGTTCTTGCTTTTGATTGTGCAGGTGTGAGGTATGGAGAACATGAGCTTGGTGACTCTTGGTCTTTTGCATGATCAAGGTTTGATGGTTCTCCACACCTTTTTGGATGGCACCGATGTGGCCCTTGTACACTATGTATCGTGAGTATATCCCTTGTACACTCTTGTGTTCGTCTGTGTATATTTAGCTTGCTTTGTGCCTGTATCATGATTTTTATGTTTTGTGTAGCGTATTGTACATTTGTTTATCTGGTATCCTTTTAGTTGGTATCTTTTGTTGCATCGTGCTCATTTGAGATTTCTCTTCCTTTTTATGATGGAGCTTTTCATTTGCTTTTGTACACCTTTTCTAGTTTTTCTAGGTGTCTTTGATTGAGGGGGAGCTCGGCTTTATTTAATGGGGAGAAATTTGCTCAAGTTGGTTTGACAAGGAGATGACTTTGCTTATAGCTTTTTGGATTGCATGAGATTGTGAGTTTGCTGCGTTTGCATTTTGATTGTGCATATCATGGGAGTTTGAAGTTTGCACCTGAACCTTGGATTTGCATTTCAGTTGCACATTCCAAGGGGAGCTGATGATTGAACCTGAACCTTGGATTTGCATTTTGGTTGCACATTCCAGGGGGAGCTTTGTATTTGTGCTATGATCGTGTTTGTGTATTGAGTTTGAGCTTGCCCATGTTTCTACCCAAAACCAGCTTGCAGACATTTTCACTAAGCCACTTGACCAAGTTACCTTCACCCGCTTGCGAGGAGAACTTGGTGTGTGTGCAGTTTTCTGAGCTGAGTTTTGGAGGCTTCTCTTGTAGCATATGTATACTATTGTACCATCTTTGTATCTTGATATACATTTTTCTGCTCTTGTATCTTGATTTCATCTTTTGTATCATATCTTAGGATGAGCTTCTCCTATATGCAGTGATTGGTACAACTTGCTACATTTTAGAGTTTAGGCAGGCTGGCTAGGGATTGCTTGTATGGATGGCTATGCTCTTGATGGTTTTGATATATATTCTATTGAGATAGTCTCCTTTTTTGAATTAAAATGACAAACTAAACTTAATTCCTTCACCCATGAGTAAATGCCTTTGCATGTCTTGTTTGAGCCGAAATGGCTATATCTTGCTTAAGATCATGCTAGGGTGTGATATTCTTTTCAATTGGGTCAAAGACCTTTGTCATTGTAAATGTTTAGCCCATGCTTTATCTTGTGGAGGAGCATAAGCTTCTTTCTGTCGCAAAGACATTTCATGTACCATGCTTAACTTGAAAAACTTGAAAAATGAGATGTCTATGCATGAAAGAAGAAAGATGAGAAAAAGATATAGTTGCTAAAATTTATGCTCATGTCTCTATGCTTTCACCATTGCACACACTTGCACACATGGGTGCTAAGCGGTTGCATGTTGTTTGCCGGAGAAGTCTCCCATGAGAAGTGAACACATGGCTCCATGCTTTGACATGACATGAGGTAGAACTTGGGCATTTATGATGATCTTTTGTCAAGAATGCTTGTCCTTTCATGATTTTGGTGAGATGAAGTTCATTTTTGCTTGAACAATCCATGGTTAGGACTTTGCTCATGTGGTGACTTTTTGATAAAACTACACAATTTGCTCATGGCTTTGTCAATTGGATATATGTCTTCACCTTCTTGATGGCAATGCCCGTGTGACATGATGAACTATCTTGTTTGCCTCTTCTCTAACTTGTAGCATTTTGTATTGCTCATTGTATATTTGAGAAGCTTGTAGTTGCATTTTGTACATTTTTCCTTGATGTGTGCATTGTCAACAAGGGGGAGAATTTCTGGAGCATTTTGCAAGGGGGAGATGTTGCTGAATCTTTGAGAAAGTTTTTGCTCTAGACTTTGTCGAAATTGTGTGAGAAGGAAGAGTTTTTGCCAAAATGTGGTTTTCTGAAAATTTGCGAAGTTTCTGAGAGTTTGATCATTGGAATATCTTGCTGGGCATATGTGGAAGGTTTTCAAGTTGGAACGGCATCGTTGCGAGTTTGTTTGTGCGATTTTGACACTTTTGGCCTTGGTCATCTGCCAGGGGCGGTTTAACCGCCCCCCCTGGGCGGTTTAACCGCCCCTGTGCTGTGTGCACAAGTTTTGTGAAGTTTTGAGCCATTTCGAGTCTTTTTCGCACGCACAAGTTCACTTGTTCAGGGGGAGTTGCATATTTGCAGGGGGAGTGCTTTGAGTATCCTGAAAAGTGATTTGGAGATTTGTGACTTGTGCTTTGTGCTTTTGCTCTTTTGCCGATGGTGTTGAGCCCTTTCGCTTCTTCTTGAAGGGTCGGCGTTTCTGGAGCTTTCTCTTGCGAAGTGACTTTGTTCTCGGCTTGTTCTTGCTTTTAGTCACTTGCTTGAGTCTTGTTTTCGATTTCTTTTATATTTTCTTTATATCATTGGTTACTATGTGTGTGTTGTCAATGCACTCATCAAGGGGGAGATTGAGGACCCAGTGTGTCCGAGGACCGGTGGATGGTCGCTTCCTGGTGTGATGAGTGATTGACAACGTGGTGTGGATTAACGTTTCCCTTGGCTCAAGTATTGCAGGTGTAGAATGCGGCTTGGTTGCATTGGTGCAGGTGAAGAACAGGCGCGAAAGGTCTTAGCCATGGCGGCCTCCGAGGAGCGGAGAGACAAGTAGGCTTGGTTCGAGGGACCCGGTGGCCAGATGGATCAAGTGCGGTTCACATGCTGGCAAGAACGAGCAAGGGGACGTGGTTCCGGTGCGAGGTAGCGTCTCACAACCGAAGCTCGTACGCGGACGTGAAGCCGGCGCAAGGTAGCGGCTAACAACCGAAGTTTGCGCGCGGGGTTTGGTGATTTGGCGACAAAATCATCGGTGGACGGTTTCCCTTGGTTTGGGCCTCAAAACCAAGGCCGAGGACTCGACGAGGCGAAGTTGGGCGGCTGGGCTGAGGTGACCAGCCAGGGGCGGTTTAACCGCCCCCCAGGGGTAGTTTAGTCTTTAGAGCACCACCACTTGGACTACTAATAGGGCCCTTAGGCCTTGGTGGCTGCCATCCTTTAGGGATCCTTTCATTTTATCTTGGACTTGTAGTTTCCCCTTCATCCCCTCCACCTAGAACTATTTCGAATCCTTCGTAGTTTGTATAGGTGAATTCATGGTTATGTGATGGAGTTTGTGCCATGATTTGATTCCACGAGCTCCTTTTTCCTTTTCTATTTTCGTGGGTATTTTCGGAGCTATTTTTGGGGGATTTTCGTTCTTCTCTTTCTAGGGCGTTTTCTCTCGGATTTCTTTGGGGGATTCACGTATGAGTGCCTTGTGCCTCTTTTGCTGGTGATCTCTTGCCCCAAACGCCGGGAATCGCTCTGGATTTGCAGTTTTCGGGATGAACTCGGGGTGGAAGTGTTCTTCACGAGATCTGAGATTCCGGGAGTTCTAGAGTGTTTGAGGCCGAGATTTTTGGGGAATATACTCCACTGAAGGTGTACATCATCTCCCCAAAGTTTCGTCTCAAGAGCTCAAGCCGTTTGGGAGATCGACTCATGAGTTGACTTTTTCCCGAGAGCTCCCAGATTGACCGCCCCCAGGAGGTTAAACCGCCTCCCCTAGACGGTTAAACCGCCCCTGGCTGGGTAGAGAAGGTTTTGCCTCGTTTCGGTTCATTTTGTGTTCGTTTCGATCGATTCGAGTTCCGCTGCGTGTTTCTTGCTCCTAGGGTCAGTAGCTTGACAGTGGCTACGTGATCTTGGCAAGATCGCTTTCGGAGGCATTGGAGTTGATTTGGGAGAATAGCCAGATTGGTTGGAAAGAATTTTTATCGGCTCCCATTCACTCCCCCCTCTCTGGTCGCCGATTCGGTCCTTCAGGTAAACCCCACTCCTCACAAAGGTCACTCTCCTCTGAAAGTTATCTGCCTTCGGTGGAAACTTGGGAGGATCTGGAGTGGTGTCAAGCTTGTTTAGCAGGTGGTTTGGTTTGGGTGTGAAGGTGTTCTTGAGAATGGCTTTTGGTGGGTTTGTGGGAATGTTTGTGGTGGAACTCTCAGGCTCTCTCTCTCTCACCACTGATCTCACCAACCTTCTCAGAACCAAGACCACGACCATCAGCTCTCTTAAAACCAGCAATCAACATCTTGAGCTGAGGCTCGCGACCCGACAACCAACCCAAACACTGTCTCAGCTCATCATTCTCATCTTGCAAGCGATTCACACACTGCTCTAACTCAACATTCTTCAATGCAACAACATCACAAGCAGAACATGAATTTGCAATGGGAGATTTCAGTTGTGCTTCAAGTGAACTAATCATGGTGCGTGATTCAAGCAACTGAGCATGCAAAGCAGGACAAGAAGTACAAGCACCTAGCAAAGATGATCTAGACTTCAACTCAGCAAGCTCAACCCTAGCACCCTCTAGTTCATCTAAGCAAGTCATGTGTTTCTCCTTAAGCACAACCAGATCAGCAATATGCACATCACAGAACGAGCATTCAACTTCATCAGACACAAGAGGAGCATCTTTCAACATAGCAATCTCAGACTCAAGCTTAGCTGCTCTCTCCCTAGACTCGCAAAGCAAAGACTCAAACTCCATAGCCTTCTTTCCAGTCTCAGAAAGCAAGGTCTCAAGCTCAGCCACTCTATCCTTGGACTCTCCTAGCAAAGACCTAAACTCTCTCTTTTCCTTGTTGGTCTTTCTAAGCACATCATCACGGTTATCGACCAACTGCTCTAATCTAGCAATCTCCTGACGCAAAGAGGTGGGATCGGTCAATACCTCATCCTCGGAGTTAGAGTCGGAGTCGTCCTTGCTCTTCACGGAGTCGTGCGCCATGGTGCAGTAGTCGACGGCGGCGAAGGAGATGCCATTGAAGTTGCGGTTCAAGCTCTTCTTCTCCTTGCGGTGGCCGCGGTCTTCATCTTCGCTGCTTGAGCTTGACGACGTGTTGGTGGAGCTTGTGTCGATGTCGCTTGCATCTGCCACCATCGCTCGAGATCTGTGCTTCTTGTGTCCACCGTGCTTGTTCTTCGATCTTCTCTCGTCCTTGTTCTTGTGCTTGGAGCGGTACTCGTCCTTGGGACGGTGCTTGTGGTCTTCTCGCGGGCGGTGCTTGCGGTTGTAGTCGTTCTTGATCTCCTCGGGGCACTCGGCGATGAAGTGGCCCATCTTCCCGCATCTGTAGCACGTACTCCCAGCACGCCTCGAACCCTTCCGGTTCTGGTACATCCGCTCGAACCTCCTCGTGAGTAACGCGAGATCCTCCTTGCTCAGCACCTCATATTCTTTATCTGGAAGAGACACAAGAGAAGACAAAGCAAAGTGTCTAGGAGAGTTAGTGTGTCCATATCCAGAGCCACCGACTAGAGCCAGACTATGGGGATCAGTCGGACTCTTAGCCTTGGCAAGCAACTGTCTGTCAACCTCAGAAGATTTCAACTTCGAGAAAAGCTCATCAACAAACAAAGTCTCATAGTTTGCCGACTCCATGATCACCTCAACCTTGGCACCCCACACGGATCTATCAAGTACTTGCAGGAGCTTGATAGCTCGGTCATGATCCGAGTATGGGAGTACGGTAATGTTGGCTTTCATGTTGTTGACAATAGAAATGAAACGCTGAAACAAAGCATCAACCGACTCTCCAGGCAAATGAGCGAAATTCTCATATTCTCTCCGATACATCGAGAAAAGCCTAGCCTTGACATGGCTATCACCACCGTGGGCTACCTTGAGCTTCTGCCAGATCTGGCTAGCTATGTCCTCACCCAAAACACGCTCAAACTCCTCGGCACACAAAGCACGGAACAAGTAGTCAACAGCTCTAGCATTCGCCTCAAACTTATCCTTTGCATCCTGGGCATCTAAGTTGGTGGGATTGACATAGTTTTCATCTTTCGTCACATCCCACAGCAACTTTCCTTTGCCTTGTAAGAAAGCGCCCATACGCGCAACCCAGTTCGGGTAGTTCTTCCCATCGAAGTGCAGAGGCCCGGAACCCCGATCTTGGTACGCCATCTTTGGATCTTAGACTGGTTAGAGTCGTAAAGACCCGTAACCGGCTCTGATACCAATTGAAGGACCGAAACGGCGACCAGAGAGGGGGGAGTGAATGGGAGCCGATAAAAATTCTTTCCAACCGATCCGGCTATTTTCCCAAACCAACTCTGAAACCTCCGAAAGCGATCTTGCCAAGATCACGTAGCCACTGTCAAGCTACTGAACCTAGGAACAAGAAATACGCAGCGGAACTCGAATCGATCGAAACGAACGCAAAATGGCCCGAAACAAGACTCGATCCAACTCACCCCAGGGGGGCGGTTAAACCGGGTCAGGGGGGCGGTTAAACCGCCCTGGCCTGGGAAGCTCGGGAAAAAGTCAAACCAAAAGTGGATCTCCCAAACCGCTTGAGCTCTTGAAGCGAGATTTTGGTCAGATGATCTAGACCTCCAGTGGAGTGTTTTCCCAAAAGATCTCGGCCTCTAACTCAGTACAACTCCCGGAATCTCAGATCTCGTGATGAACACCATGACCTCGAGTTCATCCCGAAAATCTCAAATCCAAAGCGATTCTCGGCGTTTGGGGGCAAAGGATCTCCAGCAAAAGAGGAACAAGGCACTCATACGTGAATCCCCCAAAGAAATCCGAGAGAAAACGCCCTAGAACGAGAAGAACGAAAATCGCCCAAAAATAGCTCCGAAAATACCCACGAAAATAGAAAAGGAAGAAGGGGCTCGGGAAATCAAATCATGGCACAAAGATGAGCAGCACAAACTCCATCACATAACCATGAATTCACCTATACAAAACTAAGAAAGATTCGAAGTAGTTCTAGGTGGAGGGGATGAAGGGGAAAACTAGTTCAAAGGAAAAACTAAAGAGATAACTAGAAGAGATAGCAGCCACCAGCCCTGGGAGGGGCTATTAGTAGTCCAAGTGGTGGTGCTCTAAAGACTAAACTACCCCTAAGTGATACATACCCCTCAGGGGCAAATTTGACATTTTGTTCTCAGATATTTTCTGGCTTGGGCACCTTCCACTGCAAGCTAGCTTCCCTCCGACGCAAGCCTTGCAGTCACGCCGCGTGTCCTCCGGATAGAAGCTCCTCGACGCCGAGTTTTGGGCCGGCCCAGGGGGAGGCGGTTAAACCACCCCTGACAGCCACTCTGGCCCAGCTGCCCAAATTCGCCTCGTCGAGTCCTCGGTCCTTGGTTTTGAGGCCCAAACCAAGGGAAACCGTCCACCGATGATTTTGTGGCCAAATCACCAAACCCCGCGCGCAAGCTTTGGTCGTTAGCCGCCACCTTGCACCGGCTTCTCGTCCGCATACGAGCTTTGGTTGTGAGCCGCTACCTCGCACTGGAACCACGTTCCCTTGCTCGTTCTTGCCAGCATGTGAACCGCACTTGATCCACCGGCCACCGGGTCCCTCGAACCAAGCCTACTTGTCTCTCCGCTCCTCGGAGGCCGCCATGGCTAAGACCTTTCGCGCCTGTTCTTCACCTGCACCAATGCAACCAAGCCGCATTCTACACCTGCAATACTTGAGCCAAGGGAAACATCAATCCACACCATGTTGTCAATCACTCATCACACCAGGAAGCGACCATCCACCGGTCCTCGGACACACCGGGTCCTCAATTAGCATGTCCATAACTAGATCCACCAATTAGAGCCAGACTATGGGAATCAGTCGGACTCTTAGCCTTGGCAATCAACTTTCTATCAACCTCAGAAGACTTCAACTTCGGAAAAGCTCATCAACTCTCAAGGTTTCATAGTTAGCTGACTCCATGATCGCGTCAACCTTGGCACCCCACACGGACCGATCAAGGGAAAGCAAGAGCTTCAAAGCTCTGTGTCGGTGATATTATCTCCAGCAGTCTTCCACGGGGTAGCCCACGAAAGTGATTTGTATGCAGGGAAGATCGCAAAGATCGGAAGCAAGATGGTTAGGATGGACAGACACAGGGGTTTATACAGGTTCGGGCCGTCGACTCGACGTAATACCCTACGTCCTGTTTTGGGGGTGTTGTATTGCGTGGATTGTGTGTTGAGAGATTTCGTATGTTTTTGGAGGGGGTCCCTGCCCGCCTTATATATCGGGGGGCAGGGTTACAAGTCGGTTTGTAGCCGATCCTATCTCTAAGGATCCTTTCCTTCTTAACAATAACTCCTATTCCAACTAGAACTTCTCCTTCCAGATCCTTCCTACATGCGCCGACTTGTCCCGCACGTCATCAGGTCCAGAACTGTGGGCCGGGCCGCCCCTTTTTGGTGGGCTGCCAGGCTTGCTCGTGAGGTACCCGGGTACTATATCCCCCACACTCTGTCATGATCCGTGTATGGAAGTGCGGCAATGTTGGCTTTCATGTTGTTGACTATGGCAGTAAAGCGCTGAAACATCGCATCAACCGACTAACCATCCAACTACTCAAAGTTCTCGTACTCTCTATGATAAACTGAGAAAAGCCTAGCCTTAACATGACTATCACCACCATGGGCTACCTTGAGCTTTAGCCAGATCTGGCTAGCTAGGTCCTCGCCCAAAACTCGCTCAAACTCCTCGGTCGACAAAGCATGAAACAAGTAGTCGACAGCCTTAGCGTTGGCCTCAAATTTATCTCTTGCACCCTGGGCGTCTAAGTTGGTAGGATTGACATAGTTTTCATCTGTGGTCACATCCCACAACAACTTTCCTTTGCCTCGCAAGAAAGCACCCATACGCGCAACCCAGTTCGGATAATTCTTTCCATCGAAGTGCGAAGGCCCGGAACCCCGATCTTGGTACGCCATCTTTGGATCTTAGACTGGTTAGAGTCGCAAAGACCCATAACCGGCTCTGATACCATTTGAAGGACTGATCAGGCGACCAGAGAGGGAGGGAGTGAATGGGAGCCGACAAAAATTTCTTTCCCGAATCCGGCTTTCATCCCAACATTACTTCCGAACTTCGCAACACAATCTTGCCAAGATCACGTAGCAACTGAGATGCTACTGACCCTAGGAACAAGAAACAAGCAGCGGAAAAACAGAAAGAAGCTCGATCCAAAAAACTTTGCAAATCTGTCACTAGGTGTATATACTTGGTACTGCCGGTTTTCCAAACTCGGCACTGCCGGTTACATACGAATTTGAGCATATGTACTCGGCACTGCCGGATTACCAAACTCGGCACTGCCGGTTACATGCAAATCAACCCAGCCCTTGAGCGTATGTACTTGGCACTGCCGGATTATCAAACTCGGCACTGCCGGTTACATACGAATGAGCCCAGCCCGAAAGTCAACTCTTCAATCTCGTGAATGGATCTCCCAAACAGCTTGAGCCCTTGAGACGAAACTTTGGAGAGATGATGTATACCTCAAGTAGAGGGTATGCCCCAAAAATCTCGGCCTCTAACGCTCTAGAACTCCTGGAATCACAAATCTCACAAAGAACACATCCATCTTGAGTTCATCCAAAAACTTCAAATCTAGAGCGATTCCCGGCGTTTGGGGGCAAGAGATCACCAAGAAAAGAGGCACAAGGCACTCATGTGTGATTCCCCCAAAGAAATCCGAGAGAAAACTCCCTAGAAATCAAAGAACGAAAATCCCCCAAAAATGGCTCCGAAAATAGCTCCGAAAATGGGAAAACAAAAAGAGCTCGGGGATTCAAATCATGGCACAAACTTGAATAGATTAAACTCTGTCAACCAACCATGAATTTACCTATACAAACTACAAAGGATTAAAGAAAATAGTTCTAGGTGGAGAAGATGAAAGGGAAGGGGAACTAAACAAGCCAAATGAAGATAACTAAAGAGATAATAGCCACCAACCCCTAGGGGGTCTATTATATAGTCCAAGTGGTGGTGCTTTAATGACTCAAGTACCCCTAAGTGATACATACCCCTCAGGGGCAAAATTGACATTTTCCATAAAGATATTTTTCCGGCTGGGAGACCTTCCACCGCAAGCTTGCTTCCCTCCGACGCAAGCCTTGCGGCCATGCCGCGTCTCCTCCGGTCCAGGCTCCTTGACGCGCATGGCTCCTCCTGATGGGCCGCCATGCCAAGTCCTCAAGCTTGGTTTTGAGGCCCAAACCAAGAAACCGTCCTCCTGATGATTTTGTGGCCAAATTACCAAACCCCGCGTACAAGCTTCGGTTGTTAGCCGCCACCTTGCACCGGCTTCACGTCCGCGTACGAGCTTCGGTTGTGAGCCGCTACCTCGCACCGGATCCACGCTGCCTTGCTCGTTCTTGCCACCATGTGAACCACACTTGATCCATCTGGCCACCGGGTCCCTCGAACCAAGCCTACCTGTCTCTCCACTCCCTGGAGCCGCCATGGCTAAGACCTTTTGCGCTTGTTCTTCACCTGCACCAATGCAATCAAACCGCATTCTACACCTGCAATACTTAAGCCAAGGCAAACGTCAGTCCACACCACGTTGTCAATCACTCATCACACCAGGAAGCGACCATCCACCAGTCATCGGACACACCCGGTCCTCAATCGGCCTAAGTCAGGCCGACCGGCCTGGCACGGTTCTGCCGGTGATCTTCCCGGACGCGTAACTTTCTCGTCCGGACTCCGAGTTGGGTCATCCAAATATCCATTTCGATCATCTCGGAGAGCTCTTCGACATGGTGCTGTCAAATATGTGATTTGGGTCAGTTTTGCACCATGTCCAAGTCTCCTTTGTCTCGAGATGAACCTTCACTTGTATGGCTTCACCAATGTTGATATTTATGCACCATATTTGTGACGACCCGGATTTTCAAAATCGAGAATCCGTATCTCTGTACACTTGTGATAGTCCCTAGATCAGTAGCTATCATGTACAGAACTCATCTCAGCATAATATCATATGCATGGAAATACGAATAAAGTATAAGCCCATCGGGCTAAGCGACAAGCGGAAATCCTGTGTAGCTGTAGCTAGGCTTCAAGTCTTCATCTTCAGTCAACACCTCAGGCAACTTGAGCGAAGCACACAACCCTTTTTCCATGCGTCCGAACCTGCATGCCCACAAACTATCCCCAAGGAGTGGGATAGGTTCACGTCACCATCTGTATGCAAGCTTTAAGTGGCCTATATTATAAAGGTATAAAAGTAATTCAAGGAAATGCAGAGGTTTCCTATGCAGCAACAAAAGTATAAATATAAATCTTTAATACCACGATCTTGTTGCCATAGGGACATCATTTCTAATTAGTCTTCTTGCATTCTTCAATCAACTTGAAGTCCTTGAAGCGTCTGCAACTCTCCTCCATGTTTCAAATACCACGGTAGTGATGTGGTTCTTGTATCACTTCTGGGGTCAACTCGGTATACTTGTCGGAGACTCTTTAGTCCATATCTCCATCTTAAAGCGGGTGGCTCTATGGTCGTTCATAGCCAGGGTGTAGTGTGGAAGCTAGGGTACTCAACTATTCTTAACCAACTCTATGCTTTCACCACATGACACTTGCAACTGGGGTCATGGAAGATTCCAACGTCTTGGCACTCATCTCTGTGTCAGAGAACTTATCCCACTACTCATGTGGTAGCTTATTCCAACAATCTTGATCTTCAGTGCCAACTGTATATGAAGTACTTCACCTTGTTGATCACTTGAGTTGAGGATGATTGACTGGCTTGAGTACTCATATCTGCAATGTAAGGCGTAGTGGAGGTCTCATCTAAGTGGGATGGCACACAACCTAAAGGTGAAGTCTAAGGCAAGCATGAAAACACTAGTCTACAAAATCGTACACTCATGGTGAAGAAGCATAACAAACAAGTAAGTTCCATAAGAACCAAGCACACAAGCAATGAGAACGCTAAACGGAAAAACTACTTTGTGGCTCAACCAAATAGGGTGGACTCTACTTTCAAGGGTTATGATCTTCTTATAACCGTCCATATCAACTCTTGTGTCGCCTTGATTAGTTCACGAGAGAATTTTGCTTTGGCGTAGATAAGATAGAAGATTTTCAAGGAAAGAGAGGTAGAATCAAAGTAGACCAAGGGGGTATATATAGAATAGAGCGTTTAGAGTGTTCTAAAGCTAACGACCAATCTAGGGTAGCGTGCTACAGTCAAGTATGGCTTTGATACCAACTGTGACGACCCGGATTTTCAAAATCGAGAATCCGAATCTCTGTACACTTGTAATAGTCCCTGGATCAGTAGCTATCACGTACAGAACTCATCTCAGCATAATATCATATCCATACAATGAATTTAGATTACATAGAAGAGATTTACATCCATACCAATATGGAAATATGAATAAACTACAAGCCCGTCAGGCTAAGCGACAAGCGGAAATCCTGCGTAGCGGTAGCTAGGCATCAAGTCTTCATCTTCAATCAACACCACAGGCAACTCGAGCGAAGCACACAACCCTTTTTCCATGCGTCCAAACCTGGATGCTCACAAACTATCCCCAAGGAGTGGGATAGGTTCATGTCACCATATGTATGCAAGCTTTAAGTGGCCTATATTCTAAAGGTATAAAAGTAATTCAAGGAAATACAGAGGTTTCCTATGCAGCAGCAAAAGTACAAATATAAATATCCAATATATCCATCCATTCCCACCTCGCAACACATCGGGCTATTCTGGCGCACCGGACTCCCGTCTCCATCTCCACACTCATCTAAGTCGATGCGAGAGCTCCCTCCCCTCGCACCTCACCAACTGCGACCGGATCCTGAAAGAAAAGGGAGCAACCTTTCCTTCTCCCCATCCGTAGCTACGAACCTTAATCACTCTGTCACTGGCTAAAATCAAGGGGAGGTAGAAGATCCCAAATATGAGAGGTAACATTGCAACGGGCAATATCCATACCGAGGACGCGGCAATACGTATAGATTCTAGTCTCTGCAGAGCTTGTACAACTGGACCCACTCGGGCTGCGAGATGGTGTACGGCCATCTCGAGACGCAGGCCACAGCACAGACCCTAACCGCAACGATGTCCGCCTGCCCTTCCTGTCTCGATCCATCGGCTCGCAATCCAATGCTTCGGAAGCTGTGTTGAACTCTCCCTCGCGGGCCAGACGGGGCCATAGTCCTTCGGGGAAACGGTCTCTCCTGTTCCCGTACACCATCCACCTGATCTTCTCGCAATCCAGGCATCGCGCTAGTTAGGTTGGCTGGAACCTGTTCATATGGGTAAGCGGTAAGTACGTGGGGCCCAAAGAGTGGTTACCCCACTCGGTTTCAGACCGGGGCGAGCGTCATCGTCCAAAGGTGTATCCCTCGCAGTAGAACGCAGTCGCAATACCCACTATAGGTAATGCCGCCAACTCCTGTGCTCCTATCCATCTGTGTACCCGCCACAAGTACGGTGTGGGACCCCCTCGAGAGCAGGGGTCTCCCGGCACGTCAATCAAAGATCGAGTTGTTATAAAATGCTCGCCCCCGCCAAGTTTCTCAAAACACCTTCTCCTGCCGGTTTTATCCCCACACACGCCAAGAATCCTAATCCACAATATCCCATACACATGCAAGCAGCAGGATAGCAATATTATATAGTGTAGTAGGCAATCAAGGAATCAGGATATATAAACAGGCTATGCATGGCTCAAACTATCATCATGTAATAAGCAAAGTGCTAGCATTCTACTTAGCAATGCCTAGTAGGTTAAAGAATCAGGATGGGCGTGAACCTGGAGCAAGGTTCTTTATCTCCTCACTTCAGCGTAGTCGACGTCGTCGAAGTAGTCGAAGCAGTACGGGTCCTCTGGGATCCTATTATACGAATAAATGAATAAACATCGGCATCTACTAGCAAATAAACTCCAATTGAGAATCAATAGACTAGCAAACTCTATTCTATCATGTTCGTCATGTTTTTAGAAAAATATAGAAACTGGTTTCATATTTTTCTAAGCTACGGTTGATTTATTATGATTTTCTGAAATTTAAATCCATTTTCGAGATTTATAAATCATTCCGGAAAAAGGAATGAAAGTTAGTCACAAGTTAGCAGCTCGGAGGTGTCAGATGCCGGCTCGGGGTTAAACCGCGAGTCGAGCTGGTAGAGGCAACAGTCTGGGGTTGATGACATCATCACGGGCTCTGGTGATGTCATCGTTGACTTGGTCAAAGGGATCAGGGCCTTGGTCAACGGGCCAAGACTAACGGGTTAACGGCTATCGGGTTCCACATGTCAACATGCTGGGCCCCATCGCCAGGTAGGTCCGGGCTTTCGGTTAGTGGGCTCCGCTAGCGGCCCACAGGTCTGACGGGTCACTTAACAAGTTAGCAACGTGGCGGCGGACTCCGCACTAAGGCAACGCCACGTGTCGGGCGTCAGTAGGTCGGGTTGGCTTGCGTGGCGGTCGCGTGACTAAGACGCCGACGCCACTCGGCTAGGTCTGAGGCGTAGGGCGCGATTTTAGGAACCCAACGCAACTGGTTTGGCATTAAACGGAGCTAGGATGGAAAATATATGGATTTTCTAAGGTTTGACCCCTTTTAGATAATAAGAAAAAGGATTTATAAAGGAATAAACCCATTTCTTAAATCTATAGGGGCCTAGATGCAAAACTGCCAAAGGTGGAAGGACAGGTTCGCAAAACCAACAAAGGTCAGGGGCTAAACTGCAATTGCGCAGTGGTGGAGGGGCTCATTTGCAAAACCGAGAAAGCTCGGAGGCCTAGCTGCAAAAGTGCAGGGGCCGGTTTGAAAATGGTCCGGTGGCCTGCTGACGCCAGCCGTGACGTCAGCTGGCTGCACCCGATCCGGTGTGGCGGCGCGCGGCGGAGACAGCGGTGTGGCGCACGCAAGGGCGAGACACGTGGCCGGATGGACCGTCCGGCCGGGTGGACTTGGTCCACCGCGGATCGAGCCATGGGTCTACCGTGCACCGGGATCACCGGATCTGTTTGTGGCCGGCCAGGGAAAAGGGAAAGGGCGGCGGGATCCCGTGCAGTCAAGGGCCGCGTGACCGGTCGTGTGCTTGTAATGGGGAGAAACAGGGGAGACGCACTCAGGGTGCTCGACGAAATGCCAGAGCGGCACTCCGCGACGGCCTGCAAGCTCGGGACGGCGAAGTTAAAGGTTAGTCGACGGCGGTTCAACGGCGGCACGGGGGGGGGGGGGGTCCGGCGAGGCTGGGCGGTTGGTAAGGTTTCCTGAAGGTCCGGTCTTGGTCTGGTTCCGCACGGGAGTGACGGCCGGCGCACGAGTGTCGGCACTCCTTAGCGTCACATTTTTATATTTGCGCTGGGAAACAGATGGTTAAAGTGTATTGAAAAATGATATGATAAATCTTGCCAGAAATATCAAGCCAAAAACCCAAGGGTACAAACTCTAGGTTTGAGGGATAATGGTCAAATGAATGACCGGATAGAAGGTCTGAAAGACCAGCGACACACAGAAGCTCCTAAGTCTTTAAAAAAGGAAAGATGTTGGGAGGGACCGGACTTACATACTTCCTAACTCAGAGCAAAAGACACTCTAGCCTTAGCCTAGACTCTAGCTTAGATACCGGGAACAGAGCTCGCTTTGACGGCTAGAACGGGAGAACCTCAGAATGCGGTGAGAGAGGGGGTTCTCCGGGCTCAGCACTACTATTACGAATACACCCGAACGTGGTGGACTACGAAGGATGGACAGGGCTGTCACCACCTGCCGCCTACCACTGCAGTTCCATGGGGTGCAACACACTTCCGGGGGTTAATCAACAAGCCAGACACCACGTCTGCACTCGAAGATTAAGATTTCTCTTGAGGCCTGTTAAGAGAAATCCCCGTCTTCCCTAAGGCGTGTTACAGCTCGGTCAAGGCGAGCAAACCCGCGAGATAAAACCCGGTAGAGCTGAAACTAAACTCTACACTAAAACTAAAGGGAGACAAAACTTAACTCTGAAAAGAGCTAAGAACTTTACTCTAAGAAAGAGCAAGAAATAAATATGATAGATAACTTAAGCTCTAAATAAGATAGTATTGTTATGATAAACTCTTCAAAAGAAGAAAAGGATTCAAGAGCTTTACAAGAACTCCGAAGACTCCGAAGATCCGAGCGAAGCTCGATTTGACTCTACTCCCAACTCTAATCCTAATCTAAGAAATGGAAAAGATACAAGAGCTCCCTTCAAGTAAAGACTTGAGAAGTGTGGTGTGTGTCTTGTGGTGAAGAGGAGGTGGCCTTTTATAGCCTCCCAAGGTCGGTAGCCAGCTTAATCGTCACGCCACCGGCCTGCTTAATCTCCACGCTGAAGTTGCTCGCGTGAGGAGGCAGCAGCAGGCCGGCCGGCCTGGTGTAGGCCGAACGGCCTGCACCTGGCGCCCCTGGCCACCGCCTTCGTCATGGACGCTCCTAATTTCTTCCTGAGGTCGGTAACGATTGCGTTCAGTTGAGGCTGTCCAAGAATCCAAGGTCGGTGGGCCCTTCAGTCCATGTGTTTCCCATCTAAGCCTTTCGGGTCCTTGGATCAAACCGACGTTGATTGCACGGTGCTTGATCATCCTGGGTGTTTGCTTGAGTTCCTGGATCAGTGACGTGGCCAGACCTGGCCAGTGGAGGCCGGTCGCCAGGGCTAGGCCGGCCGGCCTGGCTCTATGCCAGGTTTGGTCCTTGTTTCACCTGTTTCATCCTGCGACCATAACTCATCCAAAACATATGGAATTTGTTAGTATAAACACATTTATGCATGGAACATGGTATGATTATCCTCATTTCACCGAATTGTTGACGGTCATAACTAGGTTGTAATGGCCATCAACACGTCCCCAAGCTTAGACTCTTGCTCATCCTCGAGCAAGGCTAAACTCTAGGTTCGGTGGGTCAGGAGTTCCTTCAATGTGTATTGTAGCAGAACCGCTCAGATTAATCCGGCTTAGCGTGCTACAACTTTTGTTTAAACCTCCCAGTCAGATTCGCATGCTAACTAGGGCGAAAAATTCAATCTCAGTGCCTCTGTTCGTGCTGTTTTCAGAATGGCCGAGGGTTACCAAAACGTGCATAACTCGGGCTACGCTTAACGAATGAGGCTGAAATTTTGCGAGCATCGTCGTTATACAGTTCCTCACAACTTTCATATTCAGTGCCCCACCCATAAACAAAGGATTCATGCCTTAAAAAATTCAAACCAGACTCAGCCACATAGCTTAGCTGTTACAACCACATCGAATCACTAATCATTAGGGTTCACATCTACCCTAAGTTACACCATGGTTAAGCCTCACAAAAGACACACTCAACTCAAGGCTAGCCTATTACACCAGTGTCCAAAAGTAGGCTACGCCGAGGGGTGACACTGTCAATATCTAGAAATCGTCGAGGTTGTTGACCGAATCCTCACTCTCCGCGGGAGAGCCGGGTGTGGCAGGTAGAGGTGCAATGCCACTCAGTGTGTCGACCCCGGACATGCCCTGGACCTGGTCGGGGTCCTCCTCAACCTCCATGGGCTCCTCCTCCTCATCATGCATCTCCACATCCTGCTCAAGAGGAATCTGCTGCTGTAGGATCCCAATGTGCTCATGGGCATCCTCCAAGTCAAGCTGGAGCTCGTGGACCTCACCCTCCAACTCTCCAATACGGTCAAGGTGTCCCACCCGCTCATTGTGTAAGGAATCTATCTCCTCACGCATCTCTTCCATCTGCTCAAGGCGCCCAATCCTCTCCTCCTGCAGGCCAGCAAGCTCCTCAAGGTGCCCAATACGCTCCTGCTGCAGGGTGGCGATCAAGGTAAGGTGTGCCTCCCTCTCGGCCTGAAAGTTGGCCACCTGTCCCTGCAGTGCTCTCACTTGTGCCTGCAGGTTGGCCTTGTCTGAATCCAGATCAGCAGCCTCAATAGTAAGGTCAGTGTAGTCCACCCTGAGCTGGTCAAGCTCCTCAAGGGTCAGTGTCCCATCCTGTGCCATCTCAGTTATGGTACTCTGCTGGTAAGCCTGAATCCGATACAAAGCCTTCACCATCTGCGTCAGCACCCGCACTGCCTCTGGCTCTCCAGAGGGGGCGACAGTGGTGGTCCAGTGGAGCACACAAGGTAGCCACCTCGGGTCATCCGGGTGAAGGGTACGGAGCATTCCCACCGGATGGGTCGCCACGTCCATAGGACTAAAGTCACTGTAGACGAAGATGTTTAGCAACCTCAAAGCTGCCATCTTAGTAGCATCCACAAGGTGGGAGCCAGTAACCTCTGTGACAAGGGCGGGCCACTCCGGGTGGAAAGGGTGGGGAGCCACTGTAACCCGGGCGACACAACGGTGCATCCCACGCTCAACGTACTCGCGACACGCATAGTGCGGCGGTGTCGTGAATCCGATGGCGCTCAAGGTGCCCCACAAAATGGAAGGGAAGCCCTCCCCAGCAAGACACTCTGAGTGGAGCAGGCCGTCGTCACCAAGCACAAACTGAGCCGGGGCAGCCATCTGTAGAAAGACCATAAACAATCTCGGTAAGTGACTTGTGAAGGAAAGACTGAATTTCTGGACAGCGGAGAAGAAACGGGGGTAACTCTCAAACTACTAAACTAAAACCCCCAAATTTTACCAGGTTGATCATTAGGTTATCAGCCACAAGTTTGGTATTCAGAGGTAGGCTTAGTTTTGAGTTTAAGGTGGGTGTAACACTTGATTTCCAACTTGCTGCCTGCCAGAATTTCAAGTGAACAGCCAGCTCTTGTTTAAACATAACTCTAGTTTTACTCAACCAAAAACCTTGATATTTTTAGAGCAGATTGCTTATGAAATTCTGAACAACTTTCTTTTAGGGTGGAACTTCAGCTGAGGGGTTTTAATGACCCGAAAAAAATTCGGACCAGCAAGATTGTGCAGTTTTGATAAATTTGAAGGACATTAGAAAAGCTCGTTTTCCCCATCTTTCCTTGCCCCAAAATTTATTCAATGATTTTTATGGTTGTTTTCATGATGCAAAGGAGCTAAAACGTCCTCACAAGTACCAAGAAGCCTTGGTGTACGTGGTTAGTTGCCGGTGGCGAGGCATAAGATACGTCTCTCACTATAGTAGCTAGTCGTCTCTCAACTAGTCAAAACGTAGCGGAACGGTGTTAGGGTCCCTGCAAGAAAACCACGAACCTTCCGTGCCAGCACGCCACGGAAGCGTCCCCATTCATTACCGTTCTTCTTATAGAAACGGTATCCATGCGTTCAACACTGCATGGACAGTGCGTCTAATCTAGGTCGTATGCTCACTTTGAATAGAGCACACAGTCCTTCGCATAACTCGCGATGCGGCATCATGCACATGTCTCGAACATGGCGAACAACCAGGATGATAGGCTCATTGGAATTAGAACCATACCATCAAGACCTAGCACACATATAAAACATGTGGCGACTCATACACAACCGTAATGATAGGTTCCTTGGAATGGAAATCCTATCACCCTTCGTGCACGCGGGGCACGGAAACTAGCGCACGTATAAAACACGTGGGCAAGATGTGCTGGGCAAGTTAGTCAAATATACCATAGATAGCAAGCCACCTAAAACAACCCGAAATTCCCTCTAGGGCTTCACGACCTAGTTAATCCTTAGCGATCCCACGAGTTTTTCACAAAGCACTAGTGGGTCAAGTTTTATTGCAAAAGTGTATTGGGACCGTGCGAACCTCTGGTGCACAACCTTTCGCTCTGATACCAGCTGTGGCAGAACCGCTCAGATTAATCCGGCTTAGCGTGCTAAACATCGCATTAGACGCGATTAGACACTTAGCCGAACTAAAGTGACAGTCTGTCGGGTCACGCCCGATGCAACCACGCACAGTTACCGAGATCGAAACGAGTCGTGCATTTACTCCCTCGAAGGAGAGTACCAGAGATTACAACAATCCACAGATAATTTAAACAGGTCCCACTTTGGTACTTTATTACAAATTCAGTTCATGCATAGAGTAAGGATAATTCAGAGTTTTTAAAAGCAGCGGAAAGAACTATTATTCGGAAAGGTAGTGACATCACGTGAAGCCGTCGTGACATCACTCGGAAGCATCCTCGTCCCAGACAACGGTCCAACCCGGAGGAAGGGTGGTCGGCCAGGTAAGACCGGCTACCATCTCCTCAAGAGTACTACCTGAAAACAGTCAACAAAGCAAGGCTGAGTATACTAATACTCAGCAAGACTTACCCGTCGGGTGAGAACTACGTCACCGACTCCTAGACATGCAAGGCTTTTGGCTGGTGGGTTTGTTTTGCCAAAGAGCGGCTAAGAGTGGGTCCTTGCTTTCAATCTTTTAGCATCAAGTTCTAGTTCGAGTTAACCATTCTAGGTAAGCACCTTATTCTAATCAAGCATGTTGAGCAAGAAATTAAGAAAGCATCCAGTTTATCATCAACGTCATGTTCCACTTTCTTACTCAATGCGGTAGCGGGGTTAAGTAGTCTCATTAGCTGCGAGAACAGACAGTTCGAACCGATTTTAACCTTGCAAGGTGGAAACTAAACACACGGAAAAGCACCAACCACCAAGGTCGACGCTAACCAGGCCGTTCCCATGTCTTCCCGGTTCGTTAATCCGAGCCTACTTCCCTTGGACACAAGCCTATCCGGTTGATACTTCGCGGCCACGCCGGCCGGATTCGGTCTTGAGCCACATGTGTACCGCATGGGGAGGTGAATCCCAGGGAAAGCAGGGCGAGGCCACTCCCCGTTCCGAACAGGTACTAAACTTACCGGTCCCATGCCCAAACAAGTGCTTAGTGCTTTCAAACACTTAACCGTCGGTACCACACCATTCGGCCTTAACCAACTTTTGCTTACACGGACGGGGCATCTACATGACAAAAATCCCCGCCCGTCATCCTTATGATTCCAACATAAGTAAAGCAGTTGATTCCTATATCTCGCGAGTGACAGGAAATCACTCGACTTTTACCGGGTCCTTATAGCATAGCCGCTATCGACCTATCATACTAGTATTGCATAGCATAGGTGCCTAGGATCATGCAACTAAGGTTTCAATTCAACTCCTGAACGTAAATGCACAAGTAAATCTTAACAAACATAGTTGCATGTATTCGAAACATGGGACATGCTCCGTGGCTTGCCTTCGGGCACGTGGTTAGCTTGGGGGTTCTCGGCGGCGGGGTTCAGTTCGTCCTCCACCTGGATCACGTTCACGTCTCCCGAGGCTTGTCCTTCGTCTCCGGTCGGCACCAACTCATAGTCACCGTCGGCGAGTGCTTGTTCTACACGAGATGCACATGCATAAGAGGTGATCTTATATCGAGTCATCATAATTGCATAATGATAAACCCGGGGTGTAATTAGTGACACATTCACCTGGACAATTTTGGTCTGACCTTCCCTTTCTTTAATTTAGTTTGTAGTTACTCACAAAAGTACTTGGGGTTGGTTGATGGTGATTGTGTACACATATAAAATTATTGGATTTGAATTACTCACAAAACAACAAGGGTGTGTGTGAGGAGTGAAATATTTAAATTATTTAAATTGGCTTAAAGAGGTGATTTACTTTTATTTAGTCTTTTAAGCAATGAAACTTCAACAATTAGTTTTGGCAGTTTGGTACTTTATCTTAATGTGAGAAAATTACTGCATGCTCTTAGTTGGTTATTAGATTTGCTGCCCAAAAATTAGGCCAAAAGGTCTTATACAGCAACAAGGATAAATCATGCAAGTTTATCATACTAGCATCAAGAATAAATCCTAACAATTCACCCTATCAGCCATTTGTCCTTAACTTTTTACCAGAAGCTATACTAGCCTAAACTAGTTGTCATGCCAAGGATGAGCTTAAAAAGATTTCAGGAACAAGCTGATTAATTTAGTTGATTTAAGCACTGATCCATTTAAATGAGCAAGTTAGCCAAGTCAAACTGAGCTCTGCTATTTATCACAGATGTACCATACTAACATGGAGCTACTCCAAAAAGATTGGGCTCAATTGCTTAACAAATTATTTTAAACATTTCAAGAAGAGAAACTGCATAGATAAGCTTAAATAATTCATAACTCAAAATCTAAAACAGTTGTGGGTGCCATCTTTTTACAGCAAGCCTACAATTACTTAGGCAACAACATATCCAAAACTCATCACAAACTAAGCTACAGATTTCAAACTGTGCAGAGATTTGTATTTGAACAGATTTGAATCTAGTTTGAAATCTACACAGAAAACTCCTATACATGCATTCTATAAAAGGTAGCACACAACACAGTGAGTCCAACAAAATTGGCCTTGCATTTTTATGATTTTTTTGTGATTTTTAGTCGATTTTCAAAGTTCCTGGCTTTTGAATCTAGATCTGAAGAATCTATTTCCACCTAACCCCCTGGACTTTCTAAAACCCTCACAGATAGGTCCCTAGTTTACATTAAACACCCTAGAAAGAGTTCGATCCTCGCGAGGGGGTCCTTGGCCATGGACGGCGGCGTGAAGGCCGGATTCCGGCGAGGTAAGGCCGCGGAACTGGGCGAGAACAAGGGGGATCCACTCACCGGCTCACCTATTGTCGATCTTGTGCAGGAAGGAGGGGGAAAGGCGGTGCGACGGCGGCGGACGGCGAGCGGGCGGCGGTGCTCTGCTTCTTCCCCAATGCCGATGGCGGCGGCGGGGGAGAAGCTCGGCTAGGCGCTGGGCGAGCTCGAGGGTGGCAGTGGAGCACAGCGGCGGTGTTGGGCAGCTGCGGAGCGGCGCGAAGGCAGTAGCGCGGTGCGGCAGCCTGGCGGCGGTGAAGGCGGCGGCGGGGGAGCTCGAAGCGGCGACGGGAAGGGCTATTTATAGCCGGGTAAGGGGGCGTGGTGTCGAGGTGAAGCTTAGGTGAGCGGGCAGCGCGGGCAAGCGGCTGGGCAGGGGCGCGGGCACGCTCGTGGCGTGGGTCGCCGGACGGCGAGCACGTGGCGGCCGCGGGGGCGCGCTGACGCGGCTGGGCCGGGCGCGACCGTGTTGTCCATCCCACTTGCCTGTCCGTGGCGCAGCAGGCGAGGCGAGGCAGGCGCACAGCGGCGACGAGAGGCGGGGCCGCCTGCACGACGGGGAGGAGTCCGACGCGGGCGCGCGCAGGCACTGGCCGGGCGAGATCGTGCCGCGGGCGTGGGGGATTGCGCGCACGCGGGTTGGGCGAGGGGCGCCGGGTGGTTGGGACAGCGGGCAGCCGGCCTCGGGCGCGGAGCGCGGCGTGGCGTAGGGCTGCCGCGTGGCGGCCGTCGTCTGCCCGCGGCGCAGCGAGCAGGCGAGCGCACGGAGCGAGACCGAGGCGCGCGGGGTCAAGGACGTTCTGTCCCATCGCCAAGAGGGCCCACCAGCCTCGGCGTCCGGGTCCGGGGGCCGGCGGCACGGGGCACTGGCCGCGGCGGCGCGAACGCGATGCGCTCGGGGGTGCCGGCGTGCTCGGGCCCTTTCGTCGAACAGCTGCGGGGTGCACATTCAAGCGACCAGTTCTCGAAAATTTTGAACTGAAGTTTAAAATCTCCAAACACAAAAGTTGTGTTCCCAACTACTATCTACAACTTTCACAAAGGGTCACCATGGAAAAAGTTCCTGGATTGGTGGGGAACGTGGGGAGAAGTTTGGATGAACTTCTGATGAACTGGGTGTGAACTCAAAGAGATGCTCTGGCTTTGATCGAGTTTTTAGGCATGAAACACTCAAAATCTTGAAGTTCACCAATTGACAAAGTTGTGTCCCACTAAAAAGTAAATAACTTTTATATTGGCAGATTTTTAAGTGTTTAAGTGAAATTTGGATTTTGAACCATGCCAACCGAGGAATGCCAGAATTTCACCACGTGATAAAGGGAATTAGATGAATTTTTCTTAAGTGAAAATCTAGGTGGGGCCAGGGTACACCTAATTAAGCTTAAGCCACCTGATTTAGAGATGATTAAGCTAATTAAACACCTAGATTGTCACATGTATACTCTCTAAGTACCTTGTACTTAAGCCAAAACTCAACAAATCATTTCAATAAGTGGGCATAAAAGAGAACTCATACCATGATTTAACGTGGGGCTGCACAGTTCACATCTTGGGCTGTTGAGAGACTGAACGGTCATTTTCAAAGTTATTCCTACAACTTTTCAGGTTCCATCTTGGAGATATGAATTTTTCAAAAAGATGGTTAAATCATTTCCCGATGGTACTCTCGAGTCACTCAAGGTGTTTAAACCTCACTCATGGTCGGATTGACCAACTTTTCCCTACACTAAAGCTGAAGTGGACTTGTAGGTAGGGTAAGAGTGGCACACCTTGGTTACTTCTGTTATCGAGTCGAAGAGTGGTTCGCGAGCGATGACACTCGTCAAATTCCGGTCTTTGGAATTCATGGGTTCAAGTGGAGAGGGAGAAGGTGTGATGCTCAAAGGTCTTGGGACTCCTTATTTTCTCTCTCTCATATTTTGGAGATGTTTCTCTCTTCTTCTTTCTTCTCTCTCTTTTTTTTTCTGAATGGAGCTTTGTGTCCACTCTCTTTTTTTTCGAATACATCTCTTCTCTTTCTTTGGTAACAGAGAGGAATTCAACTTTATATGGAGTAATTGAGGACCTTTGGGGTGAGCTTTGTGATGAGGTGAGTATATGTCATCGACGGTGGACGTCAACCCCGGAGCGGGACTTTGACTAGTCGGACATTTTGAGGCTGAGGTGGATGGGAAGACCGGTAAATAACAAGTGCCTTCTGCAAGCGGACTGCACCATTCGACAAGACTCAAAGCAACTCAAGATAGCATATGGTAGTTCATAAGATGTATAACTGTTTAGGCTCTAGATAGGACATTTAAACCATCGTGGAAGATTCACCAAGTAATATTTTATAAAAAACTTCCGAGAGGTTCCTTACTAGGTGTTGACGCAAAAATCAGGCGGAGACAGATGCGCCAACGCACGAGCTAAGGCTTGGCCTTGAAAACCGGGGCGTGCCAGTCAATCTGACCTGTTGATTGACAAGGATAGATCACACGTAAAATTATCAGCTCAAAACAGCAGGATTGCCGAATTTCTCTGATTTAAATGTAACAGCTTAATTAAGCCGATACAGAAGAAGACAAACAGCTGGAATTAACCGATTCTAAACGTGAGCAAATATAAAGAATTACTTAAAAGCAATCTAAATAATGCTACACGGACAACACTTGATAAAGACCTAGACGGATGTATAATGATGATATTAATGAATAAAATAAATAGCCACGCGTGCCCTGCCAGCTGTGATAGTCGGCCGCCACGTTAGTCTCGAAACCGGTACTAACGTGGCCTTCCCGACCGGTACTAAAAGTGCTTTTTCCTGTAGTGAAGGAAACTGTTGGAGATCTCGAAGGATATAGGATTCAGAAATGCTACACCGGCGAGGAAGAAAAAAAAACAGATTAGTCAATTACATGTTGTAAAAGACGTGAGTTGATATTACAAATATTGTTTCTGCATGTGTATCACGATGGATGTGGCATAAAACATGAGGTTCATTTTGTGTGCTAGGAATGTTTCCATCCTATATAGTCGATGACATAGTTTTTTCTATGTGTGTGTGTTTCATGTTCTATGAGGTTCATGTTGTCGGTCATGTTGCGTGCCCTGAATCATAACTTGTGCTTTAGAGGACCCTACATGCCTCCAATTATTTTCTATAAAAAATTAGCAGAGACATGTATGTGTGTTTGCACATGTGTGCACAGCACATCCACATGCCAAGTGATAGGGTAGCGCAGCAAAAGATAATCCGGTTCCTATGCACTATGCTACCACGTGCTCCAGCCAACCGAAATGGAAATTATTATTTATTTCTCTGAAAATCCTTGTGCCAAGCGATCGCCAAACCTTGATCACCATGTCGATTCCCTTAAGAGGATACTTGTAATGTGTTGGCGCTCATTAAGTACATCTTTTTAGTGCCATTTAAGTGGTATTTTCAGACTATAATTCATATACTAATTTGATATTTTTAGAGGATTTGTGTTTACACAGGATTTTGGACTATTTTGGACGTCAACCCAGAGAAATATGAAGTCCAAAAGCTCTAAAGAGGCCCAAAGGGATTGAAGCTCGTGTTCATGCTCTACTCCAATGGGCCCACCTCCAACAAGGCTTAATTAAAGATGACGCCGGAAGATTTCGAGATCAAGACAAAGCAACCAGCGATTTAGAAGACATCAAGATCCATTCATATCGTGAAGCAACCAACGTCCAAAGCCCATATGAAGCGGAACAAGAATTCTTTAACATTGAAGAATCTTGCACGCGAAAGATGAGATCGAGGTGGGCCAAAAAGGTCACTAGGGCTCAAGGGGCAGGCCAGCTCAACCCTTTCATGCGCTGCCTTAGCTCCCCTTTGACCTAGGGTTCCCTCGGTGCATAAAGACTTCCTCAACCCAACGGCAACAGCATCCATTCATCAAAAGTCGGCAAATAGAGGGACACACAATGAAGGAAGCCGCTGGCCGCCCCATGTCCTCGAGGTTTGCATAGGAGATGGCTTAGGTAGACCCTAGCCACCATGGTTGGCCCTACGTGAAGAAGCCATGGTGAAGATTGCAATTCTAGTTATTTTTAGACAGATTAGTGGTGGTGAGAAAAGACTCTAATGCCCTCATTTATTTGCCATATTTAGTTAGTTTTGGCATGCAAATCAGATCTGACCACTTACTTAGGCAGATACTTGAGTATAAATCCTAGAATTGCATTCTCTATGTGATTTTTTTCAAACGCTAGGGTTGCACTCTTCACGGGGCGGAGGGAGTACGTGGTTGGAAGTAATAAATGTTCGATTTTTCTTGGGCACAAGAGATATGATTGTTAAAGATAGAGTTATAATCTGTTATCATGTATATCTTGGGCTGCTGAGATAAGGAGTCAGTTTAGTTAAGAGATAGAGTTTTTCGAACTAACAGATCTCGTAAATAGGATGATCGACCATATCTCGACAGCTTTCCTTATAAGCCACGTCAAGGGTTATTATAGAAATATGCAAAGCAGCCTCTGGAGGTTAAGATGCTTCAACGATCTTCACAATGATGGCCAACATACAATTTTTTATGGACAGCATGCACTTTAGACATTGTGGATGTGTCATTATAGGTACTCAATGATTAATAATATAGAGAGGTTTCAATAATCAGTATAATAAACAACCCATTGTATCGTTTTGTCTGTATTTTTTCTATGTGTTATATGGTAGAAATTAATGAACCAGGTGCCAAACTAACTGATAGGATTATTTCACTACGGGAAAATTTGTGTTTGCCGTGTGTGGCATGCTTTGCCGAGTGCAGCATACACACGTCAAAGATCTCTCTTTGCCGTGTGTTTTTTAAAAACACTCGGCAAAGAGAATTTTTAAAACACGTTTCGAACCCCTAAATGAAATCAAATTAAAAAGTGTTCAACTAGAAAGTTGTTTAACTTCTGAAGATCTACAACTTTTACTTTGATCATTTGTTTATATAACAAAGTGGTACTAAAAGTGTTTACAAATCATACACCTGTCCTATAGTTTCCTAAAACAAGAAGAGAGATGTATAAGATTTGTGAACAATATTACTACCGGTATGTTGTATGAACTTTTGACCATGATAAAAGTTGTTTATATCGAAAAGTTATGAAACTTTGTAGTTCACAACTTTTTTATTTGAAATCATCTTGTCAACGAAAAACTAAGTTTGTATTCTCAAATTTGAAATTCAAATTTTGTAAACAACCTCGGATGAACTTTTGACCAAAATGAAAGTTGTCTAGATCGAAAAGTTATGAAACTTTGTAGTTGACCAATTTTTTGTTTGAAGTCATCTTGTCAATGAAAACTAAGTTTGAATTTTTAAATTTGAAAATTCAAATTCTATAAACGACCTCGGATGAACTTTTCACCAAAACAAAAGTTATAGATCTTGAAAAGTTATGAAACTTTGTAGTTCACAACTTTTTTATTTGAAGTCATTTACGGCCTCAAATAAATAATTTACACACAGAAAAGTTTAATATGAGGGGAATCAAAATGGGATACAAACACAAAGACTCGAGTGGTGCAGTGGTAGAGGAGGCTCCACACGAAGGGGAGGGCGCGGGTTCAATTCCAGCCGACCGTGTAGCCGCCCAATTTTTCCACGAAAAATGCATGTGGGACAGTGGGAAATGGCTGATGGTGTCCTTCTCCCATTAAAATAAAATGTTTTGCTATTTTATTTTGCCTTTTTGGATCAAAACTTTGCTGTGTGTCACTCTTTGTCGTGTGCTAGATCGGGGCTTTGCCGTGTGCCCGAGATACGGCACACGGCAAAGTCTGCTTTGCCGTCGTAGGGTTCGTCGTGTGCCATTTTGCACACGGCAAAGCCTTTGCCGTGTGGAATTCTGGCTTCGTCGTGTGTGGGCGGCACACAGCAAACAGGCTGTTTCCCGTAGTGTTTGTCACCGTACGGCCAGTCACAAGCCAGAGAACGAGTTTCATTCGGTGGTTGCCACCGTCCTTGATGCAAATAGAAATGCACTGTACATTTCTGCTCCGTGTCGCTCATCTTTTTGCAGCCTCGGGCCCTTTGATGGTACGGTTGACAATAATTGTAGTTGTTGTTTGTCGCCTTTTTGTTGCCTTACCACAATTGGACTACTATGGTTGCTGCATCTGCATCATCGCACGAAATTTGGCAATCAAATTGATGTTTCCATTGCTATCCCGACTACTATGATTGCTATTATGGTCTATTCTTTTTCATGTACTCGTCGCTTCTGGTGGTGGGCGGGACGCAACAACTCTGGCCACGTTTAGACGGAAGATGTGGCGGAGTTCATGCAATACATTAGAGCTTAGAATGAGGACAGGGGCGGAGTTCATGCAATACATTAGAAGATGTGGCGGAGTTCATGCAATACATTAGAAGATGTGGCGGAGTTCATGCTGTAGAAGGAGGACAGGGGCACTTAGAATGAACTTGTTGGATGTCATCATTTGTGCAGGGAGGCGCGCCCTAGCGGTGAAGGAAGCAGTGACGCCGCAATAGCGACGCCTTTACTATTACGGCAAAGCCATAGGGAAATATGTCCTGACATTTTTTCTATTTTTTGTAGGAAAGGAAAACTGGCCCATGATTCTTTTAAACAAAGCAACAATTTTACTTTGTAGTCAATGTTTTTTAATCTAAGTCATTTACAAGTAAAAAACATGTATTTTCGATCATTCTAATTCAAATTTAATATTTCGTTCAAAGATTCTCATGTAGAAAAACTTTCTATGGAAATTATAGGTTTCCACTAGATCTAACGTTTCAGCTTGTATTCCCACCCTTGTATGCCAGCACCTTTAACTTGAATTGTATGTTATGTTCAAAAATTTGTAACATTTGCATACGGACTCGGATGGACACATAAGTTTCATATGAAATTATAGATCTTGACAAGAACTACAACTTGGTATTTGAAAACATTTTGATTTGATGAAGTAATTTAGATTCCTAATAGTCGACCACAGATTAAGACAACAAGAGTCAATGTTAATAGAACTCACTCTTATGTGCTGGTGCGACATCTAGGTTGGGATGATATGGCAGGATCGCAATAGGTGGCCGAAGGGTCACAAGCTCGGAAGGTAGGTTCCTGGTTCTATTTGACTTTATATTAGACTAGTCGTCAACCCGTGCATCCGCACGGGCTGGTATTAACTTCAATCCGAAATGAAGCTGAACATACTAAAATAGTTTGAATTTAGCACACCAGGATATATCACCCCTGATAATACAGCTGTTCATAATTTCGTTTTTTTATCTTGCAAACACACGATTTATTTTGTCCTCTATATTTTCTGAAAACTGTAGAGAAGGTTTATTTTTCCTTCATGTTTTCCATGTGATTTTAATACAAATGTTTTTCATAGGCTTCAATTGTTTGTAAGCTTCCACTGGATATATCCCTTGCTCATTTGAACTTTGCAGGCAACTTTGTACATGTGTAGATGTAGAAGAGATAGTAACAGGTAGAGCTCTGCTTCCATATCTGGATGGCAAAGCAATGCACTGAAACTTCAAGCAGCAGCATTCCTTTTGCAGTGCAACACACCAACTACCGCTCAAAGATGTTTAGTAATGCCAAGGAAAAACCATGTAGTCTCTATTGTAGTTACTAATTAACATTATCATGCGCTCCCTATTGCAACAGGCAAATTTAAAGAAAAATATGATTTAAGGTTCATGTGGTTCGATGTGTTGGTGCATCTTGCCATCAATACAGGACAACTTAGAAAACCTTAATTCATGAAACATTAATATTAAGAAAAAGTCCAAATTACTCCCCTCAAGTATAAGCAAAGTTCGGATAACCCCTCAAAGTATGTTTTGGTTCAATTTACCCCATAAACTATGACATTTGGTTCAACTTGCCCCTTAATACATTTTGTCTTTATGTTTCAAACCGGCTGTGATAGTCGGCCGGCGCATCACAGCCGGTTTTTCTTACAAACCGGCTGTGATGCCCCCTTTCACAGCCGGTTTGTAATTCAAACCGGTTGTGATGTGCCTGTACAGTACAAAACCCTCTTTCCCTCCCCTCCCCTTCTTCTAAACTCGACGCCCACTCCTCTCTCAACCCTTTTTGCTCTCCATTTTCACCAAATTGCTCTCTAAAGGTTGGGTTTTTTTGAAGAATCACTCCATCAACTTATTTTGAGGTGGGTAACTCGCAACCATTTCAATTTTGAGCATATTTCATCCACTAGATTTTGAATTTTGGCATGAATTTGATGTAGGGGCTCTCTTGTTCCATTTTAGAGAGCATTTATTGGCAAATTGCAATGGGAAAAGTGTGATTTGTTTGAAGAATCACTCCATCAACTTATTTTGAGGTGGGTAACTAGCAACCATTTCAATTTTGAGCATGTTTCATCCACTAGATTTTGAATTTTGGCATGAATTTGATGGAGGGGTTTTGTGCCATTTTAGAGGGGATTTGTTGTCAAATTTCAATGTAGAAAGGAAGAATCACTCCATCAACTTAATTTGAGGTGGGTAACTAGCAACCATTTCAAATTTGAGCATGTTTCATCCACTAGATTTTAAAATTTGGCATGAATTTGATGTAGGGGCTCTCTTGTTCCATTTTAGAGGGGATTTCTTGTCAAATTTCAATGTAGAAAGTGGGATTTCTTTGAAGAATCACTCCATCAACTTAATTTGAGATGGGTAACTAGCAACCATTTCAAATTTGAGCATGTTTCATCCACTAGATTTTGAAATTTGGCATGAATTTGATGTAGGGGCTCTCTTGTTCCATTTTAGAGGGGATTTCTTGTCAAATTTCAATGTAGAAAGTGGGATTTCTTTGAAGAATCACTCCATCAACTTAATTTGAGATGGGTAACTAGCAACCATTTCAAATTTGAGCATGTTTCATCCACTAGATTTTGAAATTTGGCATGAATTTGATGTAGGGGCTCTCTTGTTCCATTTTAGAGGGGATTTGTTGCCAACCTTCAATGTACAAATTGGGATTTCTTTGAAGAATCACTCCATCAACTTAATTTGAGGTGGGTAACTAGCAACCATTTCAAATTTGAGCATGTTTCATCCACTAGATTTTAAAATTTGGCATGAATTTTAGATGGACAACGATCGAGGCTGGATGTACAGGCCAGCGGCCAAAAGAGATGTCATATATATCAACGGCGTTGATTCATTTGTGAAGGTTGCGAAGGCTTACATCAACATGAGTGATGGATATGTGTATTGTCCATGCTATGACTGCAAAAACCAGAAACAGTTTCGTAACGTCGAGCAGATCCGGTATCATTTTTGTCTAGGGGGTTCGTGCCAAACTACAAGATTTGGAATAAGCATGGTGAGGAAGGTGAGAATGAAACCACGCAGCAAACTACCCGAGAGAAGATTAGGGAAACAGTACACCATCAGGCCACACAGGCAGTGGAACTTGAAAATGAGCCAGAATCGGTCGAACAAACATATATGGAAAACATCGGTGAAACCTTCGCCGAGACATTAGCTGCGGATGATGTGGTTGATGGTCTTGACCAGATGATACGTGATGCGGAGCCAGAATGCTTGGATGCAAAGAATCTGAAAAAGCTCGAGCAGATGAGAAAGGATGCAAAGACTCCGTTGTACAGTGGTTGTAGCATGTCGAAACTTGAAGCTGACCTCTTGCTACTGGAGATGAAGGCAACAAATGGTGTGTCAGACACGGGCTTTGACAATTTGCTGAATATTCTGGAGAAGATGCTTCCCAGCCCTAATGGATTGCCAAAGAACACATACCAGGCAAAGCAAGTGATATGTCCGATTGGGCTAGAAGTACAAAAAATACATGCATGCCCAAATGATTGCATCTTATATCGTGGTGACTATAAAGAATTAGATGCATGCCCAGTGTGTGAAGCTTCTAGGTACAAGTCTGTATCAGCTATACATATGACATGTGATCGAAATAAAAGACCACCCGCCAAAGTCGTCTGGTACTTTCCCGTGATTCCTCGATTGAAACGTTTATTTGCAAACCCAAAGACAGCAAAGCTTATGCGTTGGCATGAAGAAGAGCGTCTGAATGATGGAAAGCTTAGACATCCGGCTGACGGTTCACAGTGGAGGGCTATCAATTATCATTTCAAGAAGAAATTTGCCAGTGAAATAAGGAACGTAAGGTTCGGATTGAGTACTGATGGTATGAATCCTTTCAACATGGTTAGCAGCAAACATAGCACCTGGCCTGTCACTCTTTGCATATACAACCTTCCACCTTGGCTTTGTATGAAGCGGACGTATATTATGATGCCTTTGCTGATCAAGACCAAGGTGGCCATAGGTCTAGCTCAGCCTACCCGAGAGAAAGAGGTTTTGCATTGTCGAGAACTGCCGACCGGTTTTGCAAGAGTGACACTTGACGCACTTGTGAAGAAGAAATACGGCGTAGTTGAGTTGGAAATTGCAGGGCAGGATGACAAGGTTAAGCTCAAGGATAACCTTGGATGCTTTGTGGCGTGGCGGAAGCGCTACATATCCTTTACTGATTCTGATTCGGAAGGGTCGTCAGACGAGAACATGTTTCCACCGGAGAGGGTACCAAGTCAGCCTAGCCCTCAAATAGATCAGAGTCCGCCTCGAAATGAACCAAGTCCACCTCCAAGGAAAGAAACCCCCAAGGGAACCAACTCCTCCTCGCAGGCCGGCTACGAGGTCCTTGCAAAGTGCATTCACTGAAAGTCCGGTGAGGACCAGATCATCGCAGAAGCGGCGAGCATGCAACTCAAGCCCGCCTCCGCTAAAAGAGAAGAAAATAGCGGTGAGTGGAAGCATAACATCCCTCCTCCCTGATAAGGACGATCCGACGGTAGGCAGACAGGCGGTTGAGCACTTTCACAAGTTGTGCTCGGTTAAGCAAACGGGGAATAACAAACCGCCAAAGACAGACTTTGAGCGAATCACTGCTAAGAAGTCAATGTTGGAATTTAGCAAGCTGAAGCACCAAGATAACCTTGATCAAGAGAAATCAATTAAAGCTCAATTTTGCATGGAAGGTGGCATGACTGAGGAAGACTTGGACAATATAGAGAAGGAAGATGGTTACCTTGTCACTGCTCCAACAAAATTAGCTTGGACGTTTGAGCACGGGAAAGACCTAGTTTGCCCAGAAGAATTGCCTGGCCTACCGATGAAGATGAGGAATTTGCATGATTGGTACAAACGTCAATCCGGCATTTACTTTGGAGTGAGGTACCCAAAGGAATTCTTTGGCCAAATAATTGAAGGCAGTCCTCGTCACGACAGGTACCTCGAATACAAGTCTCTATTTGAGTTGTACCAGCAAGATGCTCTCGACGTCAACATCCTCTTCCTGTGGTGCTTGTAAGTATTCTCTTCTGATGTACATTCTGTTCACTTCTTTTGCTCAACACAATGCATTTTACAACTAGATCTTTTTTAGGATGGAGTCCCACTTGTTAAAAGAGCGTGGGATTAAAGACATAGCCTTCTTGGACCCTGTTGCAGTAAATGAGAAGAATTTTGCAAATGTTGATACCATGCATTATTTGTACAATGCTTTTTGCCTTCTTAAAATGAAGGAAAGCATACTTCTACCGTACAACTTCCTGTAAGTGTGTTCCTAGTTACATTTCATCTCTCCTTTATCTAACCGTTGTTAGTTACGCGGCAAAAATGATCATGTTTCACCCTTTGGTTTACAGCGGCCATTATGTTCTCTTGGATATTTGCATTCTTCAAAGTTCCATCAAGGTTTATGACTCAAAAGATAGGCCTCTTCATTTGATCGATCCACTCATTCAAGTACTAAACAAGTAAGTATAGACAAATCACTCTTTTGGATCAAAATTGATTGCATCTGCCTGATCACATTCACTCCGAAAATGTCCTGTAGGGCTTTCAAAATGTATTGCAAGAAAAAGGAAAACAAAGGGTTGCATAGACCCTTCGTCACAGATAAATTCACTGTATCATCTACAAAGTGGATTAAAAAGCAGCCGATGGGAAACAATCACTGCGGGTACTATGTCATGCACTACATCCACTGCTACACTGGTGACGACTTTAGCGCTCTAGAGAGACAGGTTTGTAGGGGTTACCGCTTTATGTGAACCTAACTAGGGCTCGTATCGTCTTTTACTTTCTCAATAGTTTTAGCCATATATGTTAATGCATTTTTGATTCACTAACTCATGTTCTTACTTCACTACTCATGTGCTTGCTTCGCTCTCACTCATGTTGCAGGAAGCCGAGGTTGGTGCGTCCGCGATGATTGCGACCGAGATAATTGCACTTTCAGAATAGCTTGCCGGGTTCATTCTCGAACATGTTATAGCCGAAGATGGAGAATACAACATTATGAAGCCGTGAGACTAGATGGAACTTGTAATATATTTGACATGCACTCGTAGCGTAGCGGAACTTGATATGCATGTATTGAACTTGATGTGTATGAACTTAATGTAATAACGTCCAGATGGTTTCGTTGAAATGTTATATTTGGATGCATCGTTCTTTATACGTGGGTTCTGAATATGTGATTGATATTTATGGAATATTTGATATATATGCGAAATATATTTGCTATATGAAAAATGAAAAAAAAAAGATCACAGCCGGTTCTAGGCTATGGCCGGCTGTGATAGGGGGCCTATCACAGCCGGCCATAGCCTAGATCCGGCTGTGATATCCCCCCATCACAGCCGGTTCTAGAAAAAATCCGGGTGTGATCACCCCACTATCACAGCCGGTTCTAGACAAAAACCGGCTGTGATAGTCCCCCATCACAGCCGGTTTTTGAAAACCGGCTGTGATAGTGGGGACTATCACAGCCGCTTTATCTCAGCCGCCCCCCAAAACCGGCTGTGATGGGGGTTGCGAACCGGCTGTGATGCCGGTTTGTGTAGTAGTGAATCATATTTAGCCGATGGACTTTCTTTCAGACTCGATCGGTACTTCCTTGCGTAGCTTGGTCAGGCAATGAATATTATAATGCTTCCTTTCTCAAGCACCCTTCGTATCCTTTTCTCGTTAATTTAATTAATCCTTGAGCTGATCGATTTAATCATAGATTCATAGCAATCGGTCCTTATATTCCCCTAAACCGATGCCTTATTTCCTTCATAAGTCCATAGACCCTAATCACATAATTATCTGGCTATATTAAACCAAATAATCATTGCTCCGAATAGGTTGATTAAGATATGCGCACGTAGTGCGGACTTTATCTGCTTTCCTCCTCTTTGTCCGATTCCAAAACACATTCCTCTTTTCCTTTTTGACGTCGGCTCAGACACGTGTCAAAAAACGGTGTCAACACAGGCTCCCCAGTTTAGGAGTATGAAGGATTCATGCTTCGAAACTCTGTGGCAAGTCAATTGCCCAGAGACTCACATTCAGATTTGTTTTGTTACTGCTTCCCTAACCAATGAATTTCCTCAAGCTTCCTAGCAGAGTCATATCTCCTGAAAACTGTAAAATACTAGAGGCTGTGGTGAACTCTGGTAAGCTTGCACCATTAAATCGGTACGTCAAGCGCATCCTTGCACGTCATAGGTACCGACGTCAATTATCCCCGATTTCTCCAGTAGCCCTTGCAATCCTCTCGGTCATTCTCCGATTTCCATGTGAACAGAGACATGCATGCTTGTACGTGATTGCTCCATCGAACATCTTGTGATTTTGTATGACATCGGTTCTTTTGCCGATTTCTCTTTATCGGCCCTTTTTCCGATCCATCCAAAAGATCGGACTGCAAGTATAACCAGCGTAGTGCCCTTGCCATTTTATTCTAATAAATCTTGTCATGTATGTGCAGAATCCACCCTCTATTTGCCTTGCATCTATTTACCAAATAAATTAATCCGGCAACGATGCTAATTATATATTTCTTTATTCTAATCACCTTCCTCAATTCAGCACCCATCGGCCATCCTTATTTCCACGCTCCTCATGATGACCTTTATTAGAATATAATATATGGCCATAATGCTAATTACAAGATTCCACGTGATGCCTGATGACACCTGCTCAACTGATTTATTTCCTTCTTACGTGACGTATTCAAGTAAACTTCTTTATTCTATTTCCTAGCAACCGATGGACTTGCATCGACTTCTTTGCGTGACTACCCGATCCGATGGTTCCTTCCGATACTAACCCATCTGCCAATTGCTTCTTAATTTATCAATCCGGCCACCTCTAATCACTTTACGTGGACATATCGGGCATCCCTCTTCAACAACACTTCCGATTCTGCCATGGTCTCAGCTCTCCATCCAATGATATAACATTTAATTCATTTGTCCAACTCACAATCGGATGTCAACAGAATCGGACTGATTTTGCCAACTAGTAATTCTTACCGATTAACACTACTGTACTGATTGCCCTGTTTTGCCGATTTTACTAGCCTCCTCTATCTTATTGGCTTCCGCAGTAACACAAAAAGTATAGATCGGCACTGAGAAATGCCGCAAGAATAGTCCATTGCTGATAGATACATCTGCACTAATCAGCCATTCACCACTATCGGTCATCAAGCTGTCCATAATGATACCAGCCATGTACTACTCAAAAATTGTGCAGATATGACACAATTATCCCACGCAAGTATATGTCCCTTAGCATACTCATTAGCGGCACCATTGATTATCGAGTTAATAATCTTCTTTTTACTCCTTTTCTTTCACGTACGTATACGTAGCCCAGAGATACTTTTCTAATGCATCAATACGTGCAAGCAACTCTTACAATATAGGTAGCACTGTATTTTTCTTCCATGCCTGCCGATTTAAATCACCAGCCGACCTGATAGACGTAGTTAATCTGGATTGTTCTGACGTGAGACATACGGCTACAGCAAGAATCGGACACCCCAATCTCCTATGCCTTTGTTGAATAAAATATTCTGATTCGGATGCTAAATGCATTTTCTAATCAATTTCTTTAATTCAACACCCATCAGTCATGTGAACTTCATCGGCGCAACTATCAGACATCCTGACATTACTCACGTATGTGCATGTTGCTTAATCATAGTCATTAGCGGCACCGATGAACACCACATGAATACTTCCCTTTTTCTCATACGTGCAGCTCCCTTTGTTTATTTCCAATTTCCTTGCCGATACACGTGATGGTCCTGCCGCTGTATCCAAATCAGATCGGTTTTCATGTTTCGAAATCGGATCATCTGCCGATTCTACTTCTTCCGATATTAAATCTTTCCCATTCATTCATTAATTCCTTCTTCCATAATTTCCATCGGATCATTAAATTAACACCAGATGCCCAAGTATACAACCATATTATTTTAGAATAATAACCAACCAATGCATATAATTTAAGCACTAACCGATTCACACATGTATCGGCTCATCTCTACGGATATAGATTGAATAAACCATTAACCGATTTCAGACTGAAGAGACCACTAACCAATTCAAGCATGATTCGGACTGCAGAATTCCTCCTTTTCATCAGCCGATATGTCGATCTGCTCCATCGGTTGGTATATTAAAAAGTAATAGCTTTAGAATTAAAGCCGCGCTGCCAAGTCGATCAATGAATCAAGTTTACTTGTCGACTGTCACGACACCAATATCTCTGCAACTAATCGGTCCCCCGAGGCCATATCGTGTTTGTTCTGCACTGCAAGAACATGATACCGAGACTTGCCAATAGCTTCGGCAATTTTAGAAGATAGAAACTTGATGACATATCTTGAGCTTTGTTTTCATCGGCTGTGTTATCATAAAGCCGATTCTTGTTTTCTCTGTCAGGCTTTCTTCTCAAACTACTACATCGGCTACCCTTTGTTGGAATATTATATCAACATAATTAAATTCAACAAGCCGATGAGCCCATAATTACTCGTTTTGGTTAATGAACTTGAAATATCAATCGGAATTGCTCATCCCTCTGAATATAAAATGTAAGCCTTTTACCTTGTGTCTCAGCAAATAAGTACTCGCGGATTTGCTTTTCCAGATCGGCCCATCGTATAACTGAACTTGCAGGTAATGAGAGAAACCAAGCAAAAGCCGATCTGGATAATAGATAAATTTTCAGAACAACTTTGACAGCAGCTTTTCCTCTCGATTCCCAAAGCAAATAAGCTCCAATCGGCAAATGCTTCTGAACAATACTCCTTGGTGGCCAGCTATAATCAATTGATAAAATTGATTTTTGTTCTATTCTCCCACCTGACTCCCAAGGAAAATAAACTCCAAGTAGCCTATGCTTGAATGCCTGCGGCAAAGCCGATTCTTGTGATTCATAATTTTCTATTTGTTGCAATTGAACCGAAGGTTGTGTAAATTTTTTACATCCGATTTGCAACCCCGAGTGTACTAACGGCTGAATTTTGGCCGATTGTACTCTTAACTGATTTGTAATTGATTGAACCTCCAAATCTTGAAATTCATCACCTTCTTGCTGTTGATCTGAAGTCAATAAATCTAGATGATCTTCCTTATTTCCATAATTGTTATCTTCAGTCATGTCCACTTGAAAAAGATTTCTTTGTATCATCCACGATATCGCCCTCTGATTCCTTGATTACTTCAGATGCCAATTCTTCAAATTGATTTTTAATTATGAATTCCTCTGATCTCAGAAAATTACAGATTTGGGTCACACCTCCTTCCTTATTAACTCTGAATGTTTTGATGCATGCCAATCTATATTCCTCGATAGCCTTCTCCAAGGCTTCTTTCTCATCTTGCTCAAGGTCATCTTCTGTTAGTTCTGATTGATCTCGAACCGATGCTAGAGCATGTTACGGCTGACTATCTTCTACTTTTGAGCTCTGAACTGATATCTGAGCAATAGGAGCTATCGGTTGTATAACCTGATGAGGAACATATTGCTGATAATTTTCTCGATATTTCTCCTGATACGACCGATCTGAATACAAACTCATCGGCCAAGAGGCCTGAGGAGTTTGCTGAATTTGATAATTCCCCACATGATGCATCTGAACTGGTATTTGCAAATAAGTAGGCATAGACTGAAACACCTGGGGAGCATGCTGTAACTAAGAATTCTCTGATTTTTGTGGCCGACACATTGGTTGAGTATGAGGAGCCATCGGCCATAATACTTCAGGAGAATATTGTATCTAAATATTTTCTTGGCACTGATGCGATGGTTGAGGAACCATCGGCCAGTAGGCAGGTGCATGGATCCATAAACTTGCGTGTAATATGAACCCATAAATCTTGTAATAAAATTTAGCACCACACCACATGAATTTAGGCGTGATATACGTGAGATTTTCTTCTCATGTCCCACTGGGCGTGCCAAAAGTGTGTTGACGCAAAAATCAAGCGGAGACAGATGCGCCAACGCATGAGCTAAGGCTCCCCTTCATTGATGAGATGCTTGAGCTATTGGCAAATCACTCATTTTTCTGCTTCCTTGATGGATACTCCGGTTATCATCAAATTCCTATCCATCCCTATGACCAGAGCAAGACTACCTTCACCTGCCCCTACGGAACGTTCGCTTATCGGCGAATGTCTTTCAGCCTATGCAACGCACCTGCTTCATTCTAGTGGTGTATGATGGCGATATTCTCTGACTTGATTGAAAACATCATGGAAGTATTCATGGACGATTTCACCGTCTATGGCAAAACCTTCGACGACTGTCTCGAGAACTTGGAAAGAGTCCTCGAGAGGTGCGAAGAGCATCACCTTATCCTAAATTGGGAGAAGTGCCACTTCATGGTCAGAGAAGGAATTGTGCTGGGACACAAAGTGTCAGAAAGAGGGACAGAAGTCGATAGAGCAAAGATAGAAGTTATCGAGCAACTACCACCCCGACGAATGTCAAGGGTGTGCGAAGTTTTCTGGGTCATGCTGGCTTTTACCAAAGATTCATCAAGGATTTCTCTCGGGTAGCCAGACCTCTTACAAGCCTATTTGCTAAAGAAGTCCCATTCAACTTCGACGACGGATTGCCTTCTCGCCTTCTACACCCTCGAGAAAGCACTTATCTTAGCTCCCATTATACAACCTCCCAACTGGAATCTTCCATTTGAGATAATGTGCGACGCTAGCGACTATGCAGTCGGGGCAGTGCTCGGTCAATGCAAGGATAAACAGCATTACGCCATATCTTATGCAAGCAAGACATTGACTGGAGCTCAGTTGAACTATGCAACAACGGAGAAGGAACTCCTGGCAGTGGTGTTTGCCATGGATAAGTTCAGGTCTTACTTGGTTGGTGCTAAGGTGATAGTATACACAGACAATGCTGCACTAAAGTACCTCTTGACCAAGAAAGACGCTAAGCCACGACTCATCCGTTTGATTCTGCTCCTTCAAGAGTTTGATTTAGAAATACGAGACAAGATGGGGACAGATAAATGTGTGGTGGATCATCTCTCAAAAATGCAAGTTCAAGGGTCGGATCTTCTGATCAATGATTACCTCAGAGATGATACTCTCCTCAAGGTCACCACATCCAGTCCATGGTATGCAAACTTAGTGAATTTCATGGTGACTGGGTATGTGCCTCCAAGAGAAGACAAGAAGAAATTGGTCTACCTCAGCAGATTTCACCTATGGGATGACCCCTATCTGTTCAAAGTTTATGCTGATGGATTACTCCAAAGATGCATCCCCAATGAAGAAACACGCAAGAGTCTTGATCGCTGCCACTCATCACCATACGGAGGACATTACGAATTTTTCGAACCCATGCAAAAGTCTGGCAGAGTGGATTATTCTGGCCGACTATGTATGGAGACGCTAAGGAATTCGTACAGAGATGTGCCAGATGCCAGAAACACGGAACATCAATGCTCGTGATGCCATGCCACTGCAGAGCAACCTCTAGTTGGAGATTTTTGACGCGTGGGGGATAGACTTCATGGGTCCCTTCCTTGCATCCGAGCTGTGCGAATACATCCTGGTGGCAGTTGACTATGTTTCCAAATGGGTGGAAGCACTTCCTTGCACGGCAGCTGACTCGGAAAATTCTAGAGGTCATCTTTCCCCGTTTCGGAGTACCCCGAGTCGTGATTAGCGATGGAGGATCACACTTCATCGTAAGACGTTCTGGAAGTGTTTAAGAGATTTAGGAGTAAATCATTGGGTGGCTACCCCTTATCACCCTCAGACCAGCGGACAAGCAGAAACATCCAATAAACAAATCAAGAACATTCTGCAGAAGACGGTCAATGCAATGGGAACAGGGTGGAAGCGAAAGCTACCGGAAGCATTATGGGCCTACAGAACAGTGTACAAGACACCGATAGGGATGACACCCTACCAACTGGTATATGGCAAGACATGCCACTTACCAGTTTAGCTTGAATTTAAATCCCATTGGGCTATCAAGAGGTGGAACATGGATCTCCAGACAGCCGGACTAAATAGAAGAATGCAATTGGCTGGACTGGATGAATGGAGGGAGAAGGCCTACCACAACGCCAAGCTCTACAAGGAAAGAACAAATAGATGGCACGACAAGCGCATCAAGATCAAGCATTTCAAAGCGGGAGACCAGGTATTGCTTTTCAACTCCCGTATTCGTTTGTTTGGTCATGGTAAGCTTAGAAGTAAGTGGGAAGGTCCTTTCAAGGTTTTAGATGCCGCCGATCATGGCGCGATAACCCTCCAGGATAATGACGGAAATATTTTCAAGGCCAATGGCCAAAGATTGAAAATATTTCTCGAATCCGAAATTCCGGGGCTCAAAGAGATGGACATCTACGAGCTATCCGAGTTGCCTAGTCCAGGTCTGGCGGGACCTAAAAATGACCCCTATCTAGGATAGATTTCCCTTTTCCATTTTCTTTTCCTTTTCTTAAAACTTTCACTAGCCAAATCCTGAGAAACCTCTGGAAGAAGGAGGGTTGGAGCAAGTGCAAAAAAGCTCAGGAGCATTCGGGACAAGGCCAGGCCGGCCTCTCCCAGGCTAATCGGCCCAGCCTGGGCTCGTCCCGAGACACTCCTCTCTTGAAACACTCCTCCTGTTATCCCTTCCGAGAATCCGTAGGGTTTTGGGTGAGGAGCGTCGTTTTAAAACGAAAGGCTCCCCACTCTTCTTCATCCTCAGAACTCTCGAGCATCCGTTCTTCAGAAACTCCCCACCTTCGAGATCTCCAGCCATGGCCTCCCAATCCAGCCACCAAGACTCAAACTCCGTATCCCGGAGCAGCCTATCTCCGTCCAAGTCCTTGAGAGGGATGCCGAGCTGCTCCAATGCAAGCAGCATCCAGATCATCGAGAAGGCGATGTTCATTGACGCCGTGATCGCAAAGCCGGAGGCCCGACGGCCTCTTTCCCAGGCCGATCGGCCTAAGAAGGGCCGACCGGCCTCCCCCCGTCGCCGTTTCGGCTCTCCTTCGGGCAGAGCCTCCCTCCTGAATCCCAAGGAGGAGGCCGACGGGAGTCCGCGACCGAAGACGCCCCGAAGGCCGACTACGGGACTTTTGTCCCCAAAGAAGGCCATCGGGAAGCGGCTTGTCTCTTCTCTTTCTGAGAAGAAGATCGTGCCGCTCTTCATCTCCACCTCGCCGGAGTACTCGCTGCAGTACACGCCGAGGAGTCCTAGCCCTCCACGCCAGAGCGGGCTAGGCATCGGGAAGGGGCTCTTCTCAGCCCCCATGAAGCCCGATGAGGGGAGGAAGCACTTCATGGTGCCTCCTCCGATCCAAGGACCTCCCGGGCAATTGGAGTGGTCCGATGAGGAGGAGGAGGAATTGAGGAGGAAGCTCGCCACTCTCCAGCTCAAGGTGAACAACATGGATGAGCGCGTGGTCGAGGCGGTGATCGGGCAAATGGAGGCCGACGACAAGATCGAGGTCCTTCGCAAGGCAATGGCCTCTAAGGTCAAGCGTCTTGCGAAGGCGACCGGCAATGAGCACCTTTACCGCCCGAAGGAGGAGTAGATAGGCTAGTGTAGGTTTAGAATTTGGGTGCTTAGTTTAAGTTTCATTTGATTTGTTTTTCTTCAATTTCCCTTTGTAATCAGCACCCTCATGATTTGATTTCAATAAAATAAAATTTATTTGAAAAGATGACCCATATATAATGACTGGTTGGTACACACATGTGTGCCAACCACATCCTCGGACTGAATTTTTGATAAAGCACGCTGAGAACAGGGTACACAGACGGTCTACTGGCCACTGCGCGAAGCGGAACGCGACCGGGCACAAAGCCAGGCTGGCCGGCCTAGGCCAGGCCGCCCGGCCTCCTGCTGCTGAGAATTGAGGAGATGTCGTGCCAGACGCATAATCGAGGCAATCACAAACGCGCAGAACCTGAACCGGGGCACCTGGCGACAAGGCCAGGCCGGCAGGCCTATACTAGGCCGATCGGCCTGGGCCTGTGGCCAACGCCGTTGGCTCGACTCCAGGACACGGTTTGCAACCCCTAACTTTTGTCCTTGCCTAGTTTTTATCTAAATAAAATTCCTGGCTCTCAATATTAAAATTTGATCAAAATTCATGAAAGTGAACCCTTTGCATGACATCATGGATATGCTTGTGATAGGAGTACCTAATCTTTTGTTAATTGATTCTTATGATATAATGACATTAGAAGTTTAGCCTTCCAATTCAAGGCATTGAAAGGACCAACACTAGGCCTAGAGGGGGGGGTGAATAGGGCCTGTTAAAAATCCTGAAAATTCTTCACGGAAAATGTCAGATGGTCGGATGATCCGACGCAGTCTCGGATCTTTCGAACCCCGAAAGATCCGACACTGTGTAGGACCTTCCGACACAGAGAGATAACTAAATTCAAGATTCAAATTCTAATAAGCTATTCAAGATTCCCTTTGAATACAAAGCTGCTAGATGAAGTAAACAAGCACCTAAATATGATCTCTAAGGTCGAACAACACCAAGCACATAGATCGGGCACAAATAAGGTGATGAACAACAAGAACAAAAGTAAGAACAAAGACACGGGATTTGTTACCGAGGTTCACTCCACAAAGGAGCTACATCCCCTTTGAGGGATTCACAAAGAACCGGGTTGTCACTAACCCCTTGCCTCCCTCAATCAACCACAAGGGAAGATTGATTCACTTACTATCAATCTCACATAGAGATGGGAAATACAAACTTCGGTGCTCAAACCACAAAGGAATGGGAGCTACCGGCGACGCCTAACCGTCTAGGAGCTAAGCTCCAAGAGTAACAAACGCGGATTGATGAATCAAGCTTGCTTCAATTGCTTCTTGAGATGAACAATGGAAAGCTCACAAGTGCTCAAAGGTCACACACTCAATCTTCCTCTCTCACTCACACCCTAGGTGAATCAATGCAAGAATCAAGCTTTGGGTGGAAGAAGAGGAGTGCAATGAATGCTTTTGGAGTGTGTTTGGTCGTGGAGGCAGCAAGCATTGAATGAGGGGGTGAGGAGGTATAAATACCCAACCTCCCAAAACTAGTTGTTCTGTGTTCTACGAAGGGGTACCGGATCTTCCGACGTAGGGTCGGATCATTCGAGATTTGAATTCATAAGGCTGAAACACTGAAATATGGCTAAGTCTGGAAAGTTACGATACAAGGACCGGATGATCCGTTGTAAGTTCTGACACAAGGACCGGATGATCTGATGTAAGTTCCGACACAAGGTTAGGATCATCTGATAGAAAAATATTAGAGACAGAGCCGCCCGAACTTTGGGTCGGATCTTCCGATGCAAGTTCCGACACTTGAGGGAGAGACGCAGAAACTTGAAATCTGTCCTAAGTGTTGGAAGTGCTGGTGCAAGGGTCGGATCTTCCGATGGAAATTTAATTCAAGACAGAGCCGCTCGGAACTTTGGGCTGGATCATCCGGCCAAAGATCCGACGCCGGAGGACAAGACACAAAATCTGTCTAAGTGTTGAAAGATCCGGTGCAAGGGTCGGATCTTCCGATGGAAATTTAATTCGAGACAGAGCCGCCCGGAACTTTGGGTCGGATCTTCCGGCCTAAGTTCCAACGCACAGAGAACTTTGTGTATGGAAGATTTTTATGTGTTTGTGTCTCTCGTGTGTATATGTCATCTCAAGTATAAGCACTTTAACAACCTAAACTCATCAAGCACGTCTCCCTTGATAGTACGGTGATCCTATACTCAAATTCAAACCATAAATAAATTTAAATCCTCCGATAGATTCCGTCACCATACAAATATAACTTGGGGACCTTCCTTTCATCTTTCTTTTCTTTGATTTTATTCCTGCACAACTCATGCAAAGCATCATATCTAAATTTATACTGTCATTAGTTACCAAAACTAGATTAAGTGCCTAGATGCACTTTCAATCTCCCCCTTTTTGGTAATTGATGACAACACAAATTTGGCTCATAAGATAGGAATAAGATTCATGTTTTCATCCAATAAAATTGGCGAAGTGCCCCTAAACATGTGCATGTTCAACTCAATTGGCCTCAAATGCCTATGCTCATGTTTATGTAAGAACTCCCCCTTAATCATTGCATACATGTGCATAGGTGTGATAAAATCAACGTGATGCATATGACAAGATATCCACAATAATAAAAAGTGAGAAATAACAAATCACCACACATAAACAATACAACCATGAATTTAACAAAAGGTTCAATATCACACACAACCATGATTAAGTCTTACAAATAAAGATTCTCGCTTGGCACACATCAAGCATAACACAAATCACAAATTAATATGACACATAGGAGGTAATTGAGTTTATTACGGAGCGTATTATACATAGATTTGGGATTCCTCAAACTTTGACCACGGATCAAGGAACTTCGTTCATATCTAAAGAGGTGCATGAGTTTGTTGAATCTTATGGTATTAAATTGCCAATTCATCTCCATATTATGCTCAAGCTAATGGTCAAGCCGAGTCTAGCAACAAAATATTGATTAAGCTCATCAAGAAGAAGATAGAAGATAATCCTAAAAGATGGCATGAAGTTTTGTCTGAAGCTTTATGGGCTCATCGTATTTCTAGACATGGTGCTACTAAGGTCACTCCTTTTGAGCTTGTCTATGGTCAAGAAGCTGTTTTGCCGGTTGAAGTGAATCTTAGAGCATATCAGGTTGGCAAAACAAAATGATCTTAATGCTGTCGATTATCATAGTTTGATGATGGACAATATTGATGAAGTGACTGATAAGCGATTGGAAGCATTGAGAGAAATAGAGAAGGACAAGATTCGAGTTGCTAGAGCTTATAACAAGAAGGTAAAGGGTAGGTCTTTTCAAGTCGGTGATATGGTTCGGAAGACAATTCTACCTATAAGAACGAAGAGCAATAAGTTTGGCAAATGGTCTCCAAGTTGGGAATGGCCATATAAAGTTACAAAGGTATGCTCAGGAAATTGTTATATGGTTAAGACGATGCAGGGGTACATGTTACCAAGGGCGCTTAATGGAAGATACTTGAAGACATATTACCCTAGTGTATGGCAAGAAGCTTGAAGATGAGGAGGCCGGTATAGTTGATATCGCCCTTAGTGCAAATGGCCGGCGATTCTTATGGTCTTCGGTCGCCCTTAGTCTTATTTCTGTTTAATATATGTTTTCTACTACGCAAGCTTTATTACAAAACAGGGGGGCATATGTTGACGATCAAAATTGGCACTTGTCGAGTCTGGTTGGGCAAGACCGGTCTAACCTTTATTCAAAGGCGGTTAGACCGGTATGACCCCATAGTCGGCTCGACAAGGCAAGGGCGGTCGAACCGCTATCCAGGGGCGGTTCGACTGGTCCTATGCCGAGTCCGAGTAGTTTTAGGAATCCATGTTGATTACGAATCCTCCCGAGATTTTCCTTCCGGGGCAAGACCTCCCCACTCTATCTATACCTATACTAATCATAGACTCTCTAGAAATTCCCACATTAATCGGAGAAAAAGAAAAATAATTAGCCATGGGATGAAGTATCAATGGTCTTACTGTACTCAATACCCCACGTCAAACTCCTTTGCGTGCACCCCTGGACACTTTCCTTTCTCATTACCAAAGAAAAAAATAACCCATGTCAAAAATAAATTTCTGCAACTTTTGGGACTTTTCTTTCCTTGATTCTCACGGATCAGGCTTTTACACATCTATCTATATACCTCTATTCCAAGTTGCCTCGATGACGTACGTGCGCCGCTTCCTACGACTCTCTTGCCCATCAGCACGTTATTCTTACCCCGCATGCCGGCATGCCCTACTCCCGTTGAATCCTCCTGTTGCTGTCGCCGGGTTCCTCTGGTGTTGAGAGGGTGTCTCCTAAAGTCAATGCTGCCCAACTCCCACTGAATTGCCGTTGTTCTTTTCGTTGAGTTCCTCTGGTGCCGGTGCTGAGGATGCGCCCCTAAACTTAATGCCGCTGGTTGCTGAAGATCCACCAGACCACCACTGTATTCTCCTGCGGCCATATCTACCCGTTCTGCATCCTAGCAAGGTGAGGTCTGTAGGTAATTAGGTATTCAATTGATTTTTTCAGCACAGTTGCTTTGTTTTCCTAGAACTTCAGCTGTTAGTTTCTTTTGGCAATAGTATCACTGCGGTGTATGGGTTTTGCTCTGCAATTTATTTAGAAGCTGAAAGGCAAGATTTGGCCGGGGAATCTACGATTAGCCTTAATTTTACCATCCAGTTTGGATTTATTCATTGGTTTTAATTTGCTTCGATCAGATTATTGTATTATGCAACTTAATTACTTCAAGACTGCAGTCTATGATGAATCTGGGATGCTAGGTGATGTTCTTCCGCATGGCACAAAACACGAGTTGAGCTATTCTATACATGCAGGTTAGTTTGGGTTAATTATCTTCACACGTGTTCAATGGTAATAAAAAGCCAGAGTTGGGATTATTTCTACATGGTTTTAGATCACATATTTCATAGTAAGGTTTTTCCATGGGTTTCTTCAATACTGCTATTAATTATCAGACTATTAATTGTAGTAACAAAAATCCTTGATATCCCATCATTATAGTTTTCCAAATCCAAAATCCTTTCCATATTCATAAGATGCATGCATTGGATATGAAATACAAACGTAATGATCTTGGAAAGTTCTAAATTGTACTTAAAAGAATATGTTGAAATACACCTAAGTGCATATTTTCTGACCCAGAACTTATGTAATCCTGAGTATAGGCGTGGTAGAAAAAGTTAAAACAAATGGTTCCAAGGAACCTTTTAGGATCATAGGAAAACCGAGCTTATGCTTGGATTTATAGTTTAGGGTGTTTCTTTATCACCGGAGCTTATAAATTGGATTATGTAAGTAAACAAGTACTGATGATAGTCCTTAAGTTTAAGTTTTATTATGATTGACAATTAAATGATTTAACAGGATTGTCATCTTTCTGAATAATCCATGACCTTTGCTCTGCATAGTGAAATATTTTGATTTCTAATTACTGTCTGGAAATACATGAACTAACATAAAAGTCCTTCTTTGGGGCCGTAAGTGATAACTATATTCATAAGTTTTCTTCATTAGTAGGTGTAAAGCATAGATTTGTAATTCTTATTCTTCTCTTCACCTTACAATTATCTTACAAGTACCTTTAGTTTCCTGATAGATAAACTTTTATCGAACCTTAGTAATTTTCTTCCACACTCTTTTTTTTTTGCACTTTAGATTCTAATATTGATATATCATGATTTTAGGATTTCAGAGTTCTCCTGTACTGATGGCAAGTAACACATCAACTCACATGAGCCTTAAATCCTGTTCAATTTAAAATTGCCAGTTGCAGTAAAGAGCGCAAGATAATGTTTCAATTTATTATCTACAGTAGTGTCAACATTGTGTATTTCCATGGCATTAATAAACATCTTGAATTTGTAGTTAGTGTTATGCTGCAAAAACGTCTTGGAGTTTTAATGTGTTGCTTTGTCATCCCTATATGGCCACAGAGCTCTCTCTGTTACTCTTTCTTCTACATGTCAAGTAGAAGCACAGAAACATTTGAAGCCTCTAAGAAAATGTTTTTAGATTAAAATCACATGAAAAAACATAATGGAGAAAGTAAAACCTTCTTCTTTTCTGTTTTCGCCAAATATAAATGTTAAATTAAAGCATGTATTTGCAATATGTGAAAGATTAAAAACCTGCACAATAATTAATAATAGTTTGACCTAAAATTTAGTAATAGTCACTGGAGTATTATTAAAACTGATTACACTGGATTTCCTGGGTGTACACCTATTATGTTGTTTAATTAAACATGTGTATTATCAAAATTGATATATTCTGGCGTGTTAAACCCCAACTATTTGTATATTGTATTCTTTATTCGAGATTGAAGTTAATACTAGCCCGTGCGAATGCACGGGTGGACGACTAGTAAATATAAAGGGTCGTGGCCGATTGAGTCTTAACACAACCAATCGAACATTTATCTTTTACTTTTTATCTCTCAAACCCTAGCTTTTCCAATCTTGTGCTGTTCTTCCTTCGTCTCTACGGCGGTTGAAGGCGTTCTGAGTGGCCTGCCGATCTCAGAACAACCCTACATGCGCTAGCTCCGTCGGGGTCCCTCCCGAGCTTGCGTTCTTAGGCTTTTCGCACTTCTCAGCCAGGACCGGTTAGACCGCCCTTCCAGGCCGGTTAGACCGCCCTTGGCAAAGTTGCTGCGAGGTGATCGTTTTCACACGCGAACTAGCGCAATTCGGTGTGTTGACCATAATTTGCGTCAACAGCACCTAACGTTAGTTTATTAAACATTTAGTTCATAGATGGTTGAAGTTAGTATCAGCACAAGTACTGGATGTCACCATGTCAGAAGAGTCAAACTTTTTCTTGCTTTTGTTTGTATTCGAAATCATCCTTCTAGACGCTTGTACTTCCTGAATGCTTATTTTGATGCAGATATGCGAAGTATCATGAGCTGCACGGTGATGATGAAGAATTCAGAAAGTCGAATTATAGTGACTTGGTAGATACATGCAATTATCTCTATTTTAGTCTAACTTCAGTAGGTACTCAAATGTTTTTATAATGTTTTATACTCAAATGTACACAACCCCCACTGTACAAATCAGGTAAACAAGTACTATGATCTTGTGAGCAGCTTCACTGAATATCACTGGGGTGAATCATTCCATTTCGCCCCAAGGTAAATTGGAGCTTTGCTCCAGTTGTAAGTTACTAAAAAACTTCAATATGAATGGGGTTTATCCTGGAATTATGAAAAAAAAGATAAACATCACAGTTTGTGTTAATCAAGATGCTGAATATTTCAACATAAACAATTATGCTACTTTAACAGTATAAATTGCTTAAACTCCATCTCTCTCTCCCTATATATATCTATCCTTTAGATGGCAAGGTGAAACTCGCCGTGAAAGCATCAAGCGGTTCGAGCATTTTACTGCGCTTCAATTGGGGCTCAAGAAGGGGATGAAGGTTGGTAGAAAAAAAACTAAAATGATCTGTTAATTTAGCATGTTAAAGTTTTTTATCATCCAAGCTAGGAGCTGCCAAAATTTGTTATAATGCTACAACCTACATATGTTAAACATTTGTGATACTAAAATACATTTATAATAAAATAGAAGCATTCCTTTACTAATTCTCACCATGGGCCTTCTGAATATGCCCATCGATCACTAATAAATAAACACCTAGAAACCTATATCATACATTCATATCACATAGAGAGTAGTATTCTGACTGATTTGGTTACCTATGCAAATTAAAATTTGGACCATTTTTTAGATGATGGATTGTCCGGCCTCCGCAACTCTAGAAGAGTGCTTGTAGCCTATAGCAGCGAGTTTACATGTAGTAACTTAGACTGCCCATTTGTCTGACCAGACACAAAAACAAAATCCTCCATTACAAACACAACAAAAGGTTTAAAATGCTATGCTTGAATTCTACTTCTCATCGTCCACCCAAACTTCTTGAAGGTCTCCATTATGGTGACCTCCAGCTTGAGACAATTGAACTTTAGGATTGTCCTCTCTTCTTCTTTAGCGAGCATCACCCAGCTTCTTGTCCAAAAGGACCCTCTGAAGATCACCTGCAAAAAGGAATTAGGATTTGTTATTTTGAACACAACATCATTTCGACTTAACCAAACAGCCCAACAAAGAGCAGCCACTCCTATAAGAATGTGTTTTCTACTCTTTGCTGTCCAAATATTCAGCCAAGCACTGAACAGATCATTAATATCTAATGGCTTCTGAATTCCAAAAGAGATAGATACAGTATTTCAAACCTTATTTGCCATACGACAATAAAAAAAGGTGTTGTATATTTTCTCATGACTACAGAAAGAGCACTTTGTGCTTCCCTTCCATTTTCTTTTAACTAGATTGTCTTTGGTTAAAATAACCCCCCTCTTTAAAAACCACAAAATGATTTTAATCTTTTCTGGTAATTTAACTTTCCAAAACACCTCATTGTGTTGTATCCCTCCTTCTTTCATTATTTCTTTGTACATTGACTTTACCGAGTAGTACCCCTTATTGTTAGCTTTCCACCTAAAAATGTCATCTTCTTCATTCACCTTGACCTCCATTACCTTTTTTACTAGCTGCAGCCACATATCGAATCTACTACCTGTCAAAGCCCTTCTAAAGGAGACATTGAGAGGTGTTATGTCTAGCACACTTGCAACTGTGACATTCCTCCTTCTTGTAATGCTATACAAGGAAGGGTATGTGTTCATCAATGGCTCTCCTCCGACCCACTCATCCTCCCAAAACCTTGTTTGCTTCCCATTATTAACTGTGAAACACCCTTTGGCTATAAATTCTTCTTTAATTTCCATCAGACCCGCCCAAAATTGAGAATCTTCGGGCTTTTTTGTTACTTGTGTTAAAGATTTGGTACCTAAATATTTCCTCCTCAGAAGGTTTTGCCATATGCCATCCTCATTTAATAATTTGAACAGCCATTTAGACAGTAAACTTGTATTTTGTGCCCTAAGATTAAGAATACCCAACCCCCCTAAACTTTTAGGCTGACACAAAATACTCCACTTTGATAGTCTGTACTTCTTTTTGTGTTCATCACATTGCCAAAAAACCTAGATCTATAATAGTCCAATCTCTTTAGCACACCTTTAGGCATTTTAAAGAACGACATCATAAACATAGGTAGACTGGAGAGCACTGAATTTATTAAAACTAGCCTTCCCCCCGTCGACATTAGCTTGCCCTTCCAACTACTCAATTTCTTCTGAAATCTCTCTTCCACCTCTCCCCAATCCTTGTTTCTAATTTTATGTGTGTTCATAGGTATGCCCAAGTACTTAAAAGGGAGGGACCCTTCCTTGCAGCCAAAGATCTGCACAAAGTCCTCCACATTCTCCTTAGCTTCCCCAAAACTGAATAACTCACTCTTATGAAAGTTAATTTTCAGACCGGAAAGCTTTTCAAAAGTACTTAACACCAATTTTAGGTTCTTGGCTTGCTCTACATCATTTTCCAAGAAAAGAATAGTATCATCTGCGTATTGGAGAATCGATAGTCCTCCTTCTACTAGATGTGGGACTAGTCCCTTGAATTGGTTATTTTCTCTAGCAATTGAAATGAGGATTGCTAGCATATCTGCTACTATATTAAATAGTAGTGGCGATAGAGGATCCCCTTGTCTAATCCTTTTCTTGTTTGGAAAAACTGCCCTATATCATCATTCACTTTTACCCCGCACACACCCTTTGCTAACAATTTTTTGCACCCACTCACACCACATTGGGGACAAACCTTTCATTCGAAGGGCCTGTTGTAAAAAGTTCCAACTAACTTTATCGTAGGCCTTTTCGAAGTCAAGTTTAAGAATAATTCCGCTTTGTTTTTTCCTCTTTAGCTCATGTATTGTTTCATGTAAAATGACCACTCCTTCCATAATATATCTTCCTGGCAGGAAAGCTGTTTGTGTTGGTTTGGTTATTCTATTTGCCACAGCCGTGAATCTATTTGCCAAAACCTTAGTAAAGATCTTAAAGCTCACATTTAACATACAAATCGGTGTATATTGTTGGACCATTTTGACCTCTTTTAATTTCGGTATCAATGTTATGATCCCAAAATTTAGACTAAAAATAGGTAATTGTCCTTTATGGAAATCTACAAACATGGCCATTAGGTCATCCTTAATGAGAGTCCAGAAGACTTGATAAAACTCTATTGGGAAGCCATCAGTCCCCGGAGCTTTATTATGCTTCATTTCGAAGATGGCCTCTCTTACTTCTTTCTCAGTAAAGGGCTCTGTTAATATCTCGTTTTCCAGTGGAGACACTTGAGGAATATCCTCGGTTATTGTTTCGTTCATGGAGAAGTTTCCCCTCTTTTGGGGTCCAAATAAACCCTTATTATAATTCATAATGTATTTCTTTAGATTTTCTTCTCCCTCTATTATTCCCTCTTCCTGTTTAAGCTTGAAATTCTAGTTTTCCTTCGCTTGCCATTTGCTACCATCTGAAAATATTTAGTGTTTCTGTCCCATTTTAACAACTTATTTGTCTTTGCTCGTTGGGCCCATTTTATTTCTTCCTCTCTAAGCAGATGAGCCAGTCTATCCTTGATGCTTTGTTTTAAATCAATCTCCCTTTGGTCTAGTAGATCTGTTTCAGCCTTTATATCTAGCTCATTAGCTTTCCTCGTAAGCTCTTATTTTTCCTTTTTATAAGCCCCTTTCATATTTATGGCCCAACCCCTTAGGAATTGTCTTAGCCTCTGTTGGCACTCCTTAGCCTAACTAAATCCGCAAGCGCACGGAGTACGATGTAGCCTTTCACCAGTGGAGTAGAAACCTGGATGTCAAATCCAAGGAACGGTAGACGCGACTAGCCAAGAACTTTCCTAACCGGACCCACCAGGGAGCACAAGGTAAGTGGGTAGAGAGCTTGACTTTAGTTAGCTACTCGTTACCCCAGACAATCTATCTAAACCTAATCTGATCTGCTTCGACGGATAGAACGGGAAGAACTCAGGAACGGGGTGAGAGAGGGGTTCTTCTGGGCTCAGCACTACTGTTATGAGTACACCCGAACGTGGTGGAATACGAAGGACGGACAGGACTGTCACCACCTGTCCGCCTACCACTGCAGTTCCGTGGGGTGCAACACAACCTGAGGTAGCTAGCCAGCACAGGCACCACGCCTAAGCTTTCAGCTACTGACCTCCACCCAACGCGAAGGGCTATAGAGGAAACCCCAGACAAGCAGACTCAGGTACCCGTAGATCAAATAGATAAGATAAATTGCTAAAAGTAAGTTGTGAACTAGCGAGGTACTAAAGGCAAGAGACTGAGGACTTACTGAAGATAATTCCTGAAATATATTCCTCGGGGGCGGAAATGTTGAGATGAGGCCGAGAAGAAATCTCGGACTCCCTCTACAAAGCTTGGCTGTCACCCAAGCAACTCACCCACTCTCTCCCTACTCTAACTCTAAAGATGAGAACACTTTCACTAAGCTTCTCTTCTTTCCAATGTGGTATGTCTTGAGTGGGGGTGAAGGGCGCCTTTTATAGCCTCCCAAGGGCGGTTTCCGGCATCACCATCAAGCTAACCTCCTGCTTAACATCCACGCGAAGAGGGAAGCGTAGAGGCCACGATGGTAGGCCGGTCGGCCTTATTTAGGGCGGCCGGCCTGGCCCCGGTGCCAAGTGGCACCAACCTTTGCAGGGACGGCTTGGATGATGTCCTGAAGTCAGTAACGGCTGAGTTCGGTTGAAGCTGTCCAAGAATCCTAGGTTGTGGGCCGTTCAATCCATGTCTTTCTCACCCTAGGTGATGGGGACTAGGGTTCCCGATCTTCCGAAAGGTTCTGATAACTCTCGATTTGGTGGAGTCGCTACACAAGTCGATCCGGCTTCTGAACAACGCGTCCTGAAGCCTCGCAATCGCAGCACAACGTCTCCTCTGGTTATCGACCGGCGATGCTCGGTTGACCTCGCCAAGATGGCTAATCCCTGCCTGCGAATCGAAGAACACAAGCAAGAACAAGAAAGAATGCAACCGAATTGCAGATGAATGATTAATCTCACGAGTTGGGGTCTCACAAACCAATGTACGGCGAAACTGTTCTTGACAGAATAATCTAAGCAAAACCCAAACCCTAACGAGGGCAGCAGCTACTGAAATATAGGGGTTAGGGGCGTGACTCCCTCCCTGGATGCGCCCCTAATGGGCTCAACGAGGATACACGGCCCAAAGGCCAAGATACGGTGTCGCAGCACCGGGACAGATTCTGGACGCCAACTTCCTCAGATGATTCCCGACGACTCATAACGAATTTGGGCATGAGACCAACGCCATTGGAAGCATCATGAAATTATGTTTCCAACCATATGTGGATCGTAGAAATTGGACATCGGATGTGGCCTAGGCGTCCAATCTAAGGCAGACTGCTCTTGGACTCCGAGGTGGACTCGAAGTCAACTTGAATTGGGCCTCCACCTTGACTTTCACCGCCTCTCTGGTCCTCCACGCCTCCAAGCCCTTCTTCATGCATCTCCTGGTCCTCTCCTTGGTTCCTAATCACAATATAATCATTAGGTAGCAATCTATTCTCAAAATCATAAAATGAAGTGCTTAGGAACGAGCTCACCTCTAAATTCAATTGCCGCGCGCGAGCCCTAGTGATTGGACCTTGAATATCCAACAGAGGCGTGTTATGTGCATCCGAAGGAGTGATGTCCTCATCACTAGGCCTTCCAGATCCTTTGATCTAACCAACATCAAATGCATGGCTCATGATCATCTTTGATATATCAGTAGACTTGTGGATCAATGTCGTGGCCAGAAGATGGAAAAGGGGGCCGGTCGGCCTGGCCTAGGCCGGCCGTCCTGGCCCTATGCCCAAATTCCTCCATCTTTTCCTCATTTGCTCCTTCACTCACAAGTTGTACAAAACTTGTGAAACTCATTAGAAATAATCAAATTCACTTTGTTATGAGCAATATGAGCCTGCAATAGAGAGGAATGTTGGTGGTAAAATCGTGTCATAATGACCACCAACACCCCCCCCCCCACCTGAACTTTGCTAATCCCTTAGCAACGATTGAATTAAATTATCAGGACATAGCAAGATCAGGGTCATGAACTTAAGGCATACACAAGTCATATCTCTGAGTTTTCTTTCATACCTTGGATTCCGATGGCTAATATCTTCGTCTTCATCAATTGAGCCTTAGAACAACTCAATGATTGGTCGAACACTTCTTCTTCTTTGCATTTGGGGTTTTCGATAAATTTTTAAAGAAAGCGAGGCATACCCTTATTATTTTTCAACATCTCTCAATCACTCAAAGTGTTTGGAACCTCACCTAGGCTTAGAATCAAGCCTTTTTATTTCTAAATTATAAAGTGGAGCTTTTAAGTAAGGATCGGCAGTGCTCACTCTTCTTTATTTATTTTGCAAGATCGAAGGTCTTGTCTACTCATTCATACCACTTATAAACCTTGGCCAAGTGCATGTGTATATTGGTGCTTGAGTCCTTTTTCAGCATCTTTCATCTTTCCCCTTTCTTTCTTCTCTCTTTTTTTCCTTTTTTTACTTAAGATAAGGAGTGTGTCACTCTTTTCTTCACACACATTTTTTTCAGGGGGATGAAGAGCTTTGATAACTTTGGACTTTTATTAATGCCCGTGTATGTGAATGGCCAAGATAAACAAGGTAGCACAAATGTGAAGACAAGCAATTCGAGCAAGCTCAAAATTTAGAAGGTGGCTTATGTGGAAGTGTCAACTTGAACTTGTTATAAGGCTTTGGATAGGACATGTCAAGTTGATGATGATAAGGGTAGCCTCAAGTTTTTATTTTCAAAAACAATCTCCAATGCCTTGAATTGGAAAGTTCAACTTCTGATGTCATTATATCATAAGGATCAATTAACACAAGATTAGGCACTCCTATTAAAAGTTCCAAAGGTAATGAAATACATGCTCAAGAAATATCTCAAGCATATCCATGATGTCATGCAAAGGAGTTTATTTTCATGAATTTTGATCAAATTTTAATATTGAGAGCCAGGAATTTTATTTAGATCAAAACCATGCAAGGACAAAAGTTAGGGGTTGCAAACCGTGTCCTGGAGTCGAGTCGGCGGCGTTGGCCACAGGCCCAGGCCAATCAGCCTAGTTTAGGCCAGCTGGCCTGGCCTTGTTGCCAGGCGCCCCGGTTCAGGTTCTGCGCGTTTGTGAATCCCTCGATTACGCGTCTAGCACGACATCTCCTCAATTATCAGCAGCAGGGGGCCGGGCGGCCTGGCATAGGCCAGTCGGCTTGGTTTTGGTCCCGATCACGTTCCGCTTCGCGCAGTGGCCAGTAGACCGTCTGTGTACCCTGTTCTCTGCGTGCTTTACCAAAAATTCAGTCTGAGGATGTGGTTGGCACACAAGTGTGTACCAACCACTTGTTTTATATGGGTCATCTTTTCAAATAAATTTTATTTTATTGAAATCAAATCATGGGGGTGCTAATTACAAAGGGAAATTGAAGAAAAACAAATCAAATGAAATTTAAACTAAGCACCCAAATACTAAATCTACACTAGCCTATCTACTCCTCCTTCGGGCGGTAAAGGTGCTCATTGTCGGTCGCCTTCGCATGACGCTTGACCTCAGAGGCCATTGCCTTGCGAAGGACCTCGATCTTGTCGTCAGCGTCCATTTGCCCGATCACCGCCTCGTCCACGCGCTCATCCATGTTGTTCACCTTGAGCTGGAGCGCGGCGAGCTTCCTCCTCAATTCCTCCACGTCCTCCTCCTCCTCCTCATCGGACCACTCCATCTGCCCGGGAGGTCCTTGGATCAGTGGAGGCACCATGAAGCGCTTCCTCCCCTCATCGGGCTTCATGGGGGCTGAGAAGAGCCCCTTCCTGATGCCCGGTCCGCTCCGGCGTGGAGGGCTAGGACTCCTCGGCGTGTACTGCTGGCGAGTACTCCAGCGAGGTGGAGATGAAGAGCGGCACGATCTTCTTCTTGGAAGGAGTAGAGACAAGCCGCTTCCCGATGGCCTTCTTTGGAGACAAAAGTCCCGTAGTCGGCCTTCGGGGCGTCTTCGGTCGCGGACTCCCATCAGCCTCCTCCTTGGGATTCAGGAGGGAGGCTCTGCCCGAAGGAGATCCGAAACAGGTGACGGGGGAGGCCGGCCGGCCCTCCTTAGGCCGATCGGCCTGGGAAGGAGGCCGCCGGGCCTCCGGCTTCGCGATCACGGCGTCAATGAAGGCCAGCCTTCTCGATAATCTGGATGCTGCTTGCATTGGAGGAGCTCGGCATCCCACTTAAGGATTTGGACAGAGATAGGCTGCTCCGAGATACCAAGTTTGAGTCTTGGTGGCTGGATTGGGAGGCCATGGCTTGAGATCTCGAAGGTGGGGAGTTTCTGGAGAAGAGAGGCTCAAGAGTTCTGAGGATGAAGAAGAGTGGGGAGCCTTTTGTTTTAAAACGACGCTCCTCACCCAAAACCCTACGGATTCTTGGAAGGGGTAACAAGAGGAGTGTTTCAAAAGAGGAGCGTCTCGGGACGAGCCCGGGTGTCACACCGGATTTTGAGGACAAAACCGAATGCATAGCATATGTGCGCCAGGATCCATTTACACACATATGTTGACGTCTTAAGTGAAAATATCATAAGACAGTGTTCAAAACGTAAGAATAGATAGAGTAACTTTATTACACTCTCACGGTAGACTCGAAGGTCTTAATCGTTTAACGATAACTTAAAACGTAAACTGCAGCAAACTTCTTCCACAGGCACTTGACTGGTGAACGCCTGCCTTAGAACTCCTCAAAGTCATCATAGAATTCTCCATCATCAAACTCTTCTGAACAGCAGTTTGAGCAAGGGTGAGTACACTTATGGTTGGTACTCAACATGTGGGGGAAAATGCTAAGTTTCCAAGGAAAGGCTAAGGTTTACAGCGATTAGCATTTTTAGTTGGTCATATTTTATTAGCGAGCACCTATTTACTAGATATAAGTTTATACCAACCCCTTAAGAATAAAGAAAACCATATCATCTCAGAACCAAAGAAACCACGATTTATTTTCATCTTCCAGATTAATTATCATGTGAGGGTCCAGGCCGCTCTTAACCGTGAGCACGGCTGATATATCAGTTTTACACTCTGCAGAGGTTGCACACTTTCACCATAAGTAGTGTTTCCCATGTCGCCCGGGTTTGCAAGGCCCTTAGACACTTCCGAGGTGAATGGCTAGGGATTCACATTGAGGTTTTCGCCAAATTCACTTAGTACAAAATAATCCGCTAAGGTTTCTAGTCACCGCAGAGCATAACCCTCCCTAATGGTCAGCACCTTAGCAAAGGCTGGTACCCCAAGTGGACCGGGCTATACCCCGTCAATGCCACCCCTCTTGCCCTTTTCAGGTAAGATTATAAAGCACTAAATTTACTTGGTTAATTGCCAAAGTCAGAGCCATATGACACTTATGGATGCACTATTTTCCCGGGTGGTTCTCCATGTTCCGATTAACATAAGTGATCTTGCAATTACCAAAGTTCAACATAAATAAATCAAATTTAACATCTGTTCATTAGAAACCACCATGAACCATATAGCAATTAGCATTCATACCCAACATAAAGGAAAACCTGGTTTGACAAGGTATATGGATAAAAATCTAGGCAAACCTTAATATAGGACCCGTCAAGTTTATGCAAAAACATATGTAAATGTAAAGGTGAATTAAGATGCCATTTCTGGGTTATAAAAAGAATATGAAGGGGGGAAGCCACTTGCCTTCCTAAACTGCTGTTGGCCCTCCTCAAAATGTTGCTCTTGTCCTTCTTCAAAGGTCACGTTCTCTACACGAACACACAAGAAATACAATAAATAAAAGAAACAGTACACCAAAAATAATAAACAGAACAAAACAAGCATATAAAACTGTTGCTTATGTAGAGACGATTCATGAGCGTGAAAATCGCTCAAAACAGAATTAAAACGGCTAAGATATGAGCTAAACAAGGTTTAGGGACTTGCTGGCAAGAAAACTTAGCTTCCAGGGGCTAAACAGAAAGAAACCGAGGGCTAAAACCTAATTACGTATAAAAATAGAAGGGCTACGGTGCAAAAGAGCAAAGCTAGGATGGCTGACAGGATTAAACAGAAAGACTGGGGCTAAAACAAAAGAACCAGGGGCTCTTTTCTAATTACTTTTGAACTTGGCTAGACGGCGCTACAAAAACAGAGAACTACAGGGGCTCTTTAGCAAAAGAACCAGGGCGCGACTGGGTTGACCGGTATTGACCCGGTTTGGATCTGATCTGGGCCGTCGGATCGGGAGTGGCGGCTGGGATCGATCCGGCGGGGTGCGGCGGCGCGTTGGCGGCGGAGCGGCGGCGCTTCACTGGAGTTGGCTCGGCCACGAGCTAGGAAGCTCGATTGGCGACGCGGCTTGGCCCTAAAGATAGAACGACGGGGGAGCGCACTGAGGGGTTCTCACCAGAGGTCGAAGCGGCGGCGGCGACTTACGCTGAGAGGAAGGAGCACGGGCGGCGGTGAGCTCCGGCGAGCTCCGGCCGGTGCGTTGGGGTGGCGTTTCTGAGCGTGAAAAGATTAGGGGGGGCTCAGGCGGAGGTGCGGGGTCTTTAATAGGGGCGAGGAGGGGACTGGAGGCGGCCCGAGGGGAGAGGAAATGGGCGGCGGGGGGGGGGGGGGGTCATGATGGGGACCGTTACAGGTCCGGGAGAGGGAAGCGAAGCGGCGTCGGTTAGCGGTGCGGGTCGCGCGGTGCACTCAAGGGGGAGTTCAGCAGGCGTGGGGGGAGGCGAGGAGGCAACGGTGGCTCGACCGGGAGTGGCGTGAGCGGGAGGAAGGGGATGACGGGCGGGGCCCGGCTGGCAGAGACGCGGAGCGAAGGCGGAGAGGCGCGGGGCGCCTCCGACGCGGCGGGTGCGGCCACGGGCCTAGGCAGGCCGCGCGGGCCGGCTGGCCGCATGGGCTGAGCGCGAGGAGCTGGGCCGCGGGCGCTGTGCTGGCTGCTGGGCTGAAAGGGAGGAGCAGGCCGGTTTGGTTAGAAGAAAAAGAGAAAGCCTAATCTATTTAAAAGGAGGACTCAAACAAGTGAATTCAAATAAATTTGAATTCAAACATTACAAAATAAATGCAGCAGCATGAATGCATCAATCACTTGTTGAATCTAAAATTATTTTAAATGTTGTTTGAATTCTTATAGCCCAAGATTTATTTGATACATTATTAAATCCTTAAAGAAATCTAAACCCACTTTTTGTTGCTTATTATGATTTCTTTTGTGATGGATTTTTGGGTGTTACAAATCCTACCCCCTTAAAGAAAATCTCGTCCTCGAGATTCGGAAAGATTGGGAAACAACTGAAGGAATTCTGCAATAAGCTCATCTTCTCTCTCCCAAGTAGCCTCATCCTTGGAGTGGTGACTCCACAGAACTTTGCACATTCTGACCACTTTGCTTCTAGTGACTCTTTCAGATGTTTCTAATATTTTGATAGGATGTTCCGTATAGGTCAAGTCATCTTGCACATTTAGCTCTTCCAAAGGTAATTGCTCTTCGGGTACCCTCAAACACTTTTTCAACTGGGAGATGTGAAACACATCATGTACATCTGACAATCGAGCATGCAATTCTAGTTGATATGCCACTTCACCCTTCCTTTCCAAGATTTGAAAAGGACCAATATAACACGGTGACAACTTTCCCTTAACCTTGAACCTTCGGAGACCTCTGATAGGTGAAACCTTGAGATACACGTAATCTCCAACTTCAAATGTCAATTCCCTCCTTCGAGTGTCAGCATAACTCTTCTGTCGGGACTGTGCAGTTATAAGATTATCTTGGATCATTTGGACTTGCTTCTCGGCCTCTTGAAGAATCTCTGGTCCAAAGACCTAACTTTCTCCCGTCTGACTCCAATACAAGGGTGTTCCACATTTTCTCCCGTATAGAGCTTCAAATGGAGCCATCTTGAGACTAGCTTGATAACTATTATTATAAGGAAACTCTGCATACGACAAGCTTTTATCCCAACCGCCACTATGCTTTAATCCACAGGCTCTCAGCATATCTTCTAGGATTTGATTGGTCCTTTCAGTCTGACCATTTGTTTGTGGATGATACGCGGAACTGAAATTAAGCTTTGTATCCATCGATTCGTGTAACTTTTGCTACAAGCGCGACGTGAACTGAGTGCCTCGATCAGATACTATCTTCTTTGGAATACCATGCAAACACACAATCCTTGACATATACAGTTCTGCTAACTTGGCCCCTGTATGTGTGGTTTTGACTGGTATGAAGTGAGCAACCTTAGTTAACCTATCCACAATAACCCATATGGAATCGTAGCCATCACGAGTGTGAGGTAATCCCACAATAAAATCCATACCAATTTCTTCCCACTTCCACTTAGGTATTTTCAATGGCTGAAGTAAACCTGCTGGCCTTTGGTGTTCTTCTTTCACTCTCTGGCATATGTCACACAAAGCAATGTGAGTAGCTACATCTCTTTTCAAACCATACCACCAGTATTTCTCTTTCAAATCCTGATACATCTTAGTACTCCCTGGATGAATAGAATAGGCTGAGTCTTGTGCTTCCTTCAATATGAGCTCACGAAGATAGTCGATGTTGGGTACACAAATTCTTTTTCTAAACCAAATAGTTCCTTGGTCATCTTCAGATGAAATCTGGAGCTTTTCAAAAACTAATCAAGGTTTTAATTTCTTTGATTTTGGCATCTATCAATTGTCCCTTTCTAATTTCTTGTTCAAGGGTAGGCTCAATTTCCATGGTCATGACTTCAGTTTGGGCAAGGATTCCTAGATTGAGTCGCTCCATTTCCCAACACAACTCTTGAGGTATCAATCTGGCTATGGTCGTATTATCTTGACTTTTTTGACTCAAGGCATCTGCTACAACATTTGCCTTACCAGGATGATACTGAATACTTAAATCATAATCTTTAATCAATTCTAGCCATCTGCGTTGTCTCAGATTAAGATCCTTTTGAGTGAAGATATATTTCAAACTCTTGTGGTCAGTGAAGATCTGTCATTTGTTACCAACCATGTAATGTCTCCAAATCTTTAATGTGTGCACTACGACAGCTAACTCCAAATCATGAGTAGGATAGTTCTGCTCATGCTTTCTCAATTGTCTAGAGGAATAGGCTACCACTCTGCCTTCTTGCATCAAAACACATCCAAGACCTAGACGTGAAGCATCACAGTAAACGTCAAACCCTTTGTGGATATCAGGCATTATTAGCACAGGAACAGTGGTTAATCTTTTCTTCAGATCTTCAAAACTAGCTTGGCATGCGGCATCCCACTTGAATTCTTTTCCTTTTTCTAATAACGAGGTGAGGGGTTTTACGATCTTTGAGAATCCCTCAATAAACCTACGGTAGTAACCCGCTAATCCAAGAAAACTCCTGATTTCAGGCACATTCTGAGGTGGATTCCAGTTCAACACGTCTTGATCTTTACCCGGATCTACTATGATTCCACCATCAGTGATAACATGTCCAAGAAAGGAAACCTCTTTCAACCAAAAATCACACTTGCTAAATTTAGCGTACAATTGATTTTCCTGAAGCTTCTGTAGCCTAATCTCAGGTGTTCCTCATGTTCTTCTTCACTCTTAGAGAACACCAAGATGTCATCAATGAAAACTACCACAAACTTGTCCAGGTATTCCATAAAAATCTTATTCATCAAATACATGAAGTACGCTGGAGCATTGTTAACCCGAAGGACATCACAAGGAACTCATACAGACCATATCTGGAAGTGAATGCTGTCTTCGAAATATCTTCCGTTCGGATTTTTAATTGGTGATAGCCTGAACGTAAATCAATTTTGGAGAACACTTTTGCACCTCTCATTTGATCAAATAGATCTTCGATTCTAGGGAGTGGGTATTTATTTTTTATAGTCACATCGTTGAGAGCTCTATAATCCACGCACAATCTTCTGGTGCCATCCTTTTTATCAACGAAGAGAACAGACGCTCCCCAAGGTGACGAGCTAGGGCGGATAAAACCCTTACGTAACAACTCTTCTATTTGTTTCTTAAGTTCTTCTAGATCTTTGACATCCATTCTATAGGGTCTTTTAGATATAGGTGTAGTGCCAAGTATAAGCTCAATAGAGAACTCGATGTCGCGGTCAGGTGGCATACCTGGTAAATCTTCTGGAAAGACATCGGGATATTCGCAGACAATTTTGATATCTTCCAACGCTTTTCTTTTTAGATGATTTACTGTACCCTCTTCCTTAGATGAGCCAGTAGCAACAAACTCAATTTTGTCCCCTTGAGGGCTGGTTAGTAGCACTGACTTTTTGGCACACTGAATAATTCCATCATATGCCGCTAACCAATCCATTCCCAGAATCACATCAATACCAGTGGACTTTAAGACCACTAGGTCGGATGGAAAATCTATCCCCATAATTTTAAGATTGACCCGCGGGCATAAGTGACTAGCTTTCATCTCACCGCCCGGAGAATTAACTAGTAACATCTTTCTCATTGGTTGTTTAGGTATGTCATGCTTTGCCACAAATTGATCCGTTATAAACGAATGTGATGCTCCAGAATCAAACAAAATTGAGACAGGTTCAGAGTTGATGAGGAACGTACCGAGCACAACATCATTAGCTTCCTGGGCAGTATCGGCCGTCACGTGGTTCACTCTCCCACGCACGAAGTTCTGTTGGCCCTTGTTGCCTTGAGCTTGAGAAGACTGCTGAACAGACCTCTGGGCATTGCTTCTCGGATTCTGAGGGGTCTGAGGATTGCGCTTGGGACAGTTATTGGCATAATGCCCTACTTCACTACACTTGAAACAGCCATTAGGTCAAACTAGACTGACTGGGTTGTTAGCCCGTACTGGTGCACCTGTGGCGTTGCCTGACCGATTCTGCTGCTGGTTGGGAGTGCGCTGTGCCTGTTGGTTGAAATGCTGGAATTGTTGAGACGAACATTGACCCTGTTGATTTTGCTGATAGTTTCCACTCTGTTGTCACACCCAGATTTACACAAAACCTGAATGTAGCCGTATGTGTGCCCAGGACGTCCGCAGAACACATACAGCTTACAAATATGGATCTCAAAGAACACAATCGAAGCACAAAGCAAAGATTCTAGCTCCCTGAACCATGTTGCTAAAAAGCAGGTTTTACCATTAAGTTAAAGTGAACCATTAGGTCATGATTAACAGTTAAGTAAAGTGATGTAGCTGCGCTTAGCAAAAGGACTACCCATATGCATAAACCCGGGATAACAAGGTACAGGATAAAAGTACTAGGAATTCCCTGAAGGTAAACAATTTAAGACACATGCATATGTATAAATGATTCCGGTAGTGTATAGGTATTAAGGATGTTCCATGCTATACTTGCCTTCCTCAAAGCCTGGCTGCAGCTGCAAGTCCTGCTCCTCAAACTCCTGGTCACCCACGAACTCGAACGGCTCTCCGGCTGCTCACGCAATCACCACACAGTCACCACATAGGCCAATACATGCAAGCAAAGTTACTCTATTAGAACAGTACACCAAACAGTAACAAAAGAGCAAGAAAAGGTTATAAAACTATTCTACGCTTCGCTACGAACACATGAGCGCGAGAATCACCCAAAACGGAGCTAGAACGTGAAACTACGCTAAAAACAAGATCTAGGGGCTTAAACGTAAAGAAAAGGACTAAACTGAAATAAATCTAAAACTGCACTGGAATGATTTGTAGATAAAAGAAAGATTCTCGTTTAAGCCCCTGGATCTTGATTTTAGCTAGTTTTCACGTTCTAGCTCCGTTCTGGGTGATTCTAGCGCTCATGTGTTCCTAGCGAAGCGTAGAATAGTTTTATAACCTTTTCTTGCTCTTTTGTTACTGTTTGGTGTACTATTCTAAAAGAGTAACTTTGCTTGCATGTATTGGCCTGTGTGGTGATTGTGTGGTGATTGCGTAAGCAGCCGGAGAGCCGTTCGAGTTCGTGGGCGACCAGGAGTTCGAGGAGCAGGACTTGCAGCTGCAGCCGGGCTTTGAGGAAGGCAAGTATAGCATGGAACATCCTTGATACCTATACACTACCGCAATCATTTATACATATGCATGTGTCTTAAATTGTTTACCTTAAGGCAATTCCTAGTACTTCTATCCTGTACCTTGTTATCCCGGGTTTATGCATATGGGTAGTCCTTTTGCTAAACGCAGCTACATCACTTTACTTAACTGTTAATCATGACCTAATGGTTCACTTTAACTTAATGGTAAAACCTTCTTCTTAGCAACATGGTTCAGGGGGATAGAACCTTTGCTTTGTGCTTCGTTCTAGTGTCTCTCCGTAAGGTCCGGTTCATTAAGTGGCAACCCAGGAACCTGTCGCCGCCGCCGTAACTATTATGGCTCTGGTCTTGGACAAGTAGCTTGTACGTCTCTAGCTTACCAGTGGTTACCGAAAGGCATATGTGGGGAGCATGGGTGAGAGTATGGTTTGATCCATCCAGTGCGGTCTTATCTGCGCTATGGGATCTGTCGGCTATGTCTCGTTAGGCTCAGTCCCGTGTCGGGAGCCCCTAGGGTATGGGAGCTCCACACGTTGCGCTTGTTGGATGTTGCACTCTGGATGCCATTGATTCCCACTTGGTGAGTAATATCCTAGGCCTAGATCAATCTCGATGCCTTGGGTTATGCTGCCTATGTTGTACCACTACGGCTACTGTGTTTGTTAGGGTGTCTAGTGAAAAGCCTTGTAGCGTCCCTATGCACTCACACCTCGGAAGTGTGGTACGTGCGTGGTTGGGCTGAAAGCTCCTTTGAGCTTTTACGCTAACGGTTGGGGAAAGGGCGAAACCTCTGCAGAGTGTACATCTATCATGATAGCCGTGCTCACGGTCACGAGCGGCCTGGATCCTTTTTGATTAGAAGATCATGTTAAAGATGATGATCGATGGTTCTAATGTTCTTACACCTCTAATGGGGTTATAACCGAGAGTTCTCATACACTTGTAGTAAATAGACGACTAATAAAACGAACCAACTTAAAGTGATAAAGCAGTCAACCCGAGTCAGACTTTTTAGCCTTGCATATACTCCTATTATACTTGCTAAGTAATGAGTTACTTACACTTGCCAACAATCAACAAAATCCCGGACGGGTAACAGATGGAGCAGTGAATGAGGATCCGATCGCGGACTTTCGGAGGATCTCCCCTACTTCTGAGCTGCGATAAACCAGTCGGCGTCCCTGTGGGATTGAGGCGCCATTCATCTTTAGTTGACAGCTTTAATAAATAGACTTCCGCTGTGTTATTTATGTAAGACTATGTCTTTGTGTTAGACTCTGGATGTAAACTACTTTTATTCGAGCATTGTGTTCTTTGAGATCCATATTTGTAAGCTGTATGTGTTCTGTGGACGTCCTGGGCACACATACGGCCGCATTCAGGTTTTGTGTAAATCTGGGTGTGACATCTGTCCTCCGAAGCGATTCTGAAATCCCTACGGTGAGTTATAGTGAGGGCGGCTATTGCTACTAGATTGCCCCTGAGACTCAAACTTTCGCATCTGCTCACCAAGTTCTTTACGCTTGCTCTCCAAACCAATGGCTTTGTCTAGTAGAATCTGAAAGTTTGGAAAGGTGTGGCTTTGCAATTGGTAGTTGTGGGGACACCTTGTCAGGACGTCCCTTGATCACCCGTATCAGTCCCTAGATCAGTACTGCTGATACGGATCTCAACACAGATTAGTGTCAGAAGCAGTAATAATGTATAAGTTATATAATTACACCGATTTAACTAGCGGAGAGCGGCGGGCACTCATTTCTCCACCGGAGTGGGCTGCAGCACCATATCGCCCTTGAAACCCAAACTTGTACGACAATGAAAGCAAGAGTGAGTATTCGGAGTTGAATACCCAGCAAATCCCACAAATTCAATAATATAATTATATAAATTAAAAGAATATAAATGTTGGTCCTGGAGGGGCATTTCCTCCCTGCCAGTCCCGACACTATATCTAGAACCCAGTCATCGGTGCTCCTGCCGTCCAGGTTCCCCATGCAATAAAGGAAATCTAATCAGTGGGAGCTTTGACCATATCAGCTCTATGCCGAGAGCTGCGGCTATCTAGATATATTCTTCACTCTACAGAGGATGTACTTATCTACCACGCATCCGGTCAGTCCCTACCTTCGTCAAGGAAGGTACTGCCCTACGAGACTCGCGCCCACTGGCGTCTATCGCTAGACTAGCCAATCACTAGCTCTGTCCATGGATGCTGCAGGGGTCTAAATAGGGATCGCATATCTGTCCAGAAAAGGACCTTCCTGGGGTATAGGTGCACCATATATATAAAGGGCATGCATCTGCATCGCCCTTGGGCCCTACCAGCCCTGTCACATGCGACCCGTGCCGACTAGTCTCAGCCCTCTGTCTGGGGCTATCTCCAGCATACCCGTTGCCCATTATGGCCCCTTGGGACAGTTTACTAGCGCTAGCTAGTATGGGGTGTGAGTCAAGGCCTCACATAAATAGGTATTCCCGAAGGCCATACCTTTTTGGCATGCGTGGTTGTACGGGGCATTGGAAAGACTCTCCCATGAACCGGTCCTTAGCTGGATCAGAGTGGCTCCTAGGATAGAATCCCTCCTTGGGATTATCCTTCCACTCCCAATCTTAAAGCATCCTATATCTACAGTGGGGCCAGGCATCCACTCACATGATGCCTTCTCATAGCTTATGCTGCAAGAACGGTAAAGTTTAGTATGTGATATTATTGGTGAGACTTGCCTTCATTGTCGGTCCTTAGTCATCGTTACGCGGGCGTATACCGTATGTTGACCGGGCTGGGCTTCAGGCCTTCTGGAGCATCAGCGTCTCGTCAGGGCCCGGTCATTCTATCGATAAAACACAGGAAAAGAACAATCAGTATAACAGTACACCAATCAATTCGTAAAAGGGAAAAGAAGAATGGAAAGAAAGGCGGGGGATTAAAGGTTTTCCCTAAGGGTTAAAGGCTAGAGATTGGACTAATAACCCATTAATTATATACAATAATTAATGGATTAAAGGATGGAGATTTTGAAGAGAATTATTAAATAATTCCCTGGAAGATGGCTGGAACGGTGATTATCGGTATTTCAGGAATTATATGGACTTTTAAGGAATAAATTCTGAATAACCGATATGGATTTCTAGAGAATCCTTATCTGTTCTTTGGGAAGCATGATGGCTAGGATTGATACCTAGAGGTTTACGGACGGTTGGTATGGCGACGGGGTTTTAGACGGGGTTAGGGCTTATACGGGCAGCGTAACGGCGGGGTTATGGGTGGTTTAATGGCTAGGCTAGGCTTAAGATATAAATATTAGGGAGACAAGCATATGGAAATGCTTAGAATAATCCTAGTATTTTTGGAAATTATCTGGGTATTTATCGGGCTAAGATATGGAAAAGGGGATTTTCTGGGTACACTTAGGAAGGCTTTCTATTGGTTAGAAACTGGCTTAATTGGATTTAAGCTCTAATGACTAGCTAAAAAGGATTGGATGGCACTAATAGGCTTAGGAATATTCCTAGTATTTTTGGGGAATTATTGGAAGTGAGGAAGGGCTCTAACTACACTTGTGAGCTAGGGCTGACGTGGCGGGGGCGGGGTCCGGCTTCGGCACTGTTCCGTGGGCCAGCGTCGTGGGCGTGGTGGACCGCGTGCCGCTGGGCCGACGGTCCAGTGGACTGCGTCCACCAAGCCAGCGCGGCCACTGCGCTGTGGACCGGCCGTGGGCTGCGCACGGGTCGGCGGTCCACGTGGACCGGGTGCACCGAGTCGCTGGGGCGGAGGCAGCGGACGGCGGGGCACGACGGCGTTATTAGCCGGGCCCACCTGTCAGATTAATGGTGAGAGAGAGAGGAGACGGCGGTGGACGGCGGCGTGCCGCTTCGGGGGGGAGAGGGCGGCGACGGGTTGCGGCGGCGCACAGAGGAAAGAGCAGGGGAGGGGGGAAGGGGATGGATGACGTCGGCATGACGTCATCCCGGCGAGGCGTGGGCCGTGCGGGCGTCCGGCCGGGGAGGCGGACTGGGCCGCGGCCTGCTGGGCCGAGCGGGGGAGGGGGAAGGCAGTGGGCCAAAGGGGGTGGGTCGGGCCGGCGCGGAGGAAGGGGAGAAGGCGGCCGGGAAGGACGGATCGAGGGGGTTTAGTGGACTTCAGCTGGAAAGATGTTGGGACTGAAATCGGGATTCCGCCTCAATAACGTTTAGACACCCTTTCTATTTATTTGGAGGGGTTTTTGGGAAGAGTTTGAATTCAAATTTGAACCAAATCTTTTCTAGTTTAATTCTAGGGTTTTAAAGACTTATTTTAGTGCTCGAGTTGTGGAACATCCCTTTTATTTTCCCGTAGTTATTTCTAGTTTGTTATCCAATATGTATTCCTTAAATCTATAATTACTCTAATAAATCTAGTATTTAACCAATTAGTTCCTAAATTAATTCTACTAAATTTGGAGGGTGTTACAGATCTACCCCACTTAAGGAAATCTCGTCCCGAGATTTAGGGCTAGAAAGAAGGTCTAGGGTTTTCGCTAGCTTTCTCCTAATTTACAGTAATGATAAGGATTTACAGTATTTATTAAAAGGATTTCTTCTCCCTTTTAATTTTAGGAATTCTTCTCTTTGTAATATACCTGTCTCTATTGTTGTTGACCTTTGTTTCCTTTACTCCCAAATGTATCCAATTAATTACTGCCACACCTGGGGTGACTTGATGAAATACTTTTCCTGAGTTGTTTTAATCCTCAAGTTCTTGAGGTCAAGTACCTTTTCCTGTGTTTGGGTTACTACCCCACTTAAAAGGATCAACTCAGGATTTCCTTTGATCTTATTCCGAGATTCTCCTTCCGAATGGATTTCTCAAATTTGTTTTCCAAAGGGAGACCTCGGATTTTTCATATCTTCTTAGGGTTCCTGTCTAGACTTCTTATCCAAGTTTTTCCTTTACTTGGATGAATTCATGCTCGATCTTACTACTCCTTTGAATGTCCTATTCTTGATCATTCAACTATCTTTGTCGTAGCTTTCTTCTTGATAACCTTACTTCACATAGGGTGGTTAGGCTCGGGGAAGGTTATAGCTAGGGTTACAAGGAATATGGTAATTGGTTCGAGGTTACCAGATGGGGAAAAAGGAATATAGGGTAAGAAACTTGGGTGACCACTTCTTACCAGAAATTGGTATGGTGATTCTTCTAGATTGAGAAGTGTCTCCTCTTGGAATGGACAAGTGGTTGTGGACCTTGGGTTGGCGGGTTTGCTAACCATTCTTAGTGGAATTTGGTTTCCAAATTTGTGTGGTGATTCTTCTGCCAAATCACCTAATTATTCCACTAAGAGTCCTTCCTTATGTTTCTTCTACCTGGAGAAGGTTATCTTGGACTCCCTAGGGAAGTTACTAAGATTGGGTGGTTTGTTTCGGGGATGTCAGGCTGGAATGGTTGCTCTAAGGAGATGAGCCTGGTTTATCCATTACTTTTCACAGGGTATGATGGGAGGGTTCTATTGGGTACTTGAAAGTTTGTCTCCTTTCGGAGTGTAGTGATCATGGCTAATCTTAGGGTTATTTGGCCATGACTTCGGACCATAGTGATTAAGAGAGGATGATTAGATGGTGGCAGTCGCCGGAGATGGTGATGGGACGATTTTCAGGGATGGTTAGGGAGTTCTTGGCTAGGGAGGTAAAAGGATAGGATTGAGGAGCATTTTTCTTAAAGAAACTTGCATGCCTCAGTGATCTACGAAAGCTAAGGTAGCTTTTCTGGTAGGAAGGAGGGTTTCCTGGTTTAGGGTGGTTGCTCTAAAGGAATGATCTTGGTTGACCATTTCTTTTGAGGAGATATGGGAGGGTGATTCTAGGGAGTGGCCGGAGGTGTGTCTTTATTTGGAAGGAGAGGATGGTTATGGTCAGATTCTGTGGTTTTGAGTATAACCTAAGTAGTTATCCTCAGTGACGGGTAGGGGATGATCGAACGATGATGGTTGGGTGGAGTTGTGATGGAGTAATATTCCGGGAGTGGTTATGAAATCCTGGTAGGTAGATTATGTTTGAGGGGCAGGCTTAGAAAAGCTTGCATGCCTCAATGATCTGTCAGGAAACAAGATGATTCCCTGGTAGGGAAAGATTGTGGGTTCTTGTGGTGGCTATGGTATTTTGGCAGACTATTGGTTTAGTTATGAATAAATGAAGGTGGGTTTCTCGAAATATTTTGGAAGGGAGTATATGTAATGGAGGGTGAGGTCGAGGTGGTGGATATTTCGTTTAGGATTTCGTGGGAATAGACAGAGACAGGGATTATGGATGGTTGACTCGTCTAGGAGATGATGGGTTGGAAGGGAAACGTTTACTAGAGAGAGGAATGTAGATATATTGACTTGTCTAGTACTGTCGGTGTGGCGGAAAGTGGGTGGAGGTTTCTCGGGGAAGTTGCATGGCGCGGTCTGATTGAAAAGAATTGTCGACGTACTTGAGGCGTCGGCGTTTTTAATTTGCGAGGGAGTGGATTTAGCTGGTTCTCGGGTGAGAGAAGATTGAATTTCCAGAGAGGGTTATTGAGGACTTGGTAGGAGTGAGCGGTGGTTAAAGGGACCTGGTTTCATCAAGAATTCGATTGTCTTGAAGGGTAGGCGAAGGTTTGGTTATTCCTGTGAGAATCTTCGTGAAAGTTGACTTGGTGAGAACGGTATTGAGATTCTCAAGGTACAGTGTTGAGGAACAGGATTTTCTAAAAGCTGAGGGGAATCAAAGGAGAGTTGGTGTCAGGAATGACAGGGATTTCGGGGACATGTTAATATCGTCAGTCCTGATTCAGAAATAGTGTTGGCCAATCCAGAGATACTTATGGTGGATGGGATTGGCCTTGGTACGGATAGGGATAGATGTTTATTTCTTGGCTGAGGGTTCAGGGATTATAGGATCTACGGGTTGGGGTTTCTAACGAGATCCTTATATCTTCCTTATTGGTTTCCTCAACTTTCGCGGATTTCTGCTCCAAGATTTACTCAGGGATTCAATTCTTGTCACACTCGTAGTATAAACTTGGTTTACACTATTCCTGTGATTATTCTGTATTTCCCTAGGATCTGTACGTTGTGGTTCACATTAACCGACTTCTTGCGGTTTTTAGACTTCCTACGGTTTTCCGAGTATCATGTCTCGATGATTTCGAATCTACCCCGCTTAAGAGGATTTGATCCCGTATTCCGTATCAGACATGTAGAATTATTTTTTGAAAACTTCCTTCATTTCTGAACCTCTGCTTGAACTGATGACGCTAGAGGGACAAGAGCTACAGATAATCCTTAGGTTTTAAGGAAAGAGTGGATCTATCCACGCATTTCTACAATCAACTACCAATCAAATCCATATCTACTGTATGGAAAGGAGGAAACTATTATCCGGGGCTTAATCAAACATTATTCAATCAAAAGTACGTTACTATAAAGTCGTAGGCTTATTTCCTATAGAAAACTCATTTTTATTTCAACTCGATTTCTAGTTACTCCGGCTGCAATTGCTTCTTGGCAAACTTTCATCTTATAGTTTCCATGTTACGGATCATCTTCCAAACTTCATTCTCATGATCCATACCTATTAGAGTAACATTTGGAGTTAAGCATGAGATAAGGGGAATTCAGGGCACGAAATAAGGATTTTTGAGAAATTTTGAAAAAAAAATGAGAAGAATAGAAGGCTTGAGGCTTCCTAATGCGTGTGGGCTGTTTTATATGGTGTTAAGAATTTATTTACGGCTCTGATACCACCCTGTGGGGACCCCTTGTCAGGACGTCCCTTGATCACCCGTATCAGTCGCTGGATCAGTACGCTGATACGGATCTCAATGCAGATTAGTGTCAGAAGCAGTAAATAACGTATAAGTAAAATAATTACACTGATTTTAACTAGCGTAGAGCGGCGGGCACTCATTTCTCCACCGGAGTGGGATGCATCACCATATCGCCCTGGAAACCTAAACTTGTACGACAATGAAAGCAAGAGTGAGTATTCGGAGTTGAATACCCAGCAAATCCCACAAATTCAATAATATAATTATACAAATTAAAAGAATATAAATGTTGGGCCTGGAGGGGCATTTCCTCCCTGCCAGTCCCGACACTATATCCAGAACCCAGTCATCAGCGCTCCTGCCGTCCAGGTTCCCCATGCAATAAAGGAAATCTAATCAGTGGGAGCTTTGACCATATCAGCTCTATGCCGAGAGCTGCGGCTATCCAGATAGATTCTTCACTCTCCAGAGGTTGTACTTATCTACCACGCATCCGGTCAGTCCCTACCTTCGTCAAGGCAGGTACTGCCCTACGAGACTCGTGCCCACTAGGCGTCTATCGGTAGACAGCCAATCACTAGCTCTGTCCACGGTGCTGCTGGGGCCTGAACAGGGATCGCATATCTTTCCACAAATGGACCTTCCCGGGGTATAGTTGCACCATATATATAAAGGGCATGCTTCAGCATCGCCCTTGGGCCCTACCAGCCCTGTCACATGCGACCCGTGCCGACCAGTCCCAGCCCTCTGTCTGGGCTGTCTCCAGCATACCCGTTGCCCGTCGTGGCCCTTGGGATAGTTTACTAGCGCTAGCTAGTGGGGTGTGAGTCAAGGCCTCACATAAATAGGTATTCCCGAAGGCCATACCTTTTGGCATGCGTGGTTGTACGGGGCATTGGAAAGACTCTCCCATGAAATGGTCCTTAGCTGGATCAGAGTGGCTCTTAGGATAGAATCCCCTCCTTGGGATCATCCTTCCACTCCCAATCTTAAAGCATCCTATATCTACAGCGGGGCCGGGCATCCACTCACATGATGCCTTCTCATAGCTTATGCTGCAAGAACGGTAAAGTTTAGTATGTGATAATATTGGTGAGACTTGCCTTCATTGTCGGTCCTTAGACGTCCTTACGCGGGTGTATACCGTATGTTGACCGGGCTGGGCTTCAGGCCTTCTGGAGCTTCAGCGTCTCGTCAGGGCCCGGTCATGCTATCGATAAAACACAGGAAAATAACAATCAGTATAACAGTACACCAATCAATTCGTAAAAGGGAAAAGAAGAATGGAAAGAAAGGCAGGGGATTAAAGGTTTTCCCTAAGGGTTAATGGCTAGAGATTGGACTAATAACCCATTAATTATATACAATAATTAATGGATTAAAGGATGGAGATTTTGAAGAGAATTATTAAATAATTCCCTGGAAGATGGCTGGAACGATGATTATCGGTATTTCGGGAATTATATGGACTTTTAAGGAATAAATTTCAAATAACCGATATGGATTTCTAGATAATCCTTATCTGTTCTTTGGGCAGCATGATGGCTAGGATTGATACCTAGAGGTTTACGGACGGTTGGTACGGCGACGGGGTTTTAGACGGGGTTAGGGCTTATACGGGCGGCATAACGGCGGGGTTGTGGGTGGTTTAATGGCTAGGCTAGGCTTTGGATATAAATATTAGGGAGACAAGAATATGGAAATGCTTAGAATAATCCCTAGTATTTATGGGAATTATCTGGGGATTTATCGGTGTAAGATATGGAAAAGGGGATTTTCCGGGTACACTGAGGAAGGCTTTCTATTGGTTAGAAACTGGCTTAATTGGATTTGGGATCTAATGACTTGCTAAAAAGGATTGGATGGCACTAATAGGCTTAGGAATATTCCTAGTATTTTTGGGTATTTTTGGGGAATTTTTGGAAGTGAGGAAGGGCTCTAACTACACTTGTGTGTACACTTACCGGGGTGTACCTAGCAATTAGCTAGGGCTAACGTGGTGGGGGTGGGGTCCGGCTTCGGCACTGTTCCGTGGGCCGGCGTCGTTGGCGCGGTGGACCGCGTGCCGCTGGGCCAACGGTCCAGTGGACTGCGTCCACCCAGCCAGCGCGGCCACTGCGCTGTGGACCGGCCGTGGACCGAGGCGCGCACGGGGTCGGCGGGCCGCGTGGGCTGGGTGCACCGAGCCGCTGCGGCAGAGGGAGCGAACGGTGAGGCACGACGGCGTTAGCAGCTGGGCCCGCCTGTTGGATTAATGCTGAGAGAGAGGAGACGGCGGGGCGACGGCGGTGGACGGCGGCATGCCTGCTTCGGGGGGAGAGGGCGGCGCCACCGCGGGCACCATTCGCTCCGCCGCGAAGGCTTGCCAGAGCAGCGCTGGGACGGCGTTGTAGCTCGCCGCCAGCCCTGCGGTTTGCGCCAGGTGAGAGCGGAGACCGCGGCGAGCACGTTGGTGCTCAGTGGGAGGGCAGAGGGGCGGTGGAGCAGCGTGGCCGTGCTCGGGGCAAAAAAAGAGAGGAAGTTTCACTTGGCCGTACTTGTGACGCGAGAAGGGAAGGGCGAGGTCCTCCTTTTATAGGCGGCTGGGGGTGGCCGGGGTCACCGGAGGATGCCATGTCGTGCGGAAGGGGGAAAAGCGGCCGGCGGGGCGGAGACGCGTGGCGCAGGGGATGGCGTCACAGCGGCGGCGGCGGCCTCAACTCCGGTCGTCTGGAGGGTGGTCGGCACCGCACCCGGGTCGTGGTAGAGGGCGGACGTGCCGACACGCGGCGCGTGCGTACCCCGGGGCGGCATAGTGGCAATGGGGCGCGGATCGGGCAGCGGCGAAGGGTTGCGGCGGCGCGCGGAGGAAAGAGCAGGGGAGGGGGGAAGGGGGTGGATGATGTCGGCATGATGTCATCCCGGCGAGGCATGGGCCGCGCGCAGGGCGAACGGGGGTGCAGCCGGGGAGGTGTACTAGGCCGAGCGGGGGAGGGAGAAGGCGTGGGCCGAAGGGGGTGGGTCGGGCCGGCGCGGAGGAAGGGGAGAAGGCGGCCGGGCAGGAGGGTTCGAGGGGGTTTAGTGGACTTCAGCCGGAAAGATGTTGGGCTGAAATCGGGATTCCGATGCAATAACGTTTAGACACCTTTTGTATTTATTTGGAGGGTTTTTTTGGAAGAGTTTGAATTAAAATTTGAACCAAATCTTTTCTAGTTTAATTCTAGGGTTTTAGAGACTTATTTTAGTGCTCGAGTTGTGGAACATCCCTTTTATTTTCCCATAGTTATTTATAGTTTGTTATCCATATTTATTCCTTAAATCTATAATTACCTAATAAATCTAGTGTTTAACCAATTAGTTCCTAAATTAATTCTACAAAATTTGGAGGGTGTTACAGTAGTTGAGCGGCCCTATCATACCATTCAGGAAACGCTCTTGCCTCTTCTCATTAGTGTCAACTTCATTTGGTGAATAGCGAGACAATTGAGTGAATTTATCCCGATACTCACTAACAGTCATGTTACCCTGAGTCAAGGCTAGAAATTTCCTCTGCTTGATCTTCATCACACCAGCTGGGATGTGGTATGTGCGGAAACCAGTCCTGAATTCTTCCCAAGTGATGGTGTCGGGAGTAGCATGTGCAGTAGTGAAAGCATCCCACCAGTCAGATGCAGATCCTTCCAAATGACCCGAAGCATACAAAACCTTCTCACGATCGGTGCACTATGTCTATTCCAGCTTCTTGGTGATGATTTTTAGCCAGTCATCAGCATCCAAGGGATCAGATGAGTGAGAATAAGTGGGAGGGTGATGACTCATAAATTCCCGGTGCTTGTCTCTGGGTGGTGGTGGCGGCGGTGGTGCATTTGGTGGCTGCAGGTTCTGCTGAGTTTGCAAATTCTGAACAACAGCAGTGAGGTTCTGCAACAGTGCTGCCTGGTTTGCAAAGAAATGTTCCATGGCTGGATCTGATTGGAGAGGCGGTGCTTGATGATTCGGTGGAGATGGCAGTGCTGGAATCTACTGGTTGATTATATGTGCACGCCTTTGACTTGGAACGTCTTGTCCTCCTCCAGACCTGGTGTTCACCATCTGATTTGTTAGAAACATAAGACTCAGATCGGTGTGGACAAAGGGTAAAGTAGCATAAGTAATCAAAGTTTGAAAGATTGACAGATGTTCAGATTGTACAGATTCTGTCTTCCACACTAGATCGGTTGTAACTCTTAGACAGTATATCTAAAAATCGTGTATTTTGGACAGGAGATAGTCCACGAAATTCTGAAACTAACCCAAGTCGAGTCACCTCAATACAATATCTGTAACTCGAGATATAAAATAAAGAAGCTGACTGTGTCAGGCTGTTAAGACAGATTCAGATTACTGTAAAGACAGGTGCATAGCTCACGAACCGACAGTCCTCAAATCTTGATATTTTACCAGAAAATAACTTATTAAATTATTATTCCAACCCAATTGGTTTCATGTCGATCGGGGTTCAGGAACGTCGGGTAAAAATCAAACAGTGCTGCTGTGTCTGAGTAGTGACGTGAACAGAATTGCATCGTGCTAGAAAGATAAAAGAAAAGGGGCTAAGATTTAAACTTAAAGAGACTTAACTTATTTTATTTCATGATGCATTTGCGGCCATCACACCACAAAACATCTCAGTCATTACAAAACTCCAAATAAGCACTTGTTCAAACAGCAAACATTAAAACATCGCACGTCCTCGCAGGAACGTTTCTAACGAGACGACTTATTTAGATAGCTAAGCTAGGAGCCTAGCCTAGGATGTCGGTGATAGAACCAGGAGTGCCATAGCGAAGCCTCTTGCGGGTGGCGAAGCAGCGGGGCAGGGAATATCCTCCTCTACGCTCTCGGATGGCTCCAGTCCGGCAAGTTGCGCCTCCAGCTACGCAATCTTGGCATTGGCTTTCTGCAACTGGTCATGGGTATGGGCAAGCTCCGCGGTGGCTCCGTCTAGGTTGGTGTTCAAAGAAGCGGTCACACGAGTGAGGATATTTATGCGGTCTTCTTCAACTTCTCCCATCATCACGTTAGTTTGCTCAGTGCCCCTGGGACGACGAGGAAGGTGACGGAAGTCGGTGATGCTCAGCTGTAGACGATGCGTGTAGCAGATGGACCACAGGGCCCGCCTGGCGGCTTCGCTGATGGAAGCGGCGTAGGTACCATGGGGCGTATTGGAGTCGTGCGCTCCCAGATGTGGACAGCGGGTGAAGTAGTAGTCGTCGAGTACGGGGTCAGAGACGCGCTGGGTAACGTAGAGCGGCCTCACTGGTGCTGCCCAACTCATGTAGCACTTCCTCGAAGCAGAGCGAAGAAGTAGCCATGCTCGTCCACCGAGGTGATAACCTCGCAAGTTGTCTCCATCTCCTGAGGATCATCACCCTGATTGCCATTAGCATCATTGTTGTTGTCGGGGGCGATCGTTGTTGTGGTCATCCTTATTGTTGAGTCACCATCATCATCTCCGTCTTCATCTTCATCCTCACCATCGCTATCATCTCCAGAATCATCCGGATCTCCTCCAGCGGCAGCAGGTGCTGGAGCATTTGCACCAGGAGCAGCAGGTGGTGCTGGTGCTTCTTCAGCTGCTAGCGTGGGTGATGCTGGAGCTAGTGTTGGCGATGCGACTGGGGTCACCAGCTGTCCGTCGGGTCCCGTCTCCATAATGCGACCATCCTCCATCTCAACGTAGAAGTACATCTCCGCTGGTTCCTACTCCACGGGAGAAGCAGGAGGAGCTGGCTGAGGAGGGGTGATGCGAACCTGACATCCTCCAGTGCTTTTTCGAGCAGTCTTCTTAGTCCTTTCCATCTGACAGATTAAGAAGCAAACTCAGAAATAACTTGAAACAAGAGATACAAATAAATGAAATAAAGTAGATTTTTATGCGGAAATAAGGAAATGTTTTTGTAGCTGATTGGCTTGCTAGATCATGAATCCTTACTTCGACCATTTCTATCTAGGCTAGCGTCCTGCAGTCAACACAGCTTTGATACCACTTCTGTCACACCCGATTTTGAGGACAAAACCGAATGCATAGCATATGTGCGCCAGGATCCATTTACACACATATGTTGACGTCATAAGTGAAAATATCATAAGACAGTGTTCAAAATGTAAGAATAGATAGAGTAACTTTATTACACTCTCATGGTAGACTCGAAGGTCTTAATCGTTTAACGATAACTTAAAACGTAAACTGCAGCAAACTTCTTCCACAGGCACTTGACTGGTGAACGCATGCCTTAGAACTCCTCAAAGTCATCGAAGAATTCTCCATCATCAAACTCTTCTGAACAGCAGTTTGAGCAAGGGTGAGTACATGAAGGACCGAAACGGCGACCAGAGAGGGGGGGGGAGTGAATGGGAGCCGATAAAAATTCTTTCCAACCAATCCGGCTATTCTCCCAAAACAACTCCGACGCCTCCGAAGGCGATCTTGCCAAGATCACGTAGCCACTGTCAAGCTACTGACCCTAGGAACAAGAAACACGCAGCAGAACTCGAATCGATCGAAACGAATACAAAACGAACCGAAACAAGACTCGATTCAACACACCCAGGGGGGCGGTTAAACCGGGTCAGGGGGGCGGTTAAACCGCCCTGGCCTGGGAACCTCGGGAAAAAGTCAAATCGAAAGTGGATCTCCCAAGCCGCTTGAGCTCTTGAGGCGAGATTTTGGTCAGATGATTTAGACCTCCAGTGGAGTGTTTTCCCAAAAGATCTCGGCCTCTAACTCGCTAGAACTCCCGGAATCTCAAATCTAAGGAAGAACACCATGACCTCGAGTTCATCCCAAAAACTTCAAATCCAAAGCGATTCCCGGCATTTGGGGGCAAGAGATCACCAGCAAAAGAGGCACAAGGCACTCATACGTGAATCCCCCAAAGAAATCCGAGAGAAAACGCCCTAGGAGTGAAGAACGAAAATCCCCCAAAAATAGCTCCGAAAATACCTCCGAAAATAGAAAAAGAGAAGGGAGCTCGTGGATTCAAATCATGGCACAAAGATGAGAAGCACAAACTCAATCACCAAACCATGAATTCACCTATACAAACTAGGAATGATTCGAAATAGTTCTAGGTGGAGGGGATGAAGGGCAAACTAGTTCAAAGGAGAAAACCAAAGAGAACTAAAGAGATAACTAGAAGAGATGGCAGCCACCATGCCCTAGGGGCCTATTAGTAGTCCAAGTGGTGGTGCTCTAAAGACTAAACTACCCCTAAGTGATACATACCCCTCAAGGGCAAATTTGACATTTGGTTTCAGATATTTTTCGGCTGGGACACCTTCCACCACAAGCCAGCTCCCTCCGACGCAAGCCTTGCAGTCTCGCCGTGTGTCCTCCGGATCGAAGCTCCTCGATGCCATTTTTGGGCCGGCCTAGGGGGAGGCGGTTAAACCGCCCCTGGCAGCCACACTTGGCCCAGCGGCCCAAACTCGCCTCGTCGAGTCCTCGGCCATGGTTTTGAGGCCCAAACCAAGGGGAACCATCCACCGATGATTTTGTGGCCAAATCACCAAACCCCGCGTACAAGCTTCGGTCGTTAGCCGCCACCTTGCACCGGCTTCACGTCCGCGTACGAGCTTCGGTTGTGAGCCGCTACCTCGCACCGGAACCACGTCCCCTTGCTCGTTCTTGCCAGCATGTGAACCGCACTTGATCCATCCGGCCACCGGGTCCCTCGAACCAGCCTACTTGTCTCTCCGCTCCTCGGAGGCCGCCATGGCTAAGACCTTTCGCGCCTATTCTTCACCTGCACCAATGCAACCAAGCTGCATTCTACACCTGCAATACTTGAGCCAAGGGAACGTCAATCCACACCACGTTGTCAATCACTCATCACACCAGGAAGCGACCATCCACCGGTCCTCGGACACACCGGGTCCTCATCTCCCCTTGATGAGTGCATTGACAACACACACATAGTAACCAATGATATAAAGAAAATATAAAAGAAATCGAAAACAAGACTCAAGCAAGTGACTAAAAGCAAGAACAAGCCGAGAACAAAGTCACTTTCGCAAGAGAAAGCTCCAGAAATGCCGACCCTTCAAGAAGAAGCGAAAGGGCTCAACACCATCGGCAAAAGAGCAAAAATACAAAGCACCAATCACAAATCTCAAAACCTCCAAATCACTTTTCAGGACATACAAGGCACTCCCACTGCAAAGATGCAACTCCCCCTGAACAAGTAAACTTGTGCGTGCGAAAAACACTCAAGAATGGCTCAAATCTCCACAACACTTGTGCACACTGCTAGTTTTGGGTAGAAACATGGGCAAGCTCAATATCTCCTTTCTCCACATGATCTCTCAGAAAGTGGTATCTCACTTCTATGTGTTTGGTTTTGGAATGAAGCACGGGATTTTTGGCTACGTTGATGGCACTGGTGCTATCACAAAGAAGTGGAACATGGGACATGTCTAAGCCAAAGTCTCTCAAGGTGTAGGTGATCCAAAGCAACTGAGAACAACAGCTAGCAGCAGCAACATGCTCGGCCTCTGTGGTGGATTGGGCTACACTAGACTGCTTGCGAGAAGACCAAGACACAAGAGACGAACCAAGAAACTGACACTGACCAGAAGTAGACTTGCGATCAACACGACACCCAGCAAAATCCACATCAGAAAAACCATGAAGTGCAAGTGTGGAATCAGCAGAGTACCAAAGACCCAGCTCAGGAATAAACTTGAGATACCTGAAAATCCGCTTGACGGCCTGACGATGTGAAGTCCTCGGTGAAGCCTGAAAACGAGCGCACAGACACACGCTGAACTGTATGTCCGGCCTCGTCGCCGTCAAGTAGAGAAGGGAGCCGATCATGCTCCGGTACTCCTTCTGGTCCACTGGTTCTCCGTCCTCATCCGCATCCAAAGCTGTAGTCGTACTCATCGGCGTAGTCATCGGCTTGGAGTCGCTCATGTCGAATTTCTTGAGAATGTCCTTGGTGTACTTGCTTTGGTGCACGAACGTCCCATCCTTGGTTTGCTTGATCTGTAGCCCGAGAAAGAACTGCAACTCTCCCATCATCGACATCTCAAATTCCCTGCTCATATCGTCTGCAAACTTGGCAACAAGATCGTGAGAAGAGCCACCAAAAATGATATCATCCACGTAAATCTGAACGATTAAAAGATCATTGCCATTTCTCAACAAGAAGAGCGTCTTATCAACCTTTCCCATCACAAACCCCTTGCTAAGCAAGAACCCCCTCAACCTTCCATACCACGCTCTGGGTGCTTGCTTTAGGCCATATAAAGCTCGGTGGAGTTTGTACACTCGGTGTGGGTATCTCTCACTCTCAAAACCGGGGGCTGCCTCACATACACTTCTTCCTCGATCACCCCATTCAAGAAGGCACTCTTCACATCCATTTGGTACAATTTGAACCCTTTAGCAACTGCAAATGCTAGAAGAATCTGAATTGCCTCCAAACGGGCAACAGGAGCAAATGTCTCCTCATAATCTATCCCCTCCTGCTGCGAAAACCCCTGAGCAACCAACCTCGCTTTGTTTCTCACAATCTCACCACCCTCATCCCTCTTGTTTTTGAAAACCCACTTGGTTCCTATAGGATGGCAATTTGGAGGTGGTTCAACTAACTCCCACACCTGGTTTCTCTCAAAGTTTTCAAGCTCTTCATGCATGGCATTGACCCAATCAGAATCAGATAAAGCGTGTCCAACATTTTTGGGCTCGAAAGACTGCAACAAAAGCAGAATGAGCGAAATGAGAGATGTTCTGTGACCTCGACCGTGTAGTACGTTCATCCAAGTTCCCGATGATCTTCGAAGGTGGATGATCCCTTTGTACCAGCTGGGGAGCTTCTCGCCTCGAGATTGCCTCCCCCTCAACATCAGCTTCCACTTGAACTCGATCATGTGCGCGACTCGACGAAGGTGTAGCAGTGGGGCCGTCGTCGAACGTCGTAGTAGTAGTGGAAGTAGAAGGTACACGATCTCCAGACGGTGCATGAATCTCCTCATCATCTTCCTCATCAAGCTGTTCTTCCTCAAAGATGGACTGTCCCAACTCATCATCACCTGCACACTCAAAGACAGAAGAGCTACATGGAATGGTCTCGTCGAAGGTGACTTCGCAAGTCTCCATGATTTGGTTAGTCTCAAGATTGAGCACACGATATGCTCGAGAATGATTAGCATAACCAAGAAAAATTCCATCCATCGAACGAGACTCAAACTTGTCCAAATTTCCTTTCTTCAGAATGAAACACTTGCAACCAAAAACCCGAAAGTGACTCACACGGGGGGAACGGCCATGGAAAAGCTCATAGCAAGTTTTCTTCTTGAAAGCATGAAGGAAAATCCGATTTGAAACATAACAAGCTGTGTTCACTGCCTCAGCCCAATATTTCCTAGGAGTCCTATGCTCATCTAGCATCGTCCTAGCCATCTCACAAAGCGTCCGATTCTTCCTTTCAACAACTCCATTTTGGCAAGCAACATATGGCGAAGAGTATTGATGTTCGAGACCAAGATCACGACAAAAGGCATCAAAACGAGTGTTCTTAAATTCCGTACCATTGTCACTGCGTATAGCTCTCATGGCACCACCATTACTCTCGTTTTTCAACCTCAAAATCAGATCTCGAACAAAATCAAATGTCTCATCCTTCGACGCCAAAAAGAACACCCAAGCATACCGAGAAAAATCATCCACAACCACAAGAACATACCACTTCCCACCAACTGAACGAACGCGAGCGGGACCAACCAAGTCCATATGCAAAAGCTCCCCTGGACGCTCAGTCATAACATCTGTCAAAGGTGGATGGGAAGCAGCAACCATTTTACCATGCCTGCAAGGTGCACAAACCAAATCTTTCTCGAACTTGAGCTTGGGCAATCCTCGGATAAGGTCAAGAGCACTCAAGCGTGTGAGTAAATCAAAGCTCACATGACCCAATCTCCTATGCCACTTCCAAAGCTCAGAAGAGGTACCAGCGATCAAACACCGAGAAGGACCAAAAGATCGAGAAAAATCAGCACGAAAAATCTGTCCCTCGGGAATGATCATACACACAAGGTCACCTCGAGAATCAAGAATTCGAGAATCACCACTCTTAAACCGAACCTCATATCCATCATCAAGAAGCTGAGAGACTGAAAGCAAATTAAAACCAAGATTCTTGACAAGAGCAACCCGCTTCAACATAAAATTGTCACTCACCTGAATAGCAACCTCGGACAACACTCGACCTCTACCCTTATCCCCGAAAGTGATGTACTGCCTGGACACCACCGGGGTGAGACTGGAGAACCACTTCCTATTACCTGTCATATGTCTCGAACAGCCAGAATCCATCAACCAAAAGTTCTCCAAGCCTCCCACCTGCACAATCAAAAGCGAGAACGAGAATGAGCGAATGACTCGACACTGGGGTTAGCACAAAACGAGTCAAACCAGTGTCGGGCCATCTGCTCAAAAGAGGGGTTAGCAAAATCAACTCTACCACGTGAAACCCTCTCGTCTCTCACCATCGGACCTCTAGCACCACGCGGGGGAAAACGTGGCCTAGACTCTCTCCTCGCCTCGAAGCTACGGTCGAACCTCCCTGAACCAAACTGACCACGAACCGGAGGCCGCCTAGCAAACTCACGACTGGCTGGAACACCACGACTGCCAACGAAGGAACTGTGCGCACAAAGGCCTCTCCTCTAGGCAGGGGTGAACGAGACACAGGGACACTACGGGAAGAGTAGTACCTGTCCCTGTTCCCCATCTCCTTCTCTCTTCTCACCTCCCTCTTCTTCCTCCAGCAGAACTCCTCAAGGTGTCCATCCCTTCCACAATGCTCACAATGGAAGCGGACTGGTTTTGGCTTTGGGGTTTCTCTCGGCTGGTAAACCCCACTCCTCACAAAGGTCACTCTCCTCTGGAAGTTGTCTGTCTTTGGTGGAAACTTGGGAGGATCTGGAGTGGTGTCAAGCTTGTTTAGCAGGTGGTTGGGTTTGGGTGTGAAGGTGTTCTTGAGAATGGCTTTCGGTGGGTTTGTGGGAATGTTTGTGGTGGAGTTTTCAGGCTCTCTCTCTTTCTCACAACTACTCTCACCAACTTTCTCAGAACCCAGACCACGACCATCAGCTCTCTTAAAACCAGCAATCAACATCTTAAGCTGAGGCTCGCGACCCGACAACCAACCCAAACACTGTCGCAACTCATCATTCTCATCTTGCAAGCGATTAACACATTGTTCTAGCTCAACATTCTTCAAAGCGACAACATCACAAGCAGAACAAGAATTTGCAATAGGAGATTTCAATTGAGCTTCAAGCGAACTGATCATGGTACGAGATTCAAGCAACTGATCATGTAAAACAGGACAAGAAGTACAAGCACCTAGCAAAGATGATCTAGACTTCAACTCAGCAAGCTCAACCCTAGCACCTTCTAGTTCATCTAAGCAAGTCATGTGCTTCTCCTTAAGAACAACCAAATCAGCAAGATGCACATCACAGAACGAGCATTCAATTTCATCAGACACAAGAGGAGCATCTTTCAACACAGCAATCTCTGACTCAAGCTTAGCTGCTCTCTCCCTAGACTCGCAAAGCAAAGACTCAAACTCCATCGCCTTCTTTCCAGTCTCAGAAAGTAAGGCCTCGAGCTCAGCTACTCTCTCCTTCGACTCTCCTAGCAAAGACCTAAACTCTCTCTTCTCCTTTTTGGTCTTCCTAAGCACATCATCACGGTTATCGACCAACTCCTCTAGTCTAGCAATTTCCTTACGCAAAGAGGTGGGATCGGTCAATACCTCATCCTCGGAGTCAGAGTCGGAGTCATCCTTGCTCTTCACGGAGTCGTGCGCCATGGTGCAGTAGTCGACGGCGGCGAAGGAGATGCCGTTGAAGTTGCGGTTCAAGTTCTTCTTCTCCTTGCGGTGGCCGCGGTCTTCATCTTCGCTGCTTGAGCTTGACGACGTGTTGGTGGAGCTTGTGTCGATGTCGCTTGCATCTGCCACCATCGCTCGAGATCGGTTCTTCTTGTGTCCACCGTGCTTGTTCTTCGACCTTCTCTCTTCCTTGTTCTTGTGCTTGGAGCGGTACTCGTCCTTGGGACGGTGCTTGTGGTCGTCTCGCGGGCGGTGCTTGCGGTTGTAGTCATTCTTGATCTCCTCGGGGCACTCGGCGATGAAGTGGCCCATCTTCCCGCATCTGTAGCACGTACTCCCGGCACGCCTCGAACCCTTTCGGTTCTGGTACATCCGCTCGAACCTCCTCGTGAGCAACGCGAGATCGTCCTCGCTCAGCACCTCATATTCCTCATCTGGAAGAGACACAAGAGAAGACAAAGCAAAGTGTCTGGGAGTGTTAGCATGTCCATATCCAGAGCCACCGACTAGAGCCAGACTATGGGGATCAGTCGGACTCTTAGCCTTGGCAAGCAGCTGTCTGTCAACCTCAGAAGACTTCAACTTCGAGAAAAGCTCATCAACAGACAAAGTTTCATAGTTTGCCGACTCCATGATCGCCTCAACCTTGGCACCCCACACAGATCTATCAAGTGCTTGCAAGAGCTTGATAGCTCTGTCATGATCCGAGTATGGGAGTACGGTAATGTTGGCTTTCATGTTGTTGACAATGGAAGTGAAACGCTGAAACAAAGCATCAATAGACTCTCCAGGCAAATGAGCAAAATTCTCATACTCTCTGCGATACATCGAGAAAAGCCTAGCCTTCACATGGCTATCACCACCGTGGGCTACCTTGAGCTTCTGCCAGATCTGGCTAGCTAGGTCCTCGCCCAAAACTCGCTCAAACTCCTCGGCAGACAAAGCACGGAACAAGTAGTCAACAGCTCTAGCGTTTGCCTCAAACTTATCCTTTGCATCCTGGGCATCTAAGTTGGTGGGATTGACATAGTTTTCATCTTTGGTCACATCCCACAACAACTTTCCTTTGCCTCACAAGAAAGCGCCCATCCGCGCAACCCAGTTCGGGTAGTTCTTCCCATCGAAGTGCGGAGGCCCGGAACCCTGATCTTGGTACGCCATCTTTGGATCTTAGACTGGTTAGAGTCGCAAAGACCCGTAACCGGCTCTGATACCAATTGAAGGACCGAAACGGCGACCAGAGAGGGGGGGAGTGAATGGGAGCCGATAAAAATTCTTTCCAACCAATCCGGCTATTCTCCCAAAACAACTCCGACGCCTCCGAAGGCGATCTTGCCAAGATCACGTAGCCACTGTCAAGCTACTGACCCTAGGAACAAGAAACACGCTGCGGAACTCGAATCGATCGAAACGAATACAAAACGAACCGAAACAAGACTCGATTCAACACACCCAGGGGGGCGGTTAAACCGGGTCAGGGGGGCGGTTAAACCGCCCTGGCCTGGGAACCTCGGGAAAAAGTCAAATCGAAAGTGGATCTCCCAAACCGCTTGAGCTCTTGAGGCGAGATTTTGGTCAGATGATTTAGACCTCCAGTGGAGTGTTTTCCCAAAAGATCTTGGCCTCTAACTCGCTAGAACTCCCGGAATCTCAAATCTAAGGAAGAACACCATGACCTCGAGTTCATCCCGAAAACTTCAAATCCAAAGCGATTCCCGGCGTTCGGGGGCAAGAGATCACCAGCAAAAGAGGCACAAGGCACTCATACGTGAATCCCCCAAAGAAATCCGAGAGAAAACGCCCTAGGAAGTGAAGAACGAAAATCCCCCAAAAATAGCTCCGAAAATACCTCCGAAAATAGAAAAAGAAAAGGGAGCTCGTGGATTCAAATCATGGCACAAAGATGAGCAGCACAAACTCAATCACCAAACCATGAATTCACCTATACAAACTAGGAATGATTCGAAATAGTTCTAGGTGGAGGGGATGAAGGGGAAACTAGTTCAAAGGAGAAAACCAAAGAGAACTAAAGAGATAACTAGAAGAGATGGCAGCCACCATGCCCTAGGGGCCTATTAGTAGTCCAAGTGGTGGTGCTCTAAAGACTAAACTACCCCTAAGTGATACATACCCCTCAGGGGCAAATTTGACATTTGGATTTAGATATTTTCCGGCTGGGACACCTTCCACCACAAGCTAGCTTCCCTCCGACGCAAGCCTTGCAGTCACGCCGCGTGTCCTCCGGATCGAAGCTCCTCGACACCGTTTTTGGGCCGGCCCAGGGGGAGGCGGTTAAACCGCCCCTGGCAGCCACACTTGGCCCAGCAGGCCCAAACTCGCCTCGTCGAGTCCTCGGCCTTGGTTTTGAGGCCCAAACCAAGGGAAACCGTCCACCGATGATTTTGTGGCCAAATCACCAAACCCCGCGTACAAGCTTCGGTCGTTAGCCGCCACCTTGCACCGGCTTCACGTCCGCGTACGAGCTTCGGTTGTGAGCCGCTACCTCGCACCAGAACCACGTCCCCTTGCTCGTTCTTGCCAGCATGTGAACCGCACTTGATCCATCCGGCCACCGGGTCCCTCGAACCAAGCCTACTTGTCTCTCCGCTCCTCGGAGGCCGCCATGGCTAAGACCTTTCGCGCCTGTTTTTCACCTGCACCAATGCAACCAAGCCGCATTCTACACCTGCAATACTTGAGCCAAGGGAAACGTCAATCCACACCACGTTGTCAATCACTCATCACACCAGGAAGCGACCATCCACCGGTCCTCGGACACACCGGGTCCTCAGTACACTTATGGTTGGTACTCAACATGTGGGGGAAAGTGCAAAGTTTCCAAGGAAATGCTAAGGTTTATAGCGATTAGCATTTTTAGTTGGTCATATTTTATTAGCGAGCACCTATTTACTAGATATAAGTTTATACCAACCCCTTAAGCATAAAGAAAACCATATCATCTCAGAACCAAAGAAACCACGATTTATTTTCATCTTCTAGTTTAATTATCATGTGAGGGTCCAGGGCGCTCTTAACCGTGAGCACGGCTGATATATCAGTTTTACACTCTGCAGAGGTTGCACACTTTCACCATAAGTAGTGTTTTCCATGTCGCCCGGGTTTGTAAGGCCCTTAGACACTTCCGAGGTGAATGGCTAGGGATTCACATTGAGGTTTTCGCCAAATTCACTTAGTACAAAATAATCCGCTAAGGTATCTAGTCACCGCAGAGCATAACCCTCCCTAATGGTCAGCACCTTAGCAAAGGCTGCTACCCCAAGAGGACCGGGCTATACCCCGTCAATGCCACCCCTCTTGCCCTTTTCAGGTAAGATTATAAAGCACTAAATTTACTTGGTTAATTGCCAAAGTCAGAGTTATATGACACTTATGGATGCACTGTTTTCCCGGGTGGTTCTCCATGTTCCGATTAACATAAGTGATCTTGCAATTACCAAAGTTCAACATAAATAAATCAAGTTTAACATTTGTTCATTAGAAACCACCATGAACCATATAGCAACTAGCATTTCTACCCAACATAAAGGAAAACCCGGTTTGACAAGGTATATGGATAAAAATCTAGTCAAACCTTAATATAGGACCCGTCAAGTTTATGCAAAAACATATGTAAATGTAAAGGTGAATTAAGATGCCATTTCTGGGTTATAAAAAGAATATGAAGGGGGAAGCCACTTGCCTTCCTCCACAAACTGCTGTTGGTCCTCCTCAAAATGTTGCTCTTGTCCTTCTTCAAAGGTCTCGTTCTCTACCCGAACACACTAGAAATACAATAAATAAAAGAAACAGTACACCAAAAATAATAAACAGAACAAAACAAGCAAATAAAATTGTTGCTTATGCAGAGACGATTCCTGTGAGCGTGAAAATCGCTCAAAACGGAATTAAAACGGCTAAGATATGAGCTAAACAGGGTTTAGGGACTTGCTGGCAAGAAAACTTAGCTTCCAGGGGCTAAACAGAAAGAAAACGAGGGCTAAAACCTAATTACGTATAAAAACAGAAGGGCTAGGCTGCAAAAGAGCAAAGCTAGGACGGCTGACAAGATTAAACAGAAAGACAGGGGCTAAAACAAAAGAACCAGGGGCTCTTTTCTAATTACTTTTGAACTTGGCTGGATGGCGCTGCAAAAACAGAGAACTACAAGGGCTCTTTAGCAAAAGAACTAGGGCGCGGCTGGGTTGACTGGTATTGACCCGGTTTGGATCTGATCTGGGCTGTCGGATCGGGAGTGGGCGGCTGGGACGGCGGCGCGCGGCGGCGGAGCGGCGGCGCTTCGCCGCAGTTGGCTCGGCCGCGAGCTAGGAAGCTCGGTTTGCAACGCGGCTTGGCCCTAGAGAAAGATAGGATGACGGGGGAGCGGGCTGAGGGGTTCTCACCGGAGGTTGAAGCGGCAGCGGTGACTTACGCTGAGAGGAAGGAGCTCCGACCGGCGCGTTAGGGTGGCGTTTCCGAGCGGGAAAAGATTAGGGGGGCTCGTGCGGAGGTACGGGGTCTTTTATAGGGGCGAGGAGGGGAGCGAAGGCGGCCCGAGGGGAGGGGAAGGGCGGCTGGCCGGTTGAGCTTGGTGGCCATTAATTGTGCTCGAGTGGGCAGGTCATGATGGGGACCGTTACGGGTCGGGGAGGGGAAGCGAAGCGGCGGCGGTTAGCAGTGCGGGTCGGCGCGGCGCACTCAAGGGGGGAGTTGAGCAGGCACAGGGGGAGGCGAGGAGGCGGCGGCAGCTCGACCGGGAGCGGCGCGAGCGGGAGGAAGGGAATGACGGGCGGGGCCCGGCTGGCAGAGACGCGGGGCGAAGGCGGAGAGGCGCGGGGCGCCTCCGACGCGGCGGGTGCGGCCGCGGGCCTACGCAGGCACGCTGGGCCGGCTGGCCGCGCGGGCCGAGCGCGAGGAGCTGGGCCGCGGGCGTTGTGCTGGCTGCTATGTTGAAAGGAAGGAGCAGGCCGGTTTGGTTAGAAGAAAAAGAGAAAGCCTAATCTATTTAAAGGAGGACTCAAACAAGTGAATTCAAATATATTTGAATTCAAACATTACAAAATAAATGCAGCAGCATGAATGCATCAATCACTTGTTGAATCTAAAATTATTTTAAATGTTGTTTGAATTCTTATAGCCCAAGATTTATTAAATCCTTAAAGAAATCTAAACCCACTTTTTGTTTCTTACTATGATTTCTTTTGTGATGGATTTTTGGGTGTTACACCGGGCTGGGCTGATCGACCTGCGAGAGGCCGGCCGGCCTGGCCCTGTCCCGGATGCTACTGAGCTTTTTCACGCTTGCTCCATCCCTCCTTCTTCCAGAAGTTTCTCAAGATTTAGCTGGTGAAAGTTTTAAGAAAAGGAAAAGAAAATGGAAAAGGGAAATCTATCCTAGATAGGGGTCATTTTTAGGTCCTGCCCGGACCTGGACTAGGCAACTCGGATAGCTTGTAGACGTCCATCTCTTTGAGCCTCGACATTTCGGATTCGAGAAATATTTTCAATCTTTGGCCATTGGCCTTGAAAATATTTCCGTCATTATCCTAGAGGGTTATCGCGCCATGATCGGCGTCATCTAAAACCTTGAAAGGACCTTCCACTTACTTCTAAGCTTACCATGACCAAACAAACGAATGCGGGAGTTGAAAAGCAATACATGATCTCCCGCTTTGAAATGCTTGATCTTGATGCGCTTGCGTGCCACCTCTTTGTTCTTTCCTTGCAGAGCTTAGCGTTGTGGTAGGCCTTCTCTCTCCATTCATCTAGTTCAGCCTATTTCATTCTTCTATTTAGTCCGGCTGTCTCAAGATCCATGTTCCACCTCTTGATAGCCCAATGGGATTTGAATTCAAGCTCAACTGGTAAGTGGCACGTCTTGCCATACACCAGTTGGTAGGGTGTCATCCCTATCGGTGTCTTGTACGTGGTTCTGTAGGCCCATAGTGCTTCTAGTAGCTTTTTCTTCCACCCTGTTCCCATTGCATTGACCGTCTTCTGCAGAATGTTCTTGATTTGTTTATTGGATGTTTCTGCTTAACCGCTGGTCTGATGGTGATAAGGGGTAGCCACCCGATGATTTACTCCTAAATCGCTTAAACACTTCCTGAATGTCTTGTCGATGAAATGTGATCCTCCATCACTAATCACGACTCGGGGTACTCCGAAACAGGGAAAGATGACCTATTCGAACATCTTTCTTGAATTTTTCGAGTCGGCTATCGTGCAAGGAAGTGCTTCCACCCATTTGGAAACATAGTCAACTGCCACCAGGATGTATTCGCACTGCTCGGATGCAGGGAAGGGACCCATGAAGTCTATCCCCCACACGTCAAAAATTTCCAACTGGAGGTTCCTCTGCAGTGGCATGGCATCACGTGCATTGATATTCCTGTGTTTGTGGCATCTGGCACATCTCCGTACGAATTCTTTAGCGTCTCCACACATAGTCGGCCAGAAGAATCCACTTTGCCAGACTTTTGCATGGGTTCAGAAAATTCCGTAATGTCCTCTGTACGGTGATGAGTGGCAGCGATCAAGAATCTTGCGTGTTTCTTCATGGGGGATGCATCTTCGGAGTAATCCATTAGCACAAACCTTGAACAGATAGGGGTCATCCCATAGGTGAAATCTGCTGAGCTAGACCAATTTCTTCATGTCTTCTCCAGGAGGCACATACCCAGTCACCATAAAATTCACTAAGTTTGCATACCATGGACTGGATGTGGTGACCTTGAGGAGAGTATCATCTCTGAGGTAATCATTGATCGGAAGATCCGACCCTTGAACTTGCATTCTTGAGAGATGATCCGCCACACAATTATCTGTCCCCTTCTTGTCTCGTATTTCTAAATCAAACTCTTGAAGGAGCAGAATCCAACAGATGAGTCGTGGCTTAGCGTCTTTCTTGGTCAAGAGGTACTTAAGTGCAGTATGGTCTGTGTATACTATCACCTTAGCACCAACCAAGTAAGACCTGAACTTATCCATGGCAAACACCACTGCCTAGGACTTCCTTCTCCGTTGTTGCGTAGTTCAACTGAGCTCCGGTCAATGTCTTACTTGCATAAGATATGACGTAATGTTGTTTATCCTTCCATTGACCGAGCACTGCCCCGACTGCATAGTCGCTAGCGTCGCACATTATCTAAATGGAAGATTCTAGTCGGGAGGCTGTATGATGGGAGCTGAGATGAGTGCTTTCTTGAGGGTGTAGAAGGCGAGAAGGCAATCGTCGTCGAAGTTGAATGGGACTTCTTTAGCTAGTAGGCTGGTAAGACGTCTGGCTACCCGAGAGAAATCCTTAATGAATCTTCGGTAAAAGCCAGCATGACCCAGAAAACTTCGCACACCCTTGACATTCGTCGGGGGTGGTAATTGCTCGATAACTTCTATCTTTGCTCTATCAACTTCTATCCCTCTTTCCGACACTTTGTGTCCCAACACAATTCCTTCTCTGACCATGAAGTGGCACTTCTCCCAATTTAGGATAAGGTGATGCTCTTCGCACCTCTCGAGGATTCTTTCCAAGTTCCCGAGATAGTGATCGAAGGTTTTGCCATAGACGGTGAAATCGTCCATCAATACTTCCATGATCTTTTCGATCAAGTCAGAGAATATCGCCATCATACACCACTAGAATGAAGCAGGTGCGTTGCATAGGCCGACAGACATTAGCCGATAAGCGAATGTTCCGTAGGGGCAGGTGAAGGTAGTCTTGCTCTGGTCATCGGGATGGATAGGAATTTGATGATAACCAGAGTATCCATCAAGGAAGCAGAAAAATGAGTGGTTTGCCAACCGCTCAAGCATCTCGTCAATGAAGGGGAGAGGAAAGTGATCTTTATGGGTTGCCCTTCTTTGGCACAACTTGAACTGGGCTGACCCACTCATTGTCTTGCACGGGGTAGATTACTCCCAGCGTGCAGAAGCTTCAACACTTCTTTCTTGACTACCTCCCTCATCTTATCATTCAGCCATCATTGATGCTCTCTAGACGACGTATGGTCCGGCTCCATAAGTATGCGATGGGTGCATAAACTGGGGTTGATCCCCTTCAAGTCCTATAGAGAATACCCGAAGACAGACCGGTGTTTCTCTAGGACTGCAATAAGCTGCCGAGTCTCATTCTCAGTCAGTTAATCACTGATGACGACTGGCGAGCGTTAGTCATTGTGGATAAAAGCATATCTGAGTCCAGGAGGCATCGGCTTCAACTCAGGAGTGGGTGTTGCGGTCTTTCTTCCTCATTGAGTTTGATATAGCCGTCCGTTTCTGCCTCTTGGATGAAATGGTTAGCATCTTCAGCCTGGGATGACTGAGCTTGCTCTTCTTGAGCCGAGCTAACTGCTTCTTCCACTGGGTCTATCTCTGGTCGGGCCTCTGAAATAGTGTTGACTGAATGCACAAGGCTGACCGGGATGATCTCTTTACCAACTTCGAACTGTAACGTAGCTCGATCGTGGTTCGGGTTGGCAAGGTGCTCTATTGGCTGTCCAATCAGGAAGAAGTTGTCACCTCTAGGGACATCGAAAATGTTGAAGTCTAGGAAGATCCTGTTGCGTCCCATTTGCATGCGCACAACATGGAGGATTCCCTTGCACTCCATCATTTGGCCGTTGATCCACTTGATGTACATACGAGAAAAGGACCGGGGTTCGTCAGGTTGCACTCGTAATGCGAATGCACTTGATATGATGTTATTCCCGACCTTTGGATTGTAGGTAACTTCCTGAGTGTCAGTTCTCTCAATAGCGCAATGGAGTACTCTGAAGTTGTGGGTGGTTCGGATGATATCTTCACAACTTTCAGTTTCCTCCGTCCATTCCTTACTCATGATCGCAGATAGACCATCAATCTGTGATACGACTTCTGGAATGAACGCCTTAGACCTTGAACTTGTGCACACTTGTTCCATAGGCATACGTGATGTATTGCCGATCTCCAAGTACTCTTCTTCTGTAAAGAGCTTGGGTATGAAGTGCGGCAGATCGTCGAGAATAATTTCTTGGTCTGAGGACTTGTGTTTGAGCACTTCCTCTATGATCAGGAGGAGGTGGATCTAATGTAAGGGCGAGGATTGGCTGCTTGTCTGTGGGCGTTGTTGGTTGTGTTGGAGGGTCGTCAAAAACTCCTTTGTGCTCGGCAGAACTGAGAACCTTTTCCAAGATTTCTCATACCTCGTCCACTGTCTTGTATAAAACTGACCCCGCGGAAGTGATGTTCAAGAACTGTGCACTTTCTGGCTTCAATCCACTAACAAAATGCTGCATAAGCATCTTCTCCAGAAGGCTATTTGGTGGTCCTGAGTTGGCCAACTGTAATGAACCGCTCCCACGTGGCTCCAACTGACTCATCGCCTTGCTGATATCTCATCAGCTCGACTCTGAGCTTCAAGATCTTGGAGACAGGGTAAAAGAACAGACAAAACTCATCCTTCAACTTGATCCAATCTCCGCTAAATCTCCTTGCAGTCCGGTCGTATCAAGATTTTGCATTTCCATCAGAGAAAATGGGAAAAGTTTCCATCTTATGGTGTCTTGGTTGACACCGGGTATAATTAGAAGAGAACAATTCTTTTCGAAAACCTACAAGTGAGCATAGGGACTTTCGTCCTTCGTTCCACCGAAAGACGGTGCACGAACCATGGCAAGGAGATTGGGACTGAATCTCGAGGCCATGAGGTGGTATGGGGTGGTAGGATGATGGCAGTTCCAAATTCTCGCTAGATGGAACCATCGGGTAACTAGGAGAAAACTCCCTGTAGTAGATGGTTATGGGGGTAAAGTGTACGTCTAAAAAGATCCTACACTAGTGTTGCTACCGTTCCCCGGTAATGGCGCCAGAAAAGCTTGTTGGCACTCCTTAGCCTAACTAAATCCGCAAGCGCATGGACTACGATGTAGCCTTTCACCAGGGGAGTAGAAACCTGGATGTCAAATCCAAGGAACGGTAGACACGACTAGCCTAGAACTTTCCTAACCTGACCCACCAGGGAGCACAAGGTAACTGGGTAGAGAGCTTGACTTTAGTTAGCTACTCATTACCCCAGACAATCTATCTAAACCTAATCTGATCTGCTTCGACGGCTAGAACGGGAAGAACTCAGAACGGGGTGAGAGAGGGGTTCTTCCGGGCTCAGCACTACTATTTACGAGTTCACCCGAACGTGGCAGAATACGAAGGACGGACAGGACTGTGACCACCTGCCGCCTACCACTGTAGTTCCATGGGGTGCAACACAACCTGAGGTAGCTAGCCAGCACAGGCACCACGCCTAAGCTTTCAGCTACTGACCTCCACCCAATGCGAAGGGCTATAGAGGAAACCCCAAACAAGAGTCGCTGTCACTCGCGTAGACTCAGGTACCTGCAGATCAAATAGATAAGAAAAATTGCTGAAAGTAAGTTGTGAACTAGCGAGGTACTAAAGGCAAGAGACCGAGGACTTACTGAAGATAACTCCTGAAATATATTCCTCGGGGGCGGAAATGTTGAGATGAGGCCGAGAAGAAATCCCGGACTCCCTCCACAAAGCTTGGCTGTCACCCAAGCAACTCACCTGCTCTCTTCCTACTCTAACTCTAAAGATGAGAATACTTTCACTAAGCTTCTCTTCTATCCAATGTGGTGTGTCTTGAGTGGGGGTGAAGGGCGCCTTTTATAGCCTTCCAAGGGCGGTTTCTGGCGTCACCATCAAGCTAACCTCCTGCTTAACATCCACGCGGAGGGGGAAGCATAGAGGCCACGGTGGTAGGCTGGTCGGCCTCATCTAGGCCGACCGGCCTGGCCCTGGTGTCAAGTGGCACCGACCTTTGCAGGGATGGCTTGGATGATATCCTAAAGTCGGTAACGGTTGCATTCGGTTGAAGCTGTCCCGGAATCCTAGGTTGTGGGACATTCAATCCATGTCTTTCTCACCCTAGGCCTTCCGGATCCTTTGATCAAACCAACATCAAATGCACGGCTCATGATCATCCCTGATTCATCAGTAGACTTGTGGATCAACGTCGTGTCCAGAAGATGGGAAAAGGGGCCGGTCGGCCTGGCCTTGTGCCCAAATTCCTCCATCTTTTCCTCATTTGCTCCTTCACTCAAAAGTTGTACAAAACTTGTGGAACTCATTAGAAATAATCAAATTCACTTTGTTATGAGCAATATGAGCCTGAAATAGAGCGGAATGTTGGTGGTAAAATCGTGTCATAATGACCACCAACAGCCTCCTAATCTTATTTTGCCAAACTTGTAAAGGCGAGGAGACCCTCTTCTCATTCTTCCAAACTCCCGACAGCTAGGTTGAAGAAGTTGTCTCTTAGGAGCCATCCTAGTTCAAATTTGAACAAACACTGTCTTTTTTCCCTGTATCCAACAGGACAGGAGTGTGGTCTGAGATTTCTCGGCTCAATGCATCTACCCAAGGTTTTTTTTCCTGACCGGCAGGGATCAAACCGCCGCCCGGCGGTAGCGGTTTACCGCTCCAGTTGGAGCGGTAACCGCCCCCGTCCGGTCGAATTCAAAACTTCGAATTTGACGTGATGAGGACATGAAATACATGAAGAGTGTTAAACACACATGGAAGGCATGGAGGACCAAAGAGGTTGATTGGGGATCAAGTCAAAGTATTCCCATGTTTTACATCAGGCTATCACGTCACTTTTGGTCTAAGGAAATAAAGAGATTGAATCCAACACGTTTTGAAACGCTGGATTCGGACTGCAGGAAAGTCCTGAATTTCAACGGCCGCCACGACTTCATCCGGACTCTGTTTGGGGCATTCAAGTACTTTATGGAAAGCTTATGAAGTCTACTTTCATATGGATCTGGACTCATGTCCATATCTGTCCCGAGTCGGCCGCAATAGTCAAATCATTGACCAAAGCTTTTTCTGTCCAGGTGCTGCGACACCTTATTTTGACCCACGGGCCATGTATCAAGTTGGGTCCATTAGGGACATGTCCTAGGGTTGGAGCACGACCCCAGCACCCCTTTGGTCGTCCTCCACCTATCATATACCCCCTAGCCGCCGCCAAGAAGTCTTGAGTTTTGTTTTACATCTAGCTTTTAGCTACATTCACGGCCGCACAAATATGTGTTGTCCTCGTGATTCAGAACTCCACCTTCGAGTGATAATAAGATTGCTCGCCTCTCATTCTTGTTCGTTCTTCGATTGCACACAGGAATTGATCTTCGTGATCAGGCTGATCTTGCTTCAACAAGGTCAGTAACCACAGGGAGTTGGTTCAGCAATTGCATTGGCGCTTCGGGTTCGCTCGTCGTAGTCGGATCGTGAGGGTCTACTTCCGCCCAAGTCGAAATTATCCTCCACTCACCGAAAGATCGGGCACTCCAGCTCTATCATGACGGCGGTTCGGGGTGGTTAGCCGGTCGGTTTGACCGATAAGCTGCCCCGGTTTAACCGGTTACCGACCCAAGAAGAAAAAAATCCAGAAAATGGAAAAATGATTTTTTTGGCATGAGTTATGCACATATTAATGTTAAAAGACCACAGCAAAATGATAATTTACAAATATGCATAGAAATACCATACAAAAAATACCATAATCACTGCTTACAAATAAAAGATCAATAGTCCGTACAAATAGTCCTGTAGTCATAATCCATACAAATAATATAGTCCATAACTCCATGCAGATACCATAGTCCATAGAAATATACATGAATAGAAGTTCAACGGATGAACGGGAAAACCCCATTTGAGTCGCCATTTGGTACTCGGCGGTGGACATGACATTCAAGCCTTGCACTCGAAGCAAGTCAGCCTTGTAGTCTTGCCAAGATTGGCCCGTCCAAGCCGCTGTTGTAGACCATTGTTGAACTAACATATTATAAAAATGGGGGTCTTCCCATTCTTACACCCATCTCGTGGGGGCTGCGTGTTTATGTCAGCTGTAGGATAGGTATGAGTAGAGTGAGAGCTATCACCGTACGAGGAAGAGGAGTGCTGTGGAGTGTCGTCGTCCCTAGGTCGAAGCGTTTTCCTCTGAGAGGAGGGTGCACCATGGTCTCGATCCTGAGTAGCATGCGTGAATTGCTCCTCTCCTGTAATGAAACCTATTTTTTAATTAGTACTTCGAATGGCAAACATAGCTTCATATGTACGTGCAATTTATACCTGTGAAAATAATTCGCCCACGAGCATCAGTACTATAATTAGTACCACCACCACCGTCACCAGCACCACCACAACCGCCCACGCCCCCCCCCCCCCCCAGCACCACAGCCCCCACCAGCATCGCCCCCACCATCACCGGCAGAACCACTATGATCAGTCTCTATAGCGGAGCTACTATCCTGAGACTCCTGATACGGTGGACTACGAGCACCCTCCGCATCATCAGTATCGTCGTCGCTGCCCACAGGTTTTTCTTCTACCACCACCCTTTTTCCTCGTTGACGCTTGGCGTCACCCTTATGAGGCCCCTTCCTCCTCATCTTCTTCCTGCACCGGATAGTTTCCCTCCGCTGCATCCTTTTCCCGTCTCAACTTCTCTTGAGCCCGGTCAGCAGTGGCCTTCTTAGCCCTGTCAAGGTCACGCTGAAAGAAGGCTCGAACGTCTGGTGGGACATGCCTGCAATGCAGCACCTCTGTCCCGCGCCTTGCCAAGTGTTGTTTCAATCTTGTTGCGCCACCTCCTCCTTTCTGCGTATGACAATACTTGCACCTCCAACCGGGATGAAGGTTCTGACCATGTTCCCACACCGCATCTTGATTTCTTCCAGACATTGTCTATCTGCACAAATGCACAACAAAATCATAACACTACCATAAATAAAACCTAAATCAAATGTACCTAAACCACAACTTATATAGACACCTAAATCACAACTCATATATACACCTAAAATCTAACTCATATATACACCTAAAATCCAACTCATATATAACTCATATATATGTCACCTACATAGATCAAATATACATTCTCAATTAACTCATATATACACCTAAAATCCAAAATGCTAAATCATTCATCTCTACATATGACTCACAAGTCACAAATATGCAGGAATTATATAGAAATTCATCTTTACATTTGAATCAAATACAAATCCTAAACAAATCATTCATCTCTACATCTAAAGTTGAGAATTTACCAAATCATTCATCTCTACATCTAAAGTTGAGAATTTACCAAAGAGAATAGGCCATCAACACCGGCCGGCTAGCCGCCGCATGCGACCGGCTTACCGCCCAGAGGGAGCGGCTAGCCGGCCTAACCGAGCGGTTTCCCGCCCGCGAACCACAGATCCCTAACCGCCCCGGCCGGCCGGTCAAACCGCCCAGCTAACCAGCGGTGCGAGGCGGTCGGGAGGGGGCGACGCGGCGGACGGCAGCAGGGGCGACGGGGGCAGGGGGCGAGCACGGGGACGGGGCGGAGGAGAGTGAGGATAGGGGCGTCGGTGGTGGTGGGGGGGGTTAACTGGCTGTAAGTACTGATGGGCCGTTATGGGCCTTAACGGTCCGCGGCGTTTTTTTTTTCTTTTTTGATTAAACTTTGAATTCCTGTAAACTGATGTAAACGAATGAAGATTTGAAAAAAATTTACATCCTTACGTTTGTCGCAGCTTGAAGTATTTTTAGGTTCGAAACCGTCCCAATCCGGAACCGGTCTGGACCGGTTAGACCGGTTCCCGTGGTTTCCGGACCGGTTCCGGTCGGGAAAAAAACCCTGCATCTACCGTCGCCAACGGGTACTTCTGCTCCCACTCTATGCTAACAAGTACTCAGTCAAGTTTTTCGTATGTTGGTGTGTCTAATGCATTGGCCCATGTGTACTTACGCCCTGACATTTCTATTTCCCTTAAATTCAAACTATCTATAATAGCATTGAACAGGATGGGCCACTTGTCGTCATATCGATCATTATTATTCTCACTTGGATTCCTAATGATGTTAAAATCTCCTCCAAGTAAGATAGGTAGATTTTCTTTGGTACAAGCATGAACCAATTCTGTAAGGAAAACTTCCTTAAATTCTGGCTGCGCTGCCCCATAGACAACCACCAAGTTCCATTTAAAGTCGTCTTTTTTATTTCTCAACTTGAATTTAACATAAAAGTCTCCCTCATCTATGGTACCTATATCTAAAGTATCAAGGTTTATTCCTAAAAGAATACCCCCTTATCTCCCATGCGGTTCAGTCCAATGCCAAATGAAATCTTTCCCTGCACAGAAATTATTCAGCGTTGCTTAGGAAAAATCTTTCTTTCCAGTTTCCAATAGGGCAACAAAATCTAAGTTTTGTTCCTTAACGCTATCAGAAATAAATCTTGTTTTAGCCAACTCACTAAGACCTCTGCTATTGTAGAAAATACCTTTCCTTTATACACCCTTTTTATACTTTTATCTAATGCTACTTTACAAGCCTTTTTCTTACGTGTCTTAGCACGTGACTTGTATTTCTTTGATGCAGCCTTATATTCACTACTTAGGTGGTAGCTTTCTTCATAAAAAATTTCTTCCACCAATTCACCACATAAATATTTTATAGCCACGCTCTCTAATTGGTCTAAGCTTTCATCCTCACTTTCACTATAAACCGAGCCACTGTCCCAACCATTTAAAAAATCAGCACCATGAAGTTTATGTTCTATTGCTAACATATTTTCTATTTCCTCCAAATACCCATCCTTTCCCTCCCCAAAAACGACACCTAACTGTTGTATGTTTATACTTGCAGCATGTAAAGGTAGAGGCAAAAAAAGAGGAGTATCGTTGGACAAGTTACCTTCAGTCATCTCCAAATTTGGACCATACAAACTTGATTGCAAATATAGAATTTTGCCGTGATAAATAAGTTACCTAAATACTATGTGGTCTTTCTAAAAGATCAACTACCATGAGGTGTCTCTTTCTCCACACTGTTGTGATTTTCTGTCAAACATGGGACTCCATGATTTCTCCGTCGCACCACCCCAATCCTAAACCACTTATATAACTGAAATGTATGTTTTATTCTCGAATTCAACATCATATCGTCCTTGTTGCATTGCAGGTCTTGGACATTGGATGTGGAATTGGGGGACCCTTGAAAGAAATTGCCAGGTTCAGGTAATAATGAACCAAAAATTATATTCCAGTGTTCAACAGTTAATCATGTCATGAAATCACTTGGAACATGTAAATGCATATAGATGTTTCAATGCTATTTATCATTTTAGCTCAACACAAATAACTGGACTGAACAACAACGATTACCAGATTTCAAGGGGGCAAGGTTTGTTTATTCTGACATCATCCTGGAATACAATAAAAGAGCTTTTTAGTATACTTGGGTATCAGTTGGGTTATTTGCATTTCAGGAGATCATTTCTTCGGCAGGTTTGACTGAGCTGTGCAACTTCGTCAAGGTGAACCTGCGCCCTAGCTAATAACACATTTGATGCAGCCTATGCGATAGAGGCCACAATTCATGCACCTGATGCAGTATAACTCGAATCACAAATTCCCAATTACATTTATTGTTTTTAAAGTAAGATGCATTCCAATGTTGCTAATTCTTTTCTCTGTCCTGTAATTACAGCTAAGTGCCTACAGGGAGATATACCGAGTGCTGAAACCTGGCCAGTATTTCGCGCTAGCTGAACTTTGCTTGACGGATAGATTTGACCCAAACAACACTAAACATAGGGATATCAAGGCTGAAATTGAGCTGGGCAGTGGCCTCCCAGACATTCGAAGCACTCGCCAGTGCATCGAAGCAATGAAAGATGCAGGATTCGAGGTGCTGTACTAAAACCAGCAGGCCATGGTTTCATCGAGACAGATCTAGATTTAAGTACTACCAGGATGACTTGGTTCTTCTCTTTTATTTTAGGTTGTATTCGCGAAGGATCTCGCTGAGGATTCCGAGTGCCCATGGTACCAGGATGTGGATCCTGGTGTTTTTTCATGGACCAGCTTCAGTAACTCATGTGTCGGAAAGTTCCTTATTAGTGCAGCTGTAATATAATATTAGAAGACCACATGTTTCTAGGTAATTGTATAGTCTGCAGATTTTAGTCTTCTGATGTCTTACTCTGCTATTTTACAATCTTTTTGTAGGTTGGCACACTGGAGTTTCTCCGCATTGCACCGAAAGGCTCCAGTAGACTGTTCAGCATCATGCAGACTGCCTCCCATGGCCTGGTGACGGGCAGCCGGTACATATTTTCTTTGCTTGGAAGCAAATTATAATCTCCTAATCACATAGAGCAAAATACATATTTGATGGAACTAATTAACGGACCCTGCATGATGCCATGATCGCAGGGAACAGATCTTCACGGAGACCTTCTTTGTCCTTGGCCGGAAACCTCTCAAGGAGACTGAAATCTAAAGCAACAGTATGGGGTTACGGGCTTGAACCCATGAGTCAGAGCTAATAAGAATAAAGTTGAAACCGATCAATCCTGTCAGTATGGGTTCCTGGGCTTGGTTTGTATGCTGTACGGGATCACGTGTTACGATTACTATCTGGAACAAACGTATTTGTATCGTCCTTGTACTGTGTACTGTCCGGAAAGCAAGGAATATTTGTGTACACTATTCATATTTGGTACCACCACACGCAAGCAAGTGCTTCACTGATCTTCTGTTCGACTGTGCCTCAGTACCACAGAAGCACTTTAGCTGCTTATACTAATGCTCCAAGCTTCTCCGGCCACCGCTCGCATTTGATTAATGGTTACCGCACCTGACAGCTGCTAATGAAGTACTCCCTCCATCCCACAATATAAGCATTTGTTGGCTTTCTGACATCACGTTTGACCATCCGTCTTATTTAAAAAATTTATAAAATATAAAAACAAATAAGTCATACTTGAAATATACCTAATGATAAAACAAGTCATAGTAAAATAAATAATTTATTTATAAAATTTTTCAATAAGACGAACGGTCAAACGTGATGCACGAAAATCGAAAAATGATTATATTTTGGGACGGAGGGAGTAAAAGGTGCTACTACTACGTAACCACTGGTTGGTTACAAGCATTGTCTCAATACCGTCGGCAGATCACTACCCCTGACCGCCCATCACCATCCATCCCCAACCCAAATCACTCCTACAAGTTGAATTGCAACATCAAGCACATTCTGCACATAGTTTCCCCCCAACAACCAGAGCAATTGTGAATTGACATGGATAGGTCCAAGAAATCGAGACCAAACTTAGCACCACAGAGGCGATCCTCCGGGCTAGTGGACTTGAACAAGTCATCATCCTCGCTGAACATGTCGATGTCCTCCCAGAGGAGCGTTGGGGATGACACAAGAAAAGGCGGCGCGGCTGTCCAGGCCAGCAGGAAGGCGACGGCGGTGAGGTTTGCAGCACCTCCTCCGCTGTCGGCAGCGGTGAAGGCAAACTCGGGTTCAGTGTCCCATTCGCAGCAGGCAATGGCGGCAAGGCCTGCGACTACTAGTGGAGCACGCCCGGGCTCTGCTGCAGGGCAGAGGAGCAGGTCATCAGCGGGGAGGTTACCGGAGCCGGGGCCCAAGGCAATGAGGAGGAGCTGGGGGTGGACTACAAGTGCCGTGGATGCCAAGGAGAAGGGGAGTGGTAATCTGGTGGCGGCAAAGGTGGTGGCGAAGACACACTCCAGGAGCAGCTCGGTGAGTCATTCAAACATGTCTATTATTGGCGCGTGTTTCTGAATATGGATAGAGAGAAGCTTTGTCTTGTTTACTTGAGTAATTCTGAAACAGAGACATATCGGCATCAAAAAAAAAGAAAAAAGAAACTGAGACAGATCGGTGGTTTTTTTTTTTTTTTTTTTTTTTTGCGTTATGAGCATGACTTATATACACTAGCAATTGTTCTCCAGAATTTATTTCAGTTACAGGGTGGCATGAATAGGATACTCTTGTTATCTTCTGAACATATGAGTTTATTGCAAACTTACAGTTATTGTGCATTTCACCAAATGCTAGTTCAGTAAAATGGATAGCGATGCGATCATCCACTTACATGTTAGTACACCGGTGAACTGTGGATCACAGGATGTTTGCATTTTGGCTCTAACAGTACCGTTTGAACAAGAAAAGACTTACATGACAAGTTATGCCTAGTTTGTGTTTTCTCTGATGATAGTGTACATCATAAATGTTCCAGACTGTCATCTCCAGCGATCCTTGAACATATCATTTTTTGCATCTGTATGCACCTTTAGCACCGCTGCTGTTGTGCTAATATTAGCAATATCACGTCAACCACTTTGATTTGATGCTTTCATTAGCATGGATTACCATATTGGGCAGTGCTTGCTGACGCATGTAGCTTTCATCGACAAGGACATCTGGACTGATTTCTCCAACCAGGGCAATAAAAAAAATTGAAATAGTAATTTTCAATTATTCTTCTAAGGGAGTAATTCCCCTTTATTTGTTTGGCTCATTACCTTTGAGTGAAACGTAAAAGGCATTAGGTGCACCTAATTAGATTTCATGGTTCTGTGACAAATCGTTGCCTTTTGTTGCCGATTGTGGATTGAGCCACTAGTGATATCTTTTACTCTCATAATATTGCTGTCGTCAAAAGTCATGTGAAACTAATTCTTACCGTTCATAAACACAACAAATTTACGTAGCACTGCATCCTTACACTGTGTGCAAGAAATTCTGATTCAGGAGCTTTGTGTTATAAGTACTAGTGTGGCATAATGGCAATGTGAGCTACTATTATCTGCTTCACAACAATAAACAACATTGACTTTACTGTTTGAGTTTGATCATTTGTCAAGCAATCTTTGATTACAAATCCAGTAATACTTTTCTCATTTTACTTAATTAAATATTTTCCAAAATATTTTTAATCGAAGTTTGAAATAGTAAAACTATAAGTTATCAATTATTTTGGGGAAAAAAAGTTTCTCCTACACATCTAGAACCGTGCAGAGCTGCTGGAAGGCGCCGATGCAGAGTGCTTTCCATCAAAGATGTGTTTTCCATTTTAGTCTAAGACGGGGTGCTGCATGTTAGAGATGATTTGAAATTTTAGCACCTTCGCGATGTGTCAGATCTTACCACTAGATGTGGATGCCCTAACAGCTCTGCACCGTTCTGGATGTCCAGGACAAAATTGGTCGATCATTATTTTGAACGGAGGCTAGTACTGAATTTGCGAATCTCATTCGGTCATGTTGAAATTTGTTTTCTGAAACTAGCAAACATCTTGAGTTCTTTCCTGATCACAACAACTGCAGAAACATTAACACTATGTGTACCACAATCCATCCAGGCCCCAAGAAGATTGCCAGAACCCAACGAGAAAGTGAAACCATTGCCAAAGAGAAGCAGTAAGATCATGACCACCTCTAGAACAGAGACAAACAACACGATGCTACAAGAACGAGAAGCTACACCTCCGAAAATGGAGATGGAGGGAAGCAGAAGCCCCCCTGACATCGCTAGAAACAACACGAAGGCTCCAAATGGCGTGTCACTGAAGAACATCAACATGGTGGTCTCCCCTCCCACAAGAACATCAGTGGCGACGATCGGCACTTCCTGGGAATCACTGCCATCAGATATCCAGAACTTGGGTCTGGTAATAATGGTTAATTTTGTTCACTGATGGAGATTTGGCACGTGTGATCATAGCTGCGCGTGCTGACTTGTTTGAGCATACTATTGTACATGATCAATAATGTGTGTGTAGGAAGTCATGGGGTACAGGGATGATGCGGAGGCAGCTGCTGTTGAGGCGTTGAAGGAAGCTTCTGCTGCAGAGATTTTGCTGCGGTGTCTGAGGTGGCGTGTCATCCTAATCTCACCACTTGAGATAAAATTTTTCCAGTTATTAGTTAATTCTATTTTCTTGTTAACAATTTGTATCTCCCTTGTTAATGCAAATAACAAAACTGATTTACCATCAGTTCTTTTTTTACAGTGCCTTTGCAGACCTGACGGCGGCCGCGGCCGAGCTGTCGCCGCAGCAGGCCGTCGACGAGTTCCTCGCCCTCCACGCGGCACTCATCACGAGCTCCACAGCCGCAGTTTCCGGCCACGGCGAGCAACAAGACGGCCGCGCCGGCGACTGGCTGCGCGCTGCGGTCTCCACCGACCTCGCCGGTTTCTGCCTATACTCTGCTCCACGATCACCTCCCAGTAATAACTCCGGCGGCGGCGCCGCGTCACCTACCGCCACACCGCCGGCGATGGCTGGAGAAGCCGGCGCGAAGGAGCCATGGGTGGAGGCGGCGCGGAGGCGGCTCGGGGAGGAGATGCGCGCGTGGTTTCTGGGACACGTGGAGCGGCTGCTCGACGGCGACGTGGCAGGGACGCTGGGGCAGCTCAAGAGGGTGAATGACTGGCTGGACGCCGTTGGGCAGGTCGGAACGGAGTCGTCGGAGGCCGTGGAGAGGGTGAGGAAGAAGATCTACGGGTACCTGCTGGACCACGTCGAGTCGGCGGTCGTCGCGCTGAACGGCGGCGTTGCAGGTGGCGGCCGGAGAAAATAAGCCTGCTATTTGCAGTGTAGTGTGTACCATGTTGCGCTTGTGCTATACCGCTAGTAATTGGACTCTCAAATGGCATCAACCAACTCAAGTAATAAGTCCACTACTACAGTCAGATTACTAGCGGAGCGCTGTGCTACTGGGTCACACGCCTAAGACCACTTTTATAGAGGAGATATATAGACAAAATATTGGCACAAAATATTAGTGAATTTAAAAATGTTAGTGAATTAATGTCAAAAAATATTGACCCAAAATGTTGGTGAATATCAAAAAATGTTGAGCCAAAATGTTGCTGAATGTAAAAAAAAAAGTTGGCGCGTGTAAAAAGTTATTAAGCAATAATGTTGGTGAGTGTAAAAATGTTAAAGAAAAATGTTGGTAATATAAAAAAATATTGATCATGGTAAAAAATATTAGTAACAATTAAATCAGACTTTTAAAAAATTGTTGGTATATGTTTATTTTTTAACAAATATTGATACATGAGCTATATGAGATTTAAAAATTAGTTTCTTATAATATGCAAAAAGAATATATGCAAAAAAAATAGTTTCTTATCTACCTTCTAGAAACGTATAGAGCCCCCAATCCGCCCGTGCATGTATTGGGTGTAAGTCCGGCCGGGAAAGCGATGAGTTTTGATTTTGCTGCACTTAATTTCACTATTTGTGCAAAATGAAATCTATGTACTGTGATGAATAACTCTAGCTCAGAAAATTGGACAATCATAACCCAGCTAGCTTGGCTCGTGTGGTAGCTATATATACTTTGATTTAAACGGATTGGTTAAACATGTACACACTGGGTTCCCAACAAAACAAAATTGAGGGTGGGTATTTGTCACAAAATGATTTATGAAAAAGTCTATTTTTGACCATCTAACTCCAGCCTCGGTTTTATTTTGGCCATCGAACTAAAAAAACCAGAAATCTTTAACTACTCAACTCTCAAAACCGTGTATAAATGGCCACCGCACCCTGTTTTCACTGGTTTTGGGTGGTTTTCACTGCCACGCTGTACTCATCCGCCATATCAGCACGCTGGCTCAGATAGGGCCCACACTTCAGTCTCCTCTCCTTCTTCCTTGCCGTCTCTCTCTTCCCCGCCGTCTCTCCCTCTGCCCGCGCCGCCGCCCTAAGCCTACACCGCCGCCGCCGCCACCCAAGCTTGCACCGCCACCGGAGCCATTCCCCGTAGGGGAGAAGCCACCCATGCGGGCCCACCGGCCCCTAAGTACTGCTGCTCCGGCGCCACGAGCGGGGTCATCTGGCAGCCGGCCGCGGCGGCGGGTGGGTGGAGGAGGCGCAGATCCTGGCGGCGGCGACGGAGGCGCTGGGCCAGCAGCTGCGAGCAGTAGCGCGCATCGGCACCAGCGCCGGCTTCGAACGCCGAGGGCGGCATCTGCAGGTGGTGGTGGAGCAGCGAGTGGCCCTACGCACTGGCGGCGTCCCCGATCACGACGGAGAGCACGCGCAGCAGGTCGCCGCCGCAGCGGAGGCGCTCGAGCTCCGCGATGCCGAGCTCACGCTGCAGCGGCTTGGTCTCGCCACCGCCCTTGCCCAGCTGCAGCAGCTTACCTATCGGAGCGCCATCGCCCTACGAAGGTCCGCTCGCCGTCGTGTCCCGCTGAGCAAATTCCGGCCGAGCCCGTGTCTTCTTGCCGCTAGTAAGCATACCCGGTGATTATCTGGACTTTCTCTCCCATTTCCCTACATCGCCTGAGCCCGTCACTCCCTGGAGCGCCAGCGATTTGCCGGCCGAGCCACCCATCGACCCTGGGGGAGAAACTGCGAGCTTTTGTGTTTAATTAGACTCTTAGGGAGGAGCATGGGAGGACGGCGACCGGCACTATGGACGCTCAGGCAGGCGGCACAGGAGGAGAGAGACGGGCGACGCGGGGGATGGCGGTGTCCGGCGATAGGGAGGCGCGGCACCGGCGGCAGCCAGCGGCCCAGCACAGCAGAGGAAAGAAGAAAAAGAGCAGAAAGAGAGATGGGCTGACAGGCGGGCCCCACTGCCACAAAGTGCTTCACGTCTGCCAAACCACCCTCCAAAACCCTCCAATGGTCAAATATGAACGGTTTTCAGAGTTTAATGGTCAAAGATTTCTGGTTTTCAAGTTCAATGGTCGAAACCAAACCGAGACTAGAGTTGGATGGCCAAAAATAGACTTTTAAGATAATTGTCTTGAGATGGAGTAGACGGTAGCACGTCGTCTGGGTTGATTTGTTTTTCAAAAGTTGTTTGAGTGGCCAACAACTCTAATGTTTATAAATTTCGTTTTCAAGTATATTTTTTATATTATAATATGCATCTTTTCAATAGTTTTATGAATTCTCAACAACATAATGTACTATAAAATCATTTCCTCAAAATAAAAAAATTACCTTGGATATTGCTCTGTGCGTCCTATAAAAGATTTTGGGAGTATGCCAAAGCGTCCAACAAGCGTATGTCTGCATGCTCGGTGCACTACTAATTTGCCTATTGCAAATTTAGTTTTTTTTTATCAGCATGGGAATGTCATTACCTCGATGTTCTTCCCTGCTAAAGCAGTAGAGCGCGGAGGACGTTGATTTTTTTTATAATACGTATCTGTATTTCTAGTTAAGGAAAGCGTACACGTACGCGTACAAATACAGAGACGTACACAAAGGATACGGATACATCTGGCCCAGCCAAACTGCGCAAAGGACCCTAAAGAAAAAAGAAATTACATTTAGGTCCTCGGATCTAGTGCGCTCCACCGGTGCCCAGAATCTTCGCCGCCAGCTTCCGCCGCCGAGGAAGACGCCGAACACCACCGTGAACTGGACGAACTCCATCGCCCGCTAGCTTTGAAAGGAGCCGAAATAGACACCCGTCCCTGAAGACGAGATGAAGCCGTCCGCGGTCGCCTATCGGCCGGGGCCGCGCCCCAGCCCGTCCAGCTCCTGAATCCGGCCTCGCCGTCGTCGACCAGCGTCGCCGAGGGGAAATCGAGCCAGATCCAGCCGGCCACCAACCACATCTCCCACAGCACACCCCGCATCCTTGAAGCAAAAGGGCAAGAACCACCTCATCGGACAGGCGACGAAGATCCACGCCCGAACTCCTGAACAAAAGCTCCCGAACTCACCAATGGCACCGGAGTGGAGCACCATCAGGGCGAGGAGGAGTCGAAGCATTATTCCACACGACGCCGTCGCCATCGCCTCGACGATGCCACCCTAGAAAGCAAGCCGCAGAGGAAAGCCTCCCCGGCAACACCAAGCTCCGCCGCCGACCCCCGGCAGCGAGCATAACCTAGACCTAACCCTAGTTCCGCCGACGACCCCCGCCGGCGAGCGACTCCTAGACCTACCTAGCCTATGTACATCCGCACGACGATTCCCCGGCCCACCCCCTTCTCCGGCGCCACTCCTACCTAGCATATAAGCCGTGTTTAGTTCGTTGGTGACAAAATTTCGGAATGGAATCTTTTCACATTTGAAGTATTAAACATAGAATAATTAAAAACTAATTGCAGTTACGTCCGAAATTCGCGAGACGAACCTAATTAACCTGTCATTAGCACATGGTACCGTAGCGTTACTGTAGCAATTTAGTGTCTAATCACGGCCTAAATTAGACTCGTTAGATTCGTCTCGCTGGTTTTCTTAAAAAAAAGATTCGTCTCGCTGTTTCTGGACCATCTATATAATGCAATTTGTTTTTCAACTACATTTAGTACGCCGTACATGTGTCCAAACATTCGTTTTGGATTTTGAATTTCAAAACTAAACAAGAATAAATAAAATCCAACTGCTTAGAAGAGGAGACGACGCTTCCAGAAGTCTCACCGACCTGCCTCTGTTATTTTACTTCGGTGGGGCCCACCGCAGCTCCCAACGCATGGTCAAGCACTGCCTCTCCTCTGTCTGTCTCCTCTTCGTTCTGCCACCGCAACAAACCCCCTCCCCGAATCTCCCCCACATCGCCGGAGCGAGCCGCCACGCCGATGCCGTCCCCGCCGCTGGAGCTAAAGCCTGTCGCCGAGGCGGGGCTGGAGAGCATAGAGGGGCTCGCCCTCGACACGGTCATTTCCAAGGCCGGCTCGCGCCCCGCCGCTGCGCTCGCCTGCGCCAGCACGCGCCTCCGCGCCGCCGTCGCCGACGACACCCTCTGGCGCCGCTTCTGCTCCGAGGACTTAGGCCTCGACGCGCCCGTCGATCCTGACGGCCAGCCGCTCCCGTCCTTCCACGTCCGTTCGATCTTAGCCCCGGTTCCTTCTGTTTTTTTTTTCGTTTGTTTGTTTTCCCCTTTGTGAGAATTGCAGGAATCAACGAGCGGGCGGTCCGTCTCTGCGATTCGTTTACTGTTTCTTCGTTTCGTCATGTTGCTCCTGTTGTTCGCTGTGATTGGAACATTGGATGATTTTATATTGTTCTTACCTTGTGATGACCCCACAGCGTAGTCTTGAATTCTAGAGTTCATTTCATAGTTGCGACCCAAGGAAAACGGCAAAATAGAAACTTAGAGCATGGAATCTATTGACAATTTGAGAAAAAAAAAGATGCTTGTATCCAGTGCCGTGGAGAGTTGGATATTGAGTGGGGGTTAGGGTGGTGAGGAGTGCACAGATGTGGAGCCAACTGACATTCATTGTTTTCTAGTTAACATTCATTGTTTTTAGGGTGGATGTTTTATGTCTCCATGTCAGATTGGCCCGAAGTAGGGTTTAAATTAGCATGCCAAGAATTAGCAATGCATGTTTTTCTTTCTTGGTTGACCTGAAACTTATTTTATTAAAATAATCTGGATTTCATAGCCATGGAACAAGGATAAAAATGAACCAGTCAACTGATCCACCACTTCCCATTTGTGTCACCTCCTGCATCCCTACTTACAACTCATCCAAACAAAACTTTCCTTTCTAGAGTGGCAACAATTATGTGCCTGTATTTGGCATCTGTTTTACGACCGAGATCAGCCTTCCCAACACAATCTTAGCATTGGAAAACAACACGTAGTCGTTACAAGGTGAAAGAAAATTACAACAGAAAAGGATAATGTCAAAAGTAGTGCAATTATCTCCAAAGGACTGTTGCACCCTTACATTTGCCGTCATCTATATGCAGCAAAGGACATGATATTCTTGTGCAAAAGAAGAAAACTGGCATATTTATTCCTCTTTTAGTATGGGAACTGCGAACTATTTATTCAGTTGTTTCTTCTGCAATAAAAAGAATTGCAATGATGCCATTGGCAATAATTTATACTCTTTTGAAGTTGTGTTTCACCCAATGTTTTTATCTTATCGTGTGGGTTACCCAGGTGCCATTCTTTTAGTTGTCTCCAGGTTTCTGGTTCTGATGCTATCATTCATGAGAGTACACATTGTTGTTTGGTTATCTCATGGTGTTGGATCTGAATCCAGGGGCTATTATGTGCGAGGGGTACTAAAGTATCACAATAGATCTTCTGTTCTTGTATCATGACTTGATACTATTACATCTATTCTAACATATGCCAATACATTATACGACAACAAGTCTTTATTTCTGAGCAAGTTGGGGATGCAAGAAATAAAACTGAACGTGAGCCACCAACAAAATGGGAAAAATTTATATGAAATATATGAACAAGGCATTCATAACAGTAATATTGCTACGTTTCTGAGGCCTAAGTCATTAATGTATCTAATTATTCCTACAGGTTTTCATAAACATTAAGACTTTCTGACCATTACCACAAATATCATGGCAAATAGGCTCTTTATCCCGTTCTGTTGTTCATGCACAGACTTATGCATCTTTGCATGCAGTGTTGGCTGAGTACATGTCTCAATTTCATCCTCTTGTGCACTGGAGCCCATTTCTCAGTGTTGCTTGATGTGCTTCATTCTTCATACATATACATATACATGATAAATTCTTGGAAGCAAGATATTTGTGTTAAGCATCGGGTAGCATTTAGCTAGCCAAATAAAACAGTTAAGCATGTTGGACACGAAGTAGTCACTTACCAACTTTTTATGCATGGTCTTTAAGAAGCTTACAGAATTTTTCTTTAGGGCAGATATGCAATATCCATGTTATATTTGTAATCTGTTGTGGATGTTTTTTGTTGCCTATTTGTTCTACATCATAGTATTTCAAAAAAGAACAAGGCATGGAAAAAATAATATGGAGTATATGTCAATTCTCATCTTTGTTGCTCATGAACCTGCTAATTTTTGGTGGAATGTTCATCTGTGATGTTATTTATTCGATCCCTAGAATTTTAAATTTCAAACAATTGATGGTGTCATTTTATCAAATTTCATTCTGTTTTTCAGGTTGCATATAAGGTGTGGTTGGAGTCTTTTGGCATGTACCCTTTACCTCTGGTAAAGAGAGTGAGAGAATTCTGGGGTTCAATGAAAAGATGGTTGTCTGAAAACTTTCCTGAGGCAGCCCAAACATTGTGCAAAGGTGTTTCCGAAGCTCAATTAAAGTCAGCAGAGAATGATCTTGGTTTCAAGCTCCCTATGCCAACAAAGCTCCTGTATCGCTTTTGCAATGCTCAGGTGCCTTTTGGTGACAATGATGAAGCAAATGTACGGATTTCCACTCATGGAATTATTGGGGGCTATGCGTTTTATGATCATTGGGTCAATGTGCATTTATCACCACTTGAGCAAATAGTTGAAGAGACGAAACAGTTTTATCGTGAGTTCCCTAATGTCTTCAATGGGCACAAACTCATTCTAGTGGCAACATCATGGTTTCATCCAAAAACATTCATCCTAAATTGCTCAAATGGTGAACTTTATGTCGGCACAAACAACTTACCAATAGGAGAAATGCTTCCTTGTGTGCCTAAAGCATTAATAAAGCCAACTGATAGTGATGTACCCCAAGATGGATTACTTCTGTGGTTGGAAGAACATCTCAGGCGTCTACAGAATGGCATCATCAAGACCCGAATGCTGATGAAGTCAAGGTATATCAGCTTATATCCAGAAGCACCTCCATCATGTACTTCAGCCATGACAAATGGTGTTAAGGTTGTATTCTTGACTTCCTACATAGTTACATAATCATTTAAACTTGAAGGTGTCAACTTCCTATTGTTCATGCTTATGCTTCAGTAGCAACACATGGTTTTTGACTACCCAGATTATCTTTTGTAAGTGTAGTGTGTGGACTAGTCAATTTTTCTTTGTAGGCGCTAGTTTTGTTACTGCAGCAGTATTGCATCCTTTATATGATTCTCATGGTTGATCTCTTTTGAGCATTGGTCTGACATGTCTGATATCGATAGGTGCGTGCATCTGGTGTATTTGTGCCAGAACATCCTCAAACTCGGGGTCCTCAGCGAGAGTATATGTACACCTACTCAATTCGCATGTCAGTTCCAGAGGCTTGCATGCTAGGTGGCGTGTACTACTCTTCTTGCCAGCTTCATTCACGCCACTGGATCATTCGATCAAGGGACAGGGTTATTGCTGATGTGAGTGGGGAAGGTGTTGTTGGACAGGTACGCTAAGATCAGGAAATAAAGATGCATTCTTTGTCGTTGGATGTGCAACTACATTTTAAAATAAAAAGATAGCTAATATATCAAATCGGCATGTTCTCTGCAGTATCCTGTGCTGTCACCTGGTCGGGATGAGTTTGTTTACGAGAGCTGCACGCCACTGCCCAAAGGGCCTGGATCTGTGGAGGGCTCTTTTTCGTTTGTGCCTGGCAAGTATGTCCTGATTCTGCAGTAGAGTTATGTTTGGTTATATAATCTTACTTTTGACTGGTTTGGAGATCTATAATGTTTTGTAGGCCTCACATTATTTATCATGTGTCAATCTGTTTTCCTTTGCAAGGTTGAGCCGACCTGAAGGTAAGCCATTCGAGGTTACGGTGGCGCCATTCCCTCTGGAGGTACCGGAGTACATCTTCTAAAGATCGTCATGAGGAATAATTTAATGCTAGGTTCTTTCCCCCTGGTGCGTGCTTGGTCGAGCGAAGTTTGTCTACTTGAGATGATCTTGTTGGAGTAATGTAAGATATGGAACCGTGTGCTCTCTTCCTTGATGTAGCAACCAATGATCATACTGGCAACAAACTTGCACCCAGCAAATGGGCCTCAGTTACTAGTACCCACCCTGGCAAATATACTTCGGCCCTGTGTCAACCTAGTGGGCTGGACTACTGGAGGTCTTTCTTAATCTTGAGGCACGAGAGTCGAGAGCCCACGACGAGGGGGCAGTCATCTGAATTCCTACAATGGCCTGTCACTGAATGGAGTAGTAGGAAGCACAAGCGGGCCACATTTAGGACACCAAATTTTGCATCTTAACAATTCCCAGAGCATAGGCCATACAGTTACTTCCTGGTCCCAGTTTTGACCTGGACAAACCAGGAGGGAAGTGAAATGGTTGCGGCGTGTTTGCTCTGAGTAGTTATTCGCTAACGTACTAGGAAAAATCGAGGGAATTGAAAAGAAATTCGGCAACATTGCAAAATGCTAGCGCAACTTATTCTTGACGAACTTTAATCCTCTGGAACATAACGTTGGCTTCCAGCACTATGCTTATTGCTTAACGTTATGTGGAAGCACATGCACATAATCGACTGCACATGCACTCGTTCAGTAACTTATCTATATGTGCCCTGCTATCTCCTCAGGGTGGGTGTATCCCTTTTGTCTAGTGGCGGTAGAAAATCCTCGGGTTTTGTAAGGGGCTGCAAGATCTGTTTATAAGTACCAACATGTATTGTCGCAAAAAAAAAATAAAGAAAAAGACCAAGAAAATGTGACCATTCAAATAGATAGAACCTGAGTCTGAGTAGGCGAACCCGAGCTCGTATAGCATGCTGCTGCTTACCACGTGCTCGAGCTCTCTAGGCACGCTCTCTCCGACTCCGAGCTTGAGTTCTCGGTAATTTGGGACGATGATAAGATAATCAGAGTTTTTTGTTTTTGAAGTCTATTTAAATTCGTGTCAGCCGGGATCAGTCAGTGAGATAGAAAGTTGGCCTTGGGCCACCAGTGGTTGGCTGCTCTGCTTGCAACTGATTTCGATAATTTATTTGATTGGAGTTGGCCGGAGGAGTAGGGACTCGGCAGCAGCAGCAGTCTCGGCCAGTTCTAGGCTTCTAGCCCGTACCCCATAGCAAAACATGGGAATTGGGATCGCCGCCGCGCCCTGCGCCAGGTCCCGTCGCTGGAGTGGTCCCTGCTCCTTTGCGGCACGCTTATCCTCCGCCTAGGCTCCAACCCGAGGAGTCCCGGAGCAGGTGGGGGTGCTGCACTGCTGCTTGCCCTTTCCCTCCTGCGCGCACTGCTGCACTGCTGTTTAGATGGGAGGGTGAAAATTATTTCAGATGTCACATCAAAGAAATTTACCATTTAGGAGTAGTAAACGTAACCTATTAGTAAAACTAATTACAGAGCCAGCAAATCGCGAGACAAATCTAATGACGGGTAATCAGAGGGTAAGTAATTAAAAATTAGCGGACGGTTACTGTAGCATTACTGTTGCAAATCGTGGATTGAGTAGGCTCGTTAGACTCGTCTCGCGACATACACTCCATCCATGTAATGGATTATTTTTTTCGTCTACATTTAGTACTTCATGCATGTAAGATTCTCTTTGATGTGATGGGTGTAAAAAATTTACAGGCGCATCTAAACACGGCCAAGTATAACAGCACAACAGGTAGCTGGACATTGCTACCAAATGAGGTAGATTGATTATATTGGAGTACTTCCGTGACAAAATAAACCTGGTTTAGTTTGCAAGATACTGAATCATAGAAAGCCATGCATGTCGTGCGAGTAATTGTACCTTCCTCTACCTCTTCATGTGCTTAGTATTTATTCACTCTGTCCATGCACATTATAAGTTACTCAACTGCAAAATTGGAGTACATCTCAGAACTATATAACAAACTAGATGCATCTTAAGACTCACCATATATACATCTACACATCCTTGATAAACGAGCAAGCTTTAGAAATAATGAGCAACTGTTGTAACATCATCACTCTCTTGACCGAAGGATCATAGGACTGAGGGGCATCGGCAACTTGCATGGAAGTTCAGGCGCAGACTGCAGCTTGAGTGTATGATGTGCAGTCGCTTGTCGTTATTCAAAGATGTCTGTTTTGCCATGAGCGTGACCAAGGATTGAAAGCCATATGAACTGGTCCTAGTAGGTTCTTGCATGAAGAAAGTGGGGAAGAGAAGCCTACTGATTTCGGGGCTATAGAGATGTTTAAACATATAGGTGGAATGCTTGCTCATAGCATCATTAGGAAATCTGCTTATAGGCCTTAGTAACTCCTACATGCACGTACTGTAGTTTCACACAAATGTCCTCTTTCTAAGTGGGCCACAAGATTCTTCTAGTAATATTTACACTAGTAGAGAAAGACGCACCTGCACCGGTTGAGAAACCCCCTTCAGCACCGGTTTCCCAACCGGTGCTAATCTTTCGGTGCTAAAGGGGTATACCAGCTAAAGTCCCCCTTTAGCACCGGGTGGAGCCTAGAACTGGTGCTAAAGAGGCCGCGCACGTGGCCCCTGCGCGAGCCCCTTTAGCACCGGTTTGTGGATAGAACCGGTGCTAAAAGGGGCCCATATAATTTTCCCTTTTCCAGCCTTCATATTTATATGTTTTATATGTTTCTATACGTATTTTGCCTATGTATTTGTTCTAATCTGGATGTCGTACTACGGATGTCGTACTACGCTAGTATTCGTATAAGGCTCGTATAAGCATAAAAAAGACATATATTACATATCTTAGTGCCAAAAGAGTTACATCATCTCATAGTGTCAAAAGAGTTAAGTTTTCTAACTTAGTGTCCATAAATTACGATCCTGCACTTGGACGAGCTCCTGATGACCTAGGACGAGCAGAGGAACTAGGACCAACGATGGAGGAACGAAGACTTGATTTGTCCGTATTCTCCCATGCATCATCATAATGAAATTCTCCATTGACATTGACGATCTCGTCCCAAATAAATCCAACGAGTTGTTCTGCAACTGCGTCGATCTTATGCTGCTCTAGGCTTTGACTAGAGATGGACATCATCTACAATTTGCAAACAATTAAAATTAAAGTATAATAATGGTGAAGTTGAATTAGAAACTTGTAAATAGATATAGCGTACCATAATATCATGGTTAGTATATATTTTTTTAATCCAGCTATGCATGTACTCGCAAACGTAGTATCCGCATAAATTATTGCCTGGCCCCTGTTGATGACACAATTGGCGAAAACAAAGTTAAGGATAATTCTTTAAGTTGATTAGCAAAGACGTATATGTACAAATTGCACACGTACCGGGAATTGAGTATGCCATACGAGTTTTTCATATTCAATACCAGGGTGTTTTTCACGAATCTCGTTCCACATCCTACAATTTGTGTTCAAATAAAATAAGTCAATAATGTAAGTATAGAAAAATTTGAATTGTTGAAATTTACTGTAAATATATACGCCCTTGTAAACATGTCAATGATTCCTGATACTCAGATTCTGGTTTCCTCAACGAATCGAAGACGTTCACCACACCTCTATCAGGATTCAGTACTATGAGCACCCAGTGGTAACTACATACATATGTATAAGTGTCATAGCATAATGAGATAATTTAAAGAAATTAAGAAAATAAAATGAGATAATATAAGTGTTAGCACTCACCCGTAGTGGTATGGCAATAGTATGGAGTCCATATAATTTTGCTTATCGACATACTTGAATAAGTTCTGATATGTCCCCTCTGGATCTTGATAAACCATGTCTTTGTTTATCTTTGACGGGTCCATGAAACCAACGTCAAAGATACGCTCCCTCCGACATCTTTGAATCTGCATTCTACATAGTAAGCAATAAAGTAGCGCCGTCACTCATAGAGTTTTTTAAATGACAATAAAGAAATTGTTAGAAGAAATCACTTACAAAACCCAGATTTGAATCAAAGATATGTCCAGGGCGTCTCGTTGGTAGATTTCGTGGATATCTCTGAACTCCAACCAAATCGTTTCTTCTCCATTGAAAAAATCTTCATCCTTCACGCGACACCCGAACATCTTCCGTCCTTTCGACGCTTGAACCATGTACCATCCATTGAATAAATACATCTTTGTTTGTAGCTTTTTCACATCATCTGGCGGGACGAAAGGCTTGCCAAGCTCAAAATGCCACCTAGTCGCCGTAGCTTTGGGCGGGGATGCTTGGCCAGTGAGAACCTCTCTACTGAGACCTGTCTCTCTCATTTGACGTTGGATCCTCAGTTCGTGCTCATCTAGGCAACTTAGTCAATCTTTGCTTAGGTTGTTCGCCGAGCTGAGGAATAGTAGAACGTTTCGACTTAGGTGTTACCGGCTTCACTTTTGACCTAGGCGATGCCGGCTTCACTTTTGACTTAGGCGACACCGGCTTCGTTGTGGACTTCGCCAACCGCTCAGCCCGTTCAGCTTTCTTCCTTTTCTGAAATGATTTTATTAATGAGCGGTCGTAGTCAGATATTTCGGCTTTTTTCTGTTCTGCCCTGGTCAAATTGCTTAAGAACCTCGCCGCCTTGGCCGGGTCAACCACGAACTCTTTCTCAGGCTCTTTCTTCTTGTGAAGCTGCGCGTGTACTTCCGCGGCGACTTCCTCGGCAAGTTCCTCTTGCGTCAGCTCGTAAGCTAATTTCTTCTTTGCCGGCACTTTCTTTTCCTTAGTTGGCCGCTTTTTTGGTGGTGGAGAACTTGTTGGCGCAGTTTTCTTTCTGGGCGGATTCCTATTTGGCCTCGCCGGTGGAGACCAATCTTCTTCTGCAGGAGGATCATCAGCCGGAGGATCATGAGCCGGAGGATCATCTGCCGGAGGATGCTCGTCATGCGGAGACGGTGGACCTGGCGGAGCTGTCGAGGTTGTTGCTTCCACACCAGGTATGATGATGTCACGCTTGCTCCATAGAATGATGCTGTGACAACACTCTCCAAGAAGTGTTTCCCCATCACCTCCGGGGATGTCAAGCTGCAAGCCGTTGTAATTTGAGACAACTTGTTCCACCTCGACTGGTGCGTAGCCATATGGAATCTCCCTGGAGTGTATTGTTTGTCCTTCTTCCAATGGTCTAGCCGTACCGTATGCAACCTAGTATATTCGAAAAAGTTAATAACACAATAATATGTTAAACATATGTAAACTAACTCTAAGTCATTGTTATTATACGTACCACCACAGATATGTTCTTCAATGTTGAATGAAGCTCGCAAGCGGTGCGCTGAGATATTTCATCGACAGGGTAACGGGTCGGTTGCGATTGAGCTGCGGGAAGCTCTGTGGAAGCATGACTGCTCCGTTGTTGTGGAGGGCTAACCAAAGCATTAGGATCTTCTGATCCTCTAGTTTGTGTCATCTGAATAAGTGCTAGCTTCACTCGCCGATCCATCTCTCCCTCCATTTCCTGTATCCGTGCGCCCTGGGCGGCTACAGTTTCCTCTAGCTCCCTCATCCTGGTCTCTTGTTCGGTCTTCTTTCGCTTACGGCTCCTATAGGAGGCGCTGTCCTCCTTGAAAGCATACTTCCAAGAAACAGAAGTTCCTACTCCACGCATTCTTTCAGGATGCTCCTTGTTTCCTAAGGCCCAGGTTAGCTCATCTCTGTCTCTGTTAGGAATGAATTCTCCGGTCCTCAGCTTTCTTTATGATTTCAAGGAGACGGTGAGCTAGTTCTAGCAAGTCATCGCCGAAAATCAAAGATCCGTCTACAGGACTCAGAGTGCCTCCATGGCCATAATACCAATGCTTTGATCGTAAGGGCCAATCATGCGTCGCTGGACGAATGTCTCTAGTATACAAATCTTCTTCCATCTTGTCCCATTTCTCGACGCTGCCTTTATAACCGCCTGAACCCATTCGATGGGTGTACTTCTTTTTTTCAGCATTGCCCATGTTCCTTACGGATATCTCTGTTCCTTCTGTGGACAGTTTGTACTCCACGAACGCGTCCCAATGATGAGGTCTTATGGTAGGGTGATTGTCAAAATCGGGGATTTTTTCTAGTCTTGACATATTTCTTCCACAATTTTGTCTTGTAATCTTGAAATTGTGTTGCCATCTTTTTCAGCGTCCAATCCTTCAATTTCTCAGCACGATCATCAGGAAATCCGAATATTTCTTTCACATCAACCCATAGCATTTCTTTCTGCGTATCAGCCAGAACATACGGTTCATTGGGGTCCGTAGATCTCCATTTCCTGATGCTAATGGGAACGCGTTCACGAACAATGACCCCACATTGAGAGACAAATCTTCTGGCAATTTCTTTGGGCTCACTGGGCTGGCCATCATCCTCCACTTTGGTGATGTGCAATTTGACTTCCTTCAGCCTCTTAGTGGTACTTCTTTTTCCAGGGCCTTTCTTAGCGCCAGTTGTCGCCGTAGATGGCTAGAATAATTAGACGATAGAAATTAGTCACAACATTAGCTTAAGATAATGTATATAATGTTTATGAGAAATATTAGCACCTGACTAGACGTGGGCTCATCGTTACTACGTTGACCCACATTTGGTTGCATCTGGTCCACATTATCGCCACCAGAAATACCAAGCATTATTTCTTCCATGCTCGGTGGCCGATCAGTGTTTCCACCCAAATTAAATTGAGTTGCTAAGAATTCATCATTATCCTCTTCGTGGATCGTCATCTTGAAAAATAAATGTTCTACGTCAAATAAATAAATAATCGCAACTAAAGATTGTTGGTCAAAGAAATATTCTACGTCAAATAAATAATTATTGAAGTTAAAGAAATATTGTACGTCAAATAGGCCAAATAAAAAATTCTAGTCAAATACATATTCTACGTCAAATATACTAAGCCAATTAATATTGTAAGTCCAATAAAAAAATTCTAGTCAAATACATATTCTACGTCAAATATTCTAAGCCAATTAATATTGTAAGTCCAATAAAAAATCTAGTCAATACATATTCTAGGTCAAATATTCTAAGCCAAATAAATATTGTAAGTCCAATAAAAAATCATAGTCATTAACCATAATCATTATCCTAATCATTAATCCTAACTATGAAATTAATACATGCATGCAGCTGGCGTGGTTCTTCATGCACGTCCGAAGGCTTACGTGCGCGGCGGTTCGCGTTCGCGCCGCTCGGCGGCGGTTCTCGGCAGTCGCACGCGGCGGGCTTGAGACGAACAGCAGGTCGCAGGAGGCTCGCTTGAGACGAGCTCGTTCGCGTTCGAATTCGTCGGCGCGCCGGTACGTGGAGGGGCCGGGCGCGTCGGGGCCGGTGGGGGCCGAACGGCGCGCGGGCAGGGCGGCGCAGGGGGCGTAGGGAAGGGGGCGCCGCCGCGGCATCGCGTCGGTGGGGGCGGTGAAGGAGGCCGGCGCGCGCTAGCTGCGGGCCGGCGGCGCTGGTGAAGGATGGAGGCCGGACGTCGGGGGCGGCGGCCGGCGGCGCGCGTCGACGGGAGGCCTGCCGGGACGCTGCTGATGGTGGCGCGCCGGACGCGGGCACGGGGCGTCGGCGGCGTCGGGGGGCGGCGGTGCGTCCGGCGGTGCGGCGGCGGCGCGTCGGGGCCAGGGCGATCGGGGTTGGAGGGCCGTGCGCGGGGCGGCCGCGGCTGGACGGCGGCGCGGCGGCTCGAGGATGATGCGGGGCCGGTCGAGGTCGGCGCCGGGCCTGGAGACGGCGGCGCGGCGGGGTCGATGATGACGGCGGCGGCGGCGGGCTCGAGTTCGGGGGGGCGCCGGCGACGGGGCCGGTGGAGGACGGCGGCGGGCGGAGAAGGTGCGTCGAGGTCGAGCGGCGCCGCGCGGAGGCGGCGGCGGGCGGAGACGTCCGTCGAGCGTCGGCGGCGGCGGCGTCGACGGGGAGGCGAAGCGATATTGGGGGTAGAAGACCAAGGAGGCGGCGGTTACGAAAAATTTCTAAGTGTAGATATATATAGGAGCGGCCTTTAGCACCGGGCCTTGGCTACACCCGGTGCTAAAAGTCCTTTAGCACCGGGTGTAGCCAAGGCCCGGTGCTAAAGGTTTAGGATTAGCACCGGGTCCTGCCAAGACCCGGTGCTAAATGTCCGCCCGCGGCTCCAAACGAAGCTGGGACACCTTTAGCACCGGGTCTTAGATCTGTCCCGGTGCTAAAAGTGCCCCAGTTTCGTTTGGCGCCAATTTTTGGCGCAATTTTTTGTTTAGCACCGGGTTTTCCAAATACCCGGTGCTAAATAATATTAGCACATCTACATTTAAAATGTGAATAATATTAATCTTATTTATTTAGCCACATCTATTTAGCCACTAAAATAAAATGTAAAAGACACTAAAATATTTACAAAATATATATACACATAAAAAACACAATATTACAGTTTTCATCTATTTAGCCACATGTGTTTAGCTTTAAAATAAAATGTTGAGCATAAAAATTGTAAAAGACACTAAAATATTTACAAAATATATATACACATAAAAACACAATATTACTGTTTTCATCTATTTAGCCACATGTGTTTAGCTTTAAAATAAAATGTTGAGCATAAAAAATTGTAAAAGACACTAAAATATTTACAAAATATATATACACATAAAAAACACAATATTACAGTTTTCATCTATTTAGCCACATGTGTTTAGCTTTAAAATAAAATGTTGAGCATAAAAAATTGTAAAAGACACTAAAATATTTACAAAATATATATACACATAAAAAACACAATATTACAGTTTTCATCTATTTAGCCACATGTGTTTAGCTTTAAAATAAAATGTTGAGCATAAAAAATTGTAAAAGACACTAAAATATTTACAAAATATATATACACATAAAAAACACAATATTACAGTTTTCATCGTAGTGCAATTAAATTACACAGCATTATTGTTTACTTGAACACTAACAAACTTTCTTCTCACAAATGTCCCTTGATTGTGATCGCGACGTAGATATGGTGTCTCCTCTGCTGCTAACAGGATGCTTGGGTCACAAGCCACCGAGAATGGAGGTCGACCGTCGAGCATATCATAATCTTCATCTGTCTTATTCTCAACTCCTACGATTTTTCTTTTTCCAGGAAGAACTATATGACGCTTTGGCTCGTCTTTTGATGGGTCCGATTGCTTGCTCTTCCCTTTCTTTGTCTTGCTAGCCATGTCTTTTATATAAAAGACTTGTGTCACATCTTTGGCTAGGACGAACGGTTCGTCCAGAAACCCAATCTTGTTTAGGTCCACTATAGTCATCCCATACTCATCAATTGTAACTCCTCCTGCAGTCAGTTTCACCCATTGACACTTAAACAGTGGGATCTTCAAAGGTCCATATTCCAGTTCCCATATCTCCTCTATGACACCATAGTATGAGTTCCTATTGCCATTGCTGTCGGTCGCATCGATCCGGACACCACTATTTTGGTTGGTGCTCTTCTTGTCTTGGGCTCTTGTATAAAATGTATACCCATTTATGTCGTAGCCTTGAAATTTTAAGATCGTGGTCGATGGACCCCTAGCTAGAAAGGCTAGTTGTGCATCAATACCCACAACACCCATCAGATGTTCTCGCAACCAATCTGCGAAACTACTATTGTGCTGACGTTGAATAAATGTCGCAGTCTTTCCTGGATTTTCTTCGTACAGAATCTTCATGTGCTCCTCGATGTATGGAGCAACTAAGGCTGACTGCTGTAGAATTGTGAGATGTGCTTTACGAAATGTCAGCATGTCTCTGATTACCATCGTCTTTCTTCCTAGTGTGCCCTTTCCACCAAGTCTCCCCTCATGATGTGATTCAGGCAACCCAATCGGCTTGAGGTCTTCGATAAAGTCAACACAGAATTCAATCACCTCCTCTGTTTCGTATCCCTTAGCAATGCATCCTTCTGGACGAGCACGACTACGTACATACTTCTTCAGAACAGCAAAGTATCTCTCAAAAGGGAACATGTTATGAAGAAATACCGGGCCCTAGTATACGAATCTCTTTGACGACGTGAACTAATAGATGTGTCATAATATTGAAGAATGATGGTGGAAATATCATCTCAAAGCTGACAAGACATTCGACCACGTCGTTTGTAGCCTATCCAAATCTTCAGGATTGATCACCTTCTGAGAAATTGCATTAAGGAATGCACATAGCTTCACAATCGCTTTCCGCACATTAACTGGTAGCACACCCCTCAGTATGACGGGAAGCAGTTGGGTCATCAACACATGACAGTCGTGAGACTTGAGGTTTGTGAACTTCTTATCTTTCATGTTAATTATTCCTTTAATATTGGAGGAATAGCCTGACGGGACCTTGATACTGTTCAAGCATTCAAACATACTTGCCTTCTCCTCTTTGCTGAGAGTGAAGCTAGCGGGACGCAGGTACTTGCGTCCTTTGTCTCTGTTTTCTGGATGTAGATCATTCCGTAGATTCAAACGTTTCAGCTCCTGCCGTGCTTCCAGTGTATCTCTTGGCTTCCCATAAGTACCAAGGAAACTGATCAAGTTCACACAAAGATTCTTCGTCAGATGCATCACATCAATTGCGTTGCGGACCTCTAACAATTTCCAATAAGGAAGCTCCCAAAAGAGAGACTTTTTCTTCCACATCGCGGCACGGCCCATCCTCACCTGCCTTGACAGGTTGGCTTCCATCTCCCTTTCCAAATATTACTTCTACATTCTTCACCATATCAAATACATCTTGTCCATTGCGGTGTATCGGCTTTGTACGGTGCTCCGCATCCCCGCCAAAGTGTGGACATTTCTTTCGTAGTTCGTGCTTCGAAGGAAGAAATCGGCGATGACCCATATAAACAACCTTTCTACAATGCTTCAAATAGATGCTTTCAGTATCATCTAAGCAATGGGTGCATGCTTTATATCCTTTGTTTGTTTGTCCGGACAGGTTACTTAGTGCAGGCCAATCATTGATGTTGATGAAAAGTAGTGCCCTAAGGTTAAAACTTTCCTGTTTGTACTCATCCCACATAGTAACACCTTCTTCCTTCCACAGTTGTTTAAGTTCGTCAAGCAATGGTCTTAGATAAACATCGATGTCGTTGCCAGGTTGCTTTGGACCTTGGATAAGCACCGGCATCATAATGAACTTCCGCTTCATGCATAGCCAAGGAGGTAAGTTATAGATACATACAGTCACAGGCCAAGTGCTATGGCTACTGCTCATTTCACCAAATGGATTCATGCCATCAGTACTTAAACCAAGCCTTAAATTTCTTGCATCAGCATCGAACGTTGGGCATGCTCGGTCAATGTTTCTCCACTGGGATCCATCGGCGGGGTGCCTCAACATACCATCGTTCTTACGTTCTTCCTTGTGCCATCGCATCAACTTGGCATGCTCTTTGTTCCTGAACAAACGCTTCAGACGTGGTATTAAAGGAAAATACCACACCAGCTTCGCAGGAATCTTTTTCTTAATAGTCTCCCCATCAACCTCACCAGGGTCATCCCGCCTGATCTTGTAGCGTGCGCATTTGCAAACCGGACAACAATCCAAATTTTCGTATTCAGCACCACGATATAGGATACAGTCATTGGGACACGCATGTATCTTCTGCACCTCTAAACCGAGAGGGCAAACAACCCGTTTTGCTTCCCACGTTGTTGATGGCAATTCGTCACCCTCTAGAAGAATCTTCTTCACGAGTTTCAGTAATTCCTCAAAACCCTTGTCAGTAACACCATTACATGCCTTCCACTGCAAAAAATCAAGCGTGATACCCAACCTCTTCAGCCCCTCTTTGCAATTTGGGTACAAATCAGTTTTGTGGTCCTGTAACATACGATCTATCTTTTTCCTTTCCTTGTCATTGTCGCAGTCTTTCTCGGCATCACGTAACATTTGACCAAGTGCATCATTAGGGTCATTCTGTGGAGCAACATCTTCCTGGTCAGCACCATCCTGATCTGCATAATCCATTGCAACATCCGCAAAGGCACCATATTGAATGTCGTTATCATCCTCCTCTTCTTCGTTGTCATCCATTATGACTCCTCTTTCACCGTGTTTCGACCAAACCGCATAGTTTTGCATGAAACCATGGGTCATCAGATGGAAGTGAAGAACCCCTCTTGATTTGTACGATTTCTGGTTTTTACATTGCCCACATGGACAAAACATGTCACCTGACGGCAACATGTTGTCCTCCACCACATCGAGAAAAGCATGCATGCCATCAACCCACTCCTGACTGCGTCGGTCCGCCAAGTGCATCCAATGCCTATTCATCTACATTTAGCAAAGTGATCTAATTAAATCATACACATTACAAAAATAACAAATATCCAACACGACCAAGATTCATAATTTATTCATACATTACAAAGTGATCTAATTGAAAATAAAATTGTATTTCTCAAAGTCATAATGAAACACCACCAATGTCCATAATTTATTCAAAATGTCGTACATAAATTTCTCCACATCCAACATGCAACATGACCTATATCTTTAACCATCCTTGGGTGGGAAAGTACGATGCTCTGATATATTTTTTTCGGGTGCAGAAGATGGTGGAGCTGGGTTTGGTGGTGATGGACCGTAGCGCCGCAGCAGATCTTCAAGATCAAAACCAGGTTCCTCATCCCGTGCAACACATTCTTCATGTGTTTTTTTTAAAAAAATGAAGTTGTGCTTTCACCCAAACTCCTGGTTTTTTCGACTTATCATGAGGTCCTACAGGAGTTTTGCCCTTCCCGCGAGACGAACCACGATCACTATCACCGGTCCCACTCCCTCCAGCAGTAGCCATATTGATGAACTAAAAATACTCATTACAACTCAAAATCATTATATTCCAAATTACATAGCACACAAACTGAAAATCACTATATTCCATTTATAAATAAAATACTAAAAAGCATACTCAAAAAACATTTCTAACAGAATTTCTCCAATACATACATTACATTAAATTTAAACCACTATGAACACACATATATAACCCTTTCTCTCTCTTATATATCTTTTTCTTCACAAATTTCATATTTATAAAATATAGTAACGATAGAAGCTAAACAAGAACATGAGAGGATGAAATAGTGTACCTCGTAGACTCCTTCAAATGAGAAAAAGCTTCACAATTTTTGAAAAAAATTTGGCAAAATCTCCCCTCTCAACCCGAGCACACCATGAACACAGCTCGGAGTGTTCATGCTGGCTCGGGCGTGGGGAGGACGAAGGGTATATATAGGTAGATATTTAGCACCGGTTGCAGGCTGCAACCGGTGCAAATTTCGGGCATTTAGCACTGGTTCCTGGCTAGGACCGGTGCTAAATGTGCCTAGACATTTAGCACCGGTTGCCTCCATCAACCGGTGCTAAAGGTAGATATTTAGCGCCGGTTGCCTCCATCAACCGGTGCTAAAGCCCCTCCCTCCCCACCGACGCGCGCCGCGCGCGCCTGCGCGCGGCTGCTAGCCGTTGGACCCGGTGCTAATACTCCATTAGCACCGGGTCCAAAAATGACCCCTGTTTATGTGGTCCGCGGATGCGTCTTTCTCTTCTAGTGTGGTGGATGTTCATCATTCAATCTCAAGGACAACATGATATTACCATGGAATGAATACAACAAACAAAATTTTTGGCGGGTTTTACACAACCCCCTTCCCCTTACCCCTTGACTGTCCCAACCGCAGCCCGACTGAGCACCACCACACGTTCCACTTGGGAGGAACCTGCCTGGCCCGAGCTCACATGTAATCTGCGTGCATCTTGTTTAGTTCAGAATGTTGACTTTCATAAGAACTTTCTGCTGATTGAATGGGTTTGGATAAAGAATGAAATATTGCAAGGCAAATTTATGTTCTTGAGATCACATTTGTGGCAACTATGACAGGCCGATCCCCATGGATCTATTATGGACCAATCTATGATTCATGGTGTGTTATTTTGTGGGCACAAAAAAAGCCGAATTTTTCCCCCAAAAAAAGCTGAATTTTAACAACAAGCTGAGGTGGAAGAGTACAGAGGCCAACTTATGTTAGAAAGGCTAAACAAATCCCTAATAGTCCTATCAAATAATCTATATCTATACTAATCACAGACTTTCTAGAAAATCCCACATTAATCAGAGAAAAAGAAAAATATTTAGCCATTTGATCTATGATAGGACTAAATCTCACGGTTCAAAAAAAAAAAAGAGCCCGTGCATCTCTAATAAGAAAAAAAAAAGAGAGCCCACGACATCCCACGATATAGGGCATGTTTGGACGGAATTGCCCCAATTTACCCCAAAGGATCCAAACATGTAGAGTAAATGGGGTGGGGCAAATGTTTTGCCCCCTAAATTTCATTTGTCCCTAAAGAGTGTTAAATTGGGGCAAATATTTGGTGGGGCCCACCAAACTCTCCTGTCCTGTTCCCCTCTCCATCCCCCATCCCCCTGCGCTGCCGGCGCCGCCGCCGCCGCGTATGCCCCCGCGCCGCCGCCGCGTCTTTCCCCCGCGCCGCCGCCGCCGTCTCCTCCCCGCGTCGCCATCGTAAGCCATCTGCGCCGCCGTCTCCCGTCTTCTCGGGCCTCTTCCATCCACGCCGTCTCCCGATCCAGATTCGCCGCTGGACGGCGCGCGCGCGTGAAGAAGGACCGCCGCGACAGCAGCAGCCCGTCGATTGAGAAGGCCGGGCTTTATCTATCCGTCGTCATCTACTCGTAGCTCGTGCTCTGCTTTCCTGTCCTCCTCGCGATCTTACTACTGCTTCATATATACCTACTGGTGTTGCTGCTTGACTAGAAATCTGTACCCAATCTTCCGCGACGGGGGCCATGACCTAGTGGCTAGTACCACTGGTACTGTTGCTGCTATACTCACTCTCCTTCCGAATTATTACGATTCATGCTTGCTCTCTGGTCCCCTTAATTCTGTACCTGTGCTCCGATTTAGCAGCTTCATCCGTCTGCAGTTAAGTTATTATGCTTTCTGATTCCGTCTTGGAATTCCGATTGAATTTAGTGTCTAATTTAGTCATAGTAATGATGTTTCATTTTCCCATGATAGAGAAATTTAGTGTTTACATATATGTACTAGTATAGCATCTGCAGTTGTAGTCTCATAAGTAGGATGAATAGCAAGCATCCTAAAAGCAATTCCTTTTCATTTAGTGGCACACTAGCAAAGTAATTCCTGTCCCTGATGCTTGAATCATGATTGCACGTGTTGATTATTCCTTTGTCATCCTAGGCACAACTCTAGCAGCTTCTAAGAGTTGCCTCTGGAATAACTGAGTTCAATTTCATCAGCCTTGTGAAACAATTTTGCCATGCCATGTCATAACTGATTTAATTTTCATCGGCCTTGGAAAACATCTTTTGTTACAGTACAGTAAGCTGCTAATAGTTAATAAATGATTTGCTGATAGTATTGTGCATACAAATACATCGATAGTATGTGCTATGTTGAGTCCATTATTATCTCCCCGCAGGGGTACATGACTTTGGATTTGAGCTTGAGCAATTGAGCCTGAAGCTTCTAGGTCTCTATTGAGTCTCTGCTTTCATAATTTGATTCCTCTCGATCAAGAGCTGGAAGCTCTATGCTTTCTGTTTTTATGTCAGAAGTGGAATAATCATTAGACCAAATAGTGCCTTAGTAAACCTGTTGTCGGATGATCGCTGTAATAAGCATGCAACTAGATTGTGGCTAAGTTTTCACTTTTTCTGCTGCCATTGGAGGAATATATATAACTATGAATTATTTGGTAGATTACAAGCTATTGTAGCACTTGAGTTTTTCTTCTGTATTTCTGTGAAGTTTATGAATGGAGAATTAGAAATGAATAGACACCATTTCCGTTATCAATACCAGTACCATCTAGCTGCCATTGAAGGTTTTGATTAATAGCTCACCAGTACAAGCACTCCCTGTATGCATTTACTTCACTGTAATCGGTCTGCTACTCTGATCATAACTTGTGTGTATGATTCCTTCCATGAAAAATATAACACTACTACTACTTTCAATTTTAGTTTCGCCAAGCAGCTGCTTGCACTTTAAATAGTGCTTGCTGTCAAGGAATGGACCTTAAACCTGTGCTAATTACTTCAGCTGCTTGCGCTATCAAATTTATTTTTGTTGCAGTAGCAGAGTATTAATGACTCTTGAAAGTGACTAACTACATGAACCTAATTTGCAGTTTTCTGTACTAAATTCTCGAACCAATTCTTTGGCCTTTCAGTTTCTTGAACCAATTCTTGGGCATTTTGTTGCGCATTCAAAGATTTCCAATTGCCAAACAAGAGAATTATTGTAGCATGTATGGCTCTTCATAATTTCATTCGTGAGAGTATGCTGGCGGATAGGGACTTCGATTCTTGCGATGCGGATGAAAACTATGTTCCAATGGGCGATGATAATGACTTTGAAGATGAACTTGAGCTGAATACCCAAGAAGAAGAACCCCCTCATTGAAGATATGGACATGAATGATTTCTGTGATCAAATAGCTGATGCTTTGTTCTATAAGTGATGTTATATGTGTATGATTATTTATCACTTTGGAATGTTAAATAAATTGATGTGTGTATGTCGGCGGACAATTGTATGTGGCAGGCAGTTTTTGCCATTTTTTCCTTTTACTGAATAAAAATGTAAACTTTTGTTAAATAAGTTTTTAGGAAAGTTTTACCAGTTGATTCTTGCAATTCACTCGTTGATTCTTGTGGTTTGGCAGCAGTGCGCTAAGCGCTGCAGCTGTGCTGCTAAACCAACAACAGCGTGCTAGCAAAGTAGCAAGCCACCAGCAGCAGTGCGGGAACAGCTGGCGCCAGCAACTGTCCATTCAAATGGGCCATTGGGTAAATATTTACCCCCAATCCAAACACCTTAAGGGGCAAATTTTTTAGGGGCAAATGAAAGGGGCAAAACATTTGCCTTAGGGTTAATATTTACCCCACCAATCCAAACAGGGCCATATTCTACCCGCGGGTTCAAAATATGGTAAATAAACATCATCAAATTCCGGAGGGAAACACCATCCAGTCCACCTTTCGGACTTTCATTCCCTTTCTTTGCAGGAAAAAACATCTCACGACAATATCCTTGACCTTCGCCTGACGAACTTTCATTCCCTTTCTTTGCAGGAAAAAGAATCTCACGTCAATATCCTTTTCTTTCATGGATTTAATTAAAGAGACTAATTCTCTGTTTTTTCCCTGCTTTCCACGCCACGGATGAAGAAAAATTAATTGGATCCTGCTCTATTTTTGCGGCTCTTTTGCCATCTATCTATATCTAACCACAGACTCTCAAGAAAATCCATGTTAATAAGAAAAAAAGAAAAAAAATCAGACCATCGATCTCATAGGGCCAAATATTAATGATTCACATCATCACGTCCGCTCCCATTGCTCAAGTCCGTTTGAATATTCCTTTCGCATAGGAAAGAATTTTCTCCCTCCCCATATTCCTATTATTTCGTTTTTCAGAGTAGGAAAGAAAATTACTTTCCTTACGTTTATAAAGAATCACCATCAATCTATCGGTATGATGAAGCTAGAACGCATCAGCGCAAGACGGCAAACACCAACAGGTGGCCGTAGCCTGTAGACCTTCTAAAGCTTGAACATCAAGGATGCTGCACGGATCGAGGTGTTCTGGCACGTTACGAAAATTTGGAGATTAAAACCGTCTCAGAGGGTAAGGACAACTCATGTCTGGTGAATTTGCTGAACTTGATGGTAGAGTCATGGCACAGTTTGCGAGACCAGTTCAGTAATAGGACGCTGAGCCACAGCGTTCCTTCCATCAGCCAGGCTAGGTAAGCCAACATCGTCAAAGAGATTACGGGCAAAAATTTATGGAGAAGATGTGTGCTTGCCTACCTCTCGACCCGGTCGCATGTCAACTTAGGTTCCTTGACAGCTTATCGTTGTCACGTGGCTTTGGTCGATTATCAAAGTCCATGTTCATGCTGAAACCAGACACTCAGGCATGATAATTAATCATTAACAACGTCCGCCAAGCATCCTGGTTTGTGGTTGTTACAGTGGCAATGCAAGATTATCAATCCGGGAGCAGCTATATATCAGTGACAAAGAGATGAATAATTGCAGCAGGCTGCAATTTGGACGATGTAGGTTAACATTTATTCACAGGATCTTAGTTAACCAGGGTACGGTTCTATAGTGAGCAAAAAACCAGGTGCTGCTCCCAAAGTGCACATATATTTTCCATAGTCTGAGTGCAATTTGCGAAGGCGTCCTCCCCTGGTGGTAATTTTTGGTAATCTGGACTATCACAGTACACAATAGGATGTCGTTTATACCAATTCGATGACTTTGAGGTCTTGGTTCGTCTTCAGCAGAGTTGACAAGGTTTTACTACAAGAGTTATCAATATCGGCCAAAGGAGTATAAACTCGGAGGCACGTACAAGAAACTCTCTAATAAGTGATAATGATTGGGAAATAGGTAAGTACATATGTGTATGTGCATGCTATATAATCCAGCCATTATAACATATGATATTTAGGGTCCGTGTTACAAACTGCCTGTGCGAATGCACGGGTTCACGGCTAGTAATTAACTAATTACTTCCTCCGTTCCAAATTATATGTCATTTTGACTTTTATAAGTTCATAGATTTTGCTATGAATCTAGACATAGCGTTTATCTAGGTGGATAACAAATATTATGAACCTAATAAAGCCAAAATGACCTATAATTTGGAACGGAGGTAGTACTATCCCTAATTTCAGTTGATTGTAGGCATTATATTTAGGTCATTGCCCCTCTAGTTGCAACAGAAACATTCAATATTAATTAAGTCGGCATTATATTTGCAGCTATGACTAATTCTTAACCGAATCAGAAAGCTCTAATGATTTTTATAGAACTCCAGAACGGTTATCACATTACCAATGTTCAACCTCAAAAATAAAGAAAGGATGCCCATCACGTCAGAAGCACACGACAAAACCAGTGGACAAATTTAGTGTTCCGTGTATCAGTACCAGGTAGCACGGATATATGGAGCCTTAATTAGACCCAGTTAAGAGCATTAAAATGGTGCCGTCGATTGAAATGGAACCAACTGACCTTGTTCAGCGTAGGTTATATCAACCATTCTGCACCAAACCGCGTCTATTGAGTAGGGTGAGATACCACTTTAGTGGTTCGCAGGGCAGAATCGGGGAGTGAAAAATGTGAATTCTAGTTTGGCATTAGTATTCTTTACAGATAGAGCCGAAAGCATGGGACAATATTTGCCGTTGGCATGAGAGGTATTAGGAACAAAAATGTTAGTGTCTCATTCTTGGTGGTGTGTCAAGTGTCTCTGCCTCCGTCCACCTCCAAACACTTCTGTACAGCACATGCACCTCCAGCGGATCCCCAGCACAGCAGCTCCACCAGTGCAACAAGATCCCCGGCACAGCAGCCCCAGCAGTCAATTGGCAACTTTTGAGGGGTGTGCTGTCCTTCCTCCAAACCGCCCAAACCGCCTCTCATCACCGCTTCACCTCGTTGCAGCGAGATCCGATGAATTGGGCACATGGCATTGCGCCAACAGTAGACAGACAGGAATGCAAGTGCTGGAGTTAATTTGATTCTCAATATCCAACGAGTCCCAGCGAATCACTTAGCAATAAAAAATGGATAATTTCATTGTTTTACTTCATTTCTACACTTTAGTTTCCTTGAAAAAGTATACATAACCCCTCAGCCTGTCATAGGTAGTCTACATCACCCCCTCACCTATAAAAATGGATGTTATGCACCCTGAACTATGTGATACCGTATAGATAACCCCGTGAGGTGGTTTTGTAGAGTGGTTTTGTCAGCATGGAATGCCACATCACAAAGGGCCCACGAGGTCACTAGCACCGGTGGCCTGCAGCCGTGGGCAAGTCACTCTACTGCCTGCCACCCACACAGCCGCCGTGGGCAAGTTACAATTATGCCAAGAGAACAGGTGCCCTTTGTCCATTGCCAGCCAAGCTATGCGTGTGAAAGCAGTGGGTCCGATCCGCTCAGATGTCATAGGGGGCGCGCGAAGAACCTATTTCTTCATCTTAAGCTAGCGCAGAGTTTTCTCCTCCCCTCTCTCTCTTCCACGGTTGCAGGAATCCAACCTGACGTGCCACCGTTGGGGAAGGGGAAGAGAAAGCTTTGCTCTCTCTCTCTCTGCAAGAACAGAGTTCGATAAAGCGCATTTTTTTGCAGTGTCCAATTAAAAATCTCTCCCTCTCATGGCATTGGAACAATATTAAATGATGCGACATGGTATAATAACTGAAAACAAGCTCTCTGTCCATGTCCTCAAGTGGCCTCAACCCATGCATATGCCGACTCAGAGAAGGTTTGCTGTTGATAACCATACTAATAATACTTGTTATAAAAGGTGTGCAACGATATCTGTTGCTATCATAACCGACCTCTAGATGCTTTTTGCTATTTGCAATCAAGAAAAAAAGTGTACTGCGACATGGGGCAGAAGAGCTTGGACGGTCATAGAATTCTCCGATGCTAGTACTTCTCCTCCTTGCGTATGCAGAAAAACAAGACAAAATTGATGTCTACTCACTACCTGTAAATTGATCTTCTGTCCCAAGCATTAGTACTGGACACGAATTGGCATGGTACTAATGCAAATATTAGTATCGGGTCTAAATTTTGTAGACCATGGTGGCCTTTTAGTACCGAATCATAACACTACCCGGTACTAAAGTAAGCATTTGGTACAAGTTGATGTTATTCCCAATATTTATACTCCTGGACCCGTAAGTATCGGGTCATAATACCAACCGGTATAAAGCTGTTATATTGATTTACTAATTGGTCTGCCACATGTTACTTTAAAAAACATCTCAATCTTAGTCCCATGTGATGTATAAGTGAGATAGTAACTGAGGTTCTGGGCTCGAATCTAAAGCACCGTGCACGCGTGAAAACATTATAATCTTACCCGGTACTAAAGGTCACCCATCTAGTAGTGGCTACTACTTTCTACACAAGTTCAATTTTAATTTCAAATTTTGTAGGGTAGTTTGAAGGGACCGTGACACCCTAAGATGGGGGTAAATTAGGGTCAATTAAAAACCTATGGCTAAGAGCACATATAAAAACCTATTTCAATTTCTATCTAAATGTGCACTAGGTTTTTCTATGTGTTGCTAACTCTACCGCTAAAAGTTTTGCACCCTAGGTTCCAATCCTAGCACTACACATGGCAATTCTAGGAAAGGTAAATGCGGAATGTAGTGCAATAAGTAATGCGGAATGTAAAGTGATAGAGCAAGCAAACTCTCGACACGGCGATGTATCCCGAGGTATCGGAAAGCCACGGCTTTCCACTAGTCCTCGTTGTTGGAGCCCCTCTCAAAGGGAATGCCCGCGCAAGGGCATGAACTCCCCGGTCGAGTCACTCGTAGGATAGCCTACGGGACTTCCCCACACGCGAGTGGGTCTCCTGCTTGGACTCTTCCGGATGCTCCTCGCCGCCTCCACTTGGTTGAGCTTCGGCAAACTGCCTAGGGCCTCACCTCCCTAGCACAAAGTAACGGCGGCCTCTCCACAAACGCGGTTGGAGGGTCTCGCAAGACTTACAAGCCCCGATACTTACAACTCTTGGTGCGCGCAAGCACCGATAGATAGAGGTGTGCAAACCTCGCCTAAACTCTAGGCTAACACCTAAAGCAATGCGCTAAAAGGTCTAACTAGCACTTAATCAAGCACTAAGCTCTATGCTAATCACCTAGATCTTCTATTTAGCACTTTGGTGGAATGAGCACTTGCAAATGTGCAGAGCAACTTCCCAAGTCTCAAGCACTCTCCAAATGGCCTGCCAAGGGGGGTATATATAGCCAAGCAACTCAAAAGAGCCGTTGCTCAAAGATCTCCAACGGCTATTTTTTGTTGTACGGGTCGATTGATCCGACCACGTGTTGAAGCCCCGGTCGGATCATCCGATCCGTGCAAGTACCTTTCAAAACTAGCCGTTGCGCCCCCTCAGCCCCTTTGAAGTCAAAACTAGCCGTTGGGCTCTGACACACACGGGTCGATTCATCCGACCGGCGGTCGGATCAATAGATCCATTCATCCGACCGCGCGGTCGGATCATCCGATCCGTGCATTGATGTGGCGTGCAGACTCTCTGAGTTGGTCGCGGTATTTTGATTGAATGCTCCGATCGAGCACCGGTCGGATCAAACGACCCAGTCAACGTCCACCGTCCATTCTCGATCGGATGATATATGAAAGCTCCGACCGGCTCTTTCTCCTCTCGGTCGGATCATCCGATCCGTTCAACTTTTCACCTCAACCGCCAATCTTCCGGTCGGACGATGCCCTAATGCTCCGACCGCCTTTCCTGCTCCGGTCGGATCATCCGATCCATGTAATGTTGCTGCGACTCATCCAATTCAAACTTCTTTGAGTCGTGTCTTTGCCCCGGCTTTACTTGTGTGATGTCTTGGTCTTGTATTAAGGTCTTCTAGTGTCTTGTATGTATCTTTATGGCCTTGTTTGGTATTTGATCCACCAAGTCCATCACTTGTGCATCCATGTGACTAAGTCCTTTCATACTAGCAAACTTTGTTAGTCCATGGGTTAGTGTTGACACTCAATCACCAAAATCACAAATGGCCTATCACTAGGTCCATTTTCCTTACAATCTCTCCCTTTTTGGTGATTGATGCCAACACAACCAAAGCAAGCAAAAATAAATAAAAATAAACTAACCACTACTTGCTTTGATGCAATGCAAGAGCAAGAACATAAGATAATTGAAATATGTAAATGAAATCAAGTTGAAACCATACCTTGCTCTTACCAATTTGAAAACTTGAATTTTTGAATTCCCCATGTGATCATTTGGTCATAAGGCTCCCCCTTACTCCAATGCCACTTTTCTCCCTTTCTTGGACCAAGTTCTTTCTTGCAATCTCCCCCAAGCTTGAAATCTTACAATTTCCCCATGCTCAACTTGAGGTTCTTGCTTTCTTGCATGCTCTCCCTTTGAGGTGGCTCCCCGTTAAGGTATACTTGCTTTGGTCACTAAAATTCTCCCCCTTTGGAATCAAACACCGAAAAGGAAGACACTAAAAGCACAAGGGAGAGTTTCATTGATCATGATCTTTTGGATATGGAAGGCAATCAAGATCATAATCATGAAACTCACATAACATAGACTAAGCTCCCCCTAAGTGTGTGCATACATATAGTGGATGGCAAAGCGTATGCACAACTAGTCAATTAAGACACGATGAGGAGTTTAATCTATATTATGCATGGAGATAGCTCTAAATAAATTTCAAAAATATGATATCAATTGAGAACAAGAGATACCAAATTGAATGATAATCCAATTGAAATTAGAAGCTTGCTTATCTCCGGGGATTCTTCTCGTGCAACATGAGACTACACACATGATAAACTTGCAAACATTGTTAGTCTCAAAATCACAAACCATAAGATAGCTCCCCCTAAATTTGTGCATACAAGTATTTGACTTACTTGTGAGAGACATGCACTAGTCAATAACTGACATTGGGAGAATCTTATGACTTGTGAATTTGGCACAAAATATATGAAATAAAATCTAGTGCCATTTTCCTACAACTAATAAACCATGTAGGTTGCTCATGGGTTAGAGAGAAGCACAAGCAACCTACCATATGAAAGACTACTCTAGGCAATGCATTTGAATTTAGATATGCACATGCAATCCTAGACAAGCATAGGAACTAGATGCTAATTGAATTTGCATGAATTTAAATCTAGTTACCTTAGCTATGCATGGGAGGATTTGGGTATATGATGAAATGATTTTCAACTTACTCCAAATCTTGAGATACTTGGCTCTAGCTTGAAATGCTCTTCATTTGTGGCCAAGTCTCCAAATCCTCCTGAGTCCCGCGGGCTCTAAGTTGCCTTTGGAACCCAAACCTTCTTGGTGCCCTTCATGGTAGAGATGATATCCTTAGGCACCCAAATAGATTTGTTCCACCCCTTGCCTTGCTTGTTGATCATGTGAGCCACCACCTTGTCATCTTTCTTCTTTAGTAGATAGGGTGTGCTCTTCTTCTTGTCAACCTTCAAGTAAGGCTTAGTGTTGGTGTTGGAGGTGACTTTCTTCTTTTCTTCCCCTTTCTTCTTGTTCTTGCACTCATAGGACTTGTGGCCTTCTTGATGGCATGAGTAGCAAGTCACGGTTTCGCCCTTCTCAAGCTTCTTCACCATCTTTGGACGGTTATCTTGAGGAGGTTGCTTCTTGCTACCCTTACCATTTCCTTTCTTTTTAAGGCTTGACAAGTCCTTCTTGAGCTTCTCTACTTCTTGCTTGAGCTCATCATTCTCTTTAGCAATGAGATCATCACAATTTTCTATAACAACATTCTCATTGCATGATGGTGAGCAAGATTCATCAATTAAATCAATGCAAGAAGTAAATGCATCCATTTTAGGTTTTTCATCAAATAAAGGTGTGGATGTAATGTGAGAGGTAGTTTTAGCATTTTCAAGGCTCTCAATTCTAGTTGTTAGCTCATCATTCTCATTTAAGATCATATCGAATTTTTCTGCCAATTCTTGATAATTGGTTGATGAGCTAGCCAACTTCTCCTTGAGGGCCTTGTTTTGGGTAAGCAATTAGTTAATAGCTACCTCTTGAGTATGAACAAGATCCGCAAGCTCATTAATGGAAGAAGAAGAGTCATCATCACTTACATCGCTATCACTCATACCTTTGGCCATAAGGCAAATATGCGATGAGCTTGATGATGGCAAGAAGGACCTTGACTTGCGCCGGTTGTCTTCATCACTTGAGCTAGGTGCATCCCAACCGGCATTCTTGTTGACTTGATCAAGTTCTATCCCAATGAGGGCCTCCTTGCTTTTCTTCTTCTTCTCCCTTCTCTCTTTCCTTTGTCGCTTGCGTCTCTCCTCCATGGGTGGGCAAAATTCAATAAAGTGGCCCTTCTCTCGACACCCAAGACATCTATGTTTCTTAGCTTCCTTCATCTTGGAGTGGTGAGAGATCTTGCTCATGGAGATCCCATGCTTCTCTAGCTTCCGTAGTAGCTTTGTTACTCCTATCATAAGTTCCTTGACTTCTTCATCCGAGGGAGCGCTACTACTAGCTTCATCATCATCTTCTTCCTCATCATCACTATCTTCACTTGAGCTTGATGATTCACTTGAGCTTGAGCTTGAACTTGATTCTTGCTCATGAGATTTCTTTCTTGATTTGGAAGATTCTTGTTTTTCTTCCTTCTTCTCCTTCTCTTCTTGCTCCTCATCCTTTTGTCTTCTTTGCTTGATGAGGCAACTTTTTGGGTTGAAGATGAAGGAGAAGGGTCTTTGGTAATCTTTATGGTCATCTCATGAGCGGTGATCTTGTTCAACACCTTTGTGGGCTTCATCTCGTCAAATTTTCCCTTGAAATGAAGATAGGTGACAAGTTGACCATATTTTTCTTTTGAAGAACGGTGATGATCTTTTTTGTGACGTCACCATCAGATAGCTTGGTCAATCCTAATGAATTGAGCTCATTGACAATAATATTTAACCGTGAGTATATGTCATTAGCTAATTCATAAGGAAACATTTTGAAATCATCAAATTCCCTTTTGAGCAAGCTATACTTTTGTTCTCTAACGTCACTTGACCCATTGTGAAGCTCTTTGAGAGCCGTGAAAGGGGCTTCATCCCTTTTTCCGTCACTCTCCAAACACCTAACCCTCTAGCTTCTAGATAACAAGACATTCGTACTTGCCAATAGGGGTAGTTTGTGCCGTCAAAGTGTGGAGGCTTGCCTATATCACTCCCTAACTCTACGGATGTCATTTTGCTCGTTGGCGGTGAAGCCAAAGGTCCAAATATGAGCCACCGGCTCTGATACCAATTGAAGGGACCGTGACACCCTAAGAGGGGGAGGGTCAATTAGGGTCAATTAAAAAACTATGGCTAAGAGCACATATAAAAACAAGAGCTTGGACGGTCATAGAATTCTTCGATGCTAGTACTTCTCCTCCTTGCGTATGTAGAAAAACAAGACAAAATTGATGTCTACTCACTACCTATAAATTGATCTTCTGTCCCAAGCATTAGTACTGGACACGAATTGGCATGGTACTAATGCAAATATTAGTATCGGGTCTAAATTTTGTAGACCATGGTGGCCTTTTAGTACCGAATCATAACACTACCCGGTACTAAAGTAAGCATTTGGTACTAGTTGATGTTATTCCCAATATTTATACTCCTGGACCCGTAAGTATCGGGTCATAATACCATCCGGTATAAAGCTGTTATATTGATTTACTAATTGGTCTGCCACATGTTACTTTAAAAAACATCTCAATCTTAGTCCCATGTGATGTATAAGTGAGATAGTAACTGAGGTTCTGGGCTCGAATCTAAAGCACCGTGAAAACATTACATGACTTGAGATTTTTTTTTGGGGTCAACCGGTACTAAAGGTCACCCATCTAGTAGTGGCTACTACTTTCTACACAAGTTCAATTTTAATTTCAAATTTTGTAGGGTAGTTTGAAGGGACCGTGACACCCTAAGATGGGGGATGAACTAGGGTCAATTAAAAAACTATTGCTAAGAGCACATATAAAAACCTATTTCAATTTCTATCTAAATGTGCACTAGGTTTTTCTATGTGTTGCTAACTCTACCGCTAAAAGTTTTGCACCCTAGGTTCCAATCCTAGCAACTACACATGGCAATTCTAGAAAAGGTACATGCGGAATGTAGTGCAATAAGTAATGCTGAATGTAAAGTGATAGAGCAAGCAAACTCTCGACACGGCGATGTATCCCGAGGTATCGGAAAGCCACGGCTTTCCACTAGTCCTCGTTGTTGGAGCCCCTCTCAATAGGAATGCCCACGCAAGGGCATGAACTCCCCGGTCGAGTCACTCCGTAGGATAGCCTACGGGACTTCCCCACAAGCGAGTGGGTCTCCGCTTGGCCTCTCCCGGATGCTCCTCGCCGCCTCCACTTGGTTGAGCTTCGGCAAACTGCCTAGGGCCTCACCTCCCTAGCACAAAGTAACGGCGGCCTCTCCACAAACGCTGTTGGAGGGTCTCGCAAGACTTGCTAGCCCCGATACTTACAACTTTTGGTGCGCGCAAGCACCGATAGATAGAGGCGTGCAAACCTCACCTAAACTCTAGGCTAACACCTAAAGCAATGCGCTAAAAGGTCTAACTAGCACTTAATCAAGCACTAAGCTCTATGCTAATCATCTAGATCTTCTATTTAGCACTTTGGTGGAATGAGCACTTGCGAATGTGTAGAGCAACTAGTAGCAACTTCCCAAGTCTCAAGCACACTCCAAATGGCCGGCCAAGGGGGGCATATATATATAGCCAAGCAACTCAAAAGAGCCGTTGCTCAAAGATCTCCAACGGCTATATTTTGTTGTACGGATCGATTGATCCGACCTCGTGTTGAAGCCCCGGTCGGATCATCCGATCCATGCTAGTACCTTTCAAAACTAGCCGTTGCGCCCCCTCAGCCCCTTTGAAGTCAAAACTCGCCGTTGGGCTCTGACACACACGGGTCGATTCATCCGATCGGCGGTCGGATAAATAGATCCATTCATCCGACCGTGCGGTCGGATCATCCGATCCGTGCATTGATGTGGCGTGCAGACTCTCTGAGTTGGTCGCGGTATTTTGATTGAATGCTCCGATCGAGCACCGGTCGGATCAAACGACCCAGTCAACGTCCACCGTCCATTCTCGATCGGATGATATATGAAAGCTCCGACCGGCTCTTTCTCCTCTCGGTCGGATCATCCGATCCATTCAACTTTTCACCTCAGCCGCCAATCTTTCGGTCGGACGATGCCCTAATGCTCCGACCGCCTTTTCTGCTCCGGTCGAATCATCCGATCCGTGTAATGTTGCTGTGACTCATCCAATTCAAACTTCTTTGAGTCGTGTCTTTGCCCCGGCTTTACTTGTGTGATGTCTTGGTCTTGTATTAAGGTCTTCTAGTGTCTTGTATGTATCTTTATGGCCTTGTTTGGTGTTTGATCCACCAAGTCCATCACTTGTGCATCCATGTGACTAAGTCCTTTCACACTAGCAAACTTGGTTAGTCCATGGGTTAGTGTTGACACACAATCACCAAAATCACAACTGGCCTATCACTAGGTCCATTTTCCTTACATAGTTGTTGACATCATAATTCATGTCAAAGAAAAGTTATCATTTTTTGTCATTATTTTGCATATAATTTTGTAGTCCAATGATTAGTTTATTATTAAATTCATAACCTATAAATTAAATTTTAAAAATAGGAAAAAGTTCGAATTACTTCCTTAATACAATTTGTCTTTTTAAGTTCAAATTACCTCCTAAATCAAGCATAAGCAAAGTCCAGATTACCTCCTAAATTATGTTTTGGTTCAATTTACCTCCTAAACTATAACATTTGGTTCAACTTACCCCTTAATACAATTTGTCTTTTTTTTTCTCCATGTACAAATGAAATTTTAAGTTCAAATTTTGCAAGATGATAACATACATCATAACACATATAAAAATAATATGTCATGAAATTTTTATCATTATTTTCATATGGTAGAATATTAGATAATAAATTAATCGTTGAGACACAAAATTATGTGAACTATAATGACAAAAAAATTATAATATATTTTTTTGACATGCATTGTGATGTCAACTAACATCGTATAAATTTTAAACTCAAGATTCCAGTTATGCATGGAAAAGGACAGATCATATTAGGGGTTAATTGAATCAAATGTCATAGTTTAGGGGGTAAACTGAACCAAAACATACTTTAAGGGGTTATCCGGACTTTGCTTATACTTGAGGGGAGTAATTTGGACTTTATCCCAAAAAAAATATGATGTATTTTTTCTAACAGGTGTTATGATGTGTCCTAGCATCTTGCAAAATTTCATCTTATAAGTTATGGAGAAATAAAAAAGAAAATTAGATATAATATGACGTAAATTTAACTAGGTGACGTAATTTGGAGGGTAACTTGAACCAAAACATACTTTAAGGGGTTATCCGGACTTTGCTTATACTTGAGGAGAGTAATTTGGACTTTATCCAAAAAAATATGATGTATTTTTTCTAATAGGTGTTATGATGTGTCATAGCATCTTGCAAAATTTCATCTTATAACTTATGGAGAAATAAAAAAGAAAATTAGATATAATAGGACATAAATTTAACTAGGTGACGTAGTTTGGAGGGTAACTTGAACCAAGCAATGGTTTTTGGGGTTATCTGGAGTTTGGCTATATTTCAAGGAGCAATTTAGATTTTTACGTTCTTTTTATCAAGAATTATAAAGTTTACACTTTTGAAACTTGTTCTAGGAGATTAATGAGTTGTAAATTATGGCAGCTCTTTTATATTGTTCTCATATTGACAATACTACTTCAATGTAGTGTTTTTTAGCCCACTGTGCTCTCGAACTACTTTTGAATTTTGGCAAGAACACATTTGCTTTTGAGCACAAGGCACTTATGTTGGTTGTGACCACCAAGTAATGAATCCACACCTGCCATGTTATGCTTAGGCCAGTCTCAGTGGGAGTGTCATGAGCATTAAATATCATGCCACATCAACAATTTTGCTAACATGGCAGTCATATTTATGAAGGAAGTGTCATGGGATGAGAGAGGACGTCATGGTGATGACACTCCCCTGGCAGAGTTCTCAAAGTTTTCAGTCTTGACAACCGTGTGATAACACTCTCCACTGAGACTGGCCTTATTGTTTGCTTTGTTAGATAGTTCCTATATTATATAGTGTCGTACATGAAAGGAGAAGATCATATGAGCGACCAATGGAAAAGCTAGAGCAAAATGGAGGTGGGGTGCCCTTTCCTTATAGTTGCAAAGATTTGAGTCAGTGGGATGCATATATACTGAAAAATTGAACATAATCACTGTTCTATTTTTTCATTTTTGAAGGGTGCCTTAGCACCGTCTAATCCTATATAACTATATAGACGGTCCCCGCTAAATTACTATGGAGCTTGGCCCCTATTAGCGATGATTAAATGTCACGAGCTTTTTGTGCCATTAAATATGTTAGAATAGGTTCTTCAAATTAAAATCTTAGTGGTGTTGAGAGGTCTTAGGAACTCTGAAGTGTGTATGCATCAATATGCAAGAGCCACCAGCATTTGTGACACGAGAAACAACGAAAGAGCTCGAGTTAATAATGTCAATAAGAGGTCATCAGCTAACCCATGTCGTTAACCATACAAGCGTTGTGTTGCAGCATAGCACCCACGTTGCGTTGGACAACATGATGCCAACACGCGCCGCTTCACGCTACCGTGGAGATATCAAGTGATGGAGCAGGGGCGTCTCAAAAATGCAAATTGGTGCCTAAAAAATTTTCAGTTGTTTTGTCCAACAAAACTACAGCCTACTTTCACCAATGTCACTAGGCTACAAACGATTTGGCGTGGCGGCCAAATCATATATGCGCTGGCGGGTGAGCCGCCCGCCAGCAATCGTCTGCCAGGAAAATGGCTATCTGTGCTGGAGGGCGCCGCACCCTCCAGCAGAGATACAATCTGTGCTGGTGGGCTACTTAAGATACCGCCAGCACAAAGAGCCATTTGTGCTGGCGGGCCGCATAACAGCCTGCCAGCATCCTATATTTCTGTGCTGATGGATGCATTATGTGGCCCGTCAGGACAATAGTTTCAAAAACCAGATTTTGATGCATCATGGTATGGCTACAAAAATGAACATGGTACGGTAGACTGATCCTTAAATTTTGAAATTGTATTTTGATGTATTTTTGAAATGAGCCGCTGTTAAAAAATTAATGGGCCGTAATTAAAAACATAATGGGCCGCCGCTAAAACTTAATGGGCCACTGTAAACAAATTATTGGGCCGTCAAAAAAATTAATGGGGGCCAGCATCAGAGATCTCAGTTGTCACGTCATCAGTAACGTCAGCTACCACGGGCAAATGTCCATGTCACTAGCCATATCATTGCTGACATGTTGGCCGCCACGTTGCAACCATCTGTGACGTTTTACCTCGTCACAAAACTTGAGCCTGGGCTGGACTACATGAGTCCAAAAGCGTTTGATGACGGTTACAAAACGTCATAGATTGTGCTCATCCCTGACGATTTCGAAGAAAACGTCGGCATATTCAATCTATGGCGCTTAATAGATGACGGTAAGTAAAATCATCATGGACAAAATTCTATGATGATTTTTTTATGATCCTTCACAGAATAAATAGTATCTTGTAGTGTTCCATGGCCATGCCAAGTATTGGCGGGAGGAGTATGTGACCTTCTGTCGCATCTTTGTGTTCTGTGAAAGCACCAGTGGTAGGATTGAGTACAGAGAGTAGCCTCATTAGGTAATCGTGTAGGCTGTACTATGTACATCTTATGTTTTATCTGTTAAGTTTCAATAAGAATAGAGGGGGTTGGTTCAGCTGTCTACTGAAGGACCGATTAAGCGACCAGAGAGGGAGGGAGTGAATGGGAGCCGATAAAAATTTCTTTCCCGAATTCGGCTTCCCAACTCAACTCCAAATCCTTCGAAAGCGATCTTGCCAAGATCACGTAGCTACTGTGAAGCTACAAACCCTAGGAACAAGATTAACGCAGCGGAACAAATATCGAATAAATCGAACACGAATCAAACAAGAACAACCCAAATCAGCATCTCTCGGTCAGGAGCGGTCACACCTACATCCAGGGGCGGTTGCACCGACCTGGCCTCCCAGGGGCGGTCACACCTATATCCAAGGTCGGTCGCACCGGTCTTGCCAGGCAGCATGGGAAAAAGTCAACTCGAGATCGGATCTCCCAAACGGCTTGGAGTCTTGAGACGAAACTTTGGGTAGATGATATACACCACAAGGAGAGGCTATGCCCCAAAAATCTCGGCCTCAAACCTCCTAGAACTCCGGGAATTTCAGATCTTGCATAGAACACACCCTCCACGAGTTCATCCCAAAATCTTCAAATCTAGGCCGATTCCCGGCGTTTGGGGACAAGGGATCACCAAGAAAAGAGGCACAAGGCACTCATACGTGATTCTCCCAAAGAAATCCGAGAGAAAACGGGCTAGGAAGTGAAGAACGAAAATCCCCCTAAAATGGCTCCAAAAATACCTCCGAAAATAGGAAAAAGAAAAGTATCTCGGGAAATCAAATCATGGCACAAAGATGAATATATAAGCTCAATCACATCACCATGAATTCATCTATACAAACCATGAATGATTCAAACAAAGTTCTAGATGGAGAAGATGAAGGGAAAATAAACAAGCTAAAGAGAAAATGAAAACCAAAGAGATGGCTGCCACCAACCCCTAGGGGGCCCAAACGAAGGGAAACCGTCCACCCGGTGGTCTTCTGGCCAAACCACCAAACCCCGCGTGCAAGCTTCGGTTGTGAGCCGCTACCTTGCACCGGCTTCATGTCCGCGTACGAGCTTCGGTTGTGAGCCGCTACCTCGCACCGGAACCACGTTCCCTCACTTGTTCTTGCCAGCATGTGAACCGCACTTGATCCATCCGGCCACCGGGTCCCTCGAACCAAGCCTACTTGTCTCTCTGCTCCTCGGACGCCGCCATGGCTAAGACCTTTCGCGCCTGTTCTTCACCTGCACCAATGCAATCAAGCCGCATTCTACACCTGCAATACTTGACCCAAGGGAAACGTCAATCCACACCACGTTGTCAATAACTCATCACACCAGGAAGCGACCATCCACCGGTCCTCGGACACACCGGGTCCTCAATCTCCCCCTTGATGAGTGCATTGACAACACACACATAGTCACCATAGATATCAAAAGAGAAATAGAAAAGAAATTAAAAACAACGCTCAAGCAAGTGACCAAAAGCAGAGACAAGCCGAAACAAAGTCACTCACAAGAGAAAAACTCCAGAAAATGCCGACCCTTCAATAAGAAGCGAAAAGGGCTTAACACCATCGGCAAAAGAGCAAAACACAAAACACAAGTCACAAATCTCCAAATCACTTTTCAGGACACACAAAGCACTCCCCCTGAATTGATGAAACTCCCCCTGAACAAGTGAACTTGTGCGTGCAAAAATACATCGAAAATGGATCAAATCCACAAAACCTCGTGCCACTGCACAGGGTCGGTTGGACCACCCTGGAGGGCCGGTTGGACCGCCCTTACTTCAGGGCCGGTTGAACCGCCCTGCCCAGTCAAAGCACAAAAAATGCAAGTCACATAAGAATGCTCGCAACGATGCCGTTTCAACTCAAAAACTTTCCAAATGTACCCAGCAATGTTTTCCAATACTCAAACTCTCCCCCTTGTTGACAATGCACAAATCAAGGCAAAAATGCAAAAGTTTCAACTATAAGCTTCTCAAATAGACAATGAGCGATACAAAATTCTACAAGTTAGAGAAAAGGCAAACTAGATAGTTCATAGCATTATAAGGGCATTGCCACCAAGAAGGTAAAGATATATAGCCATTTGACAAAGCCATGATCAAGTTGTGCAATTTTATCAAAAGTTTCACCTCATGAGCAAAGTCCTAAACATGGGTCATTTGAGTAAAAATAAACTTCATCTCACCAAGATTATGATAGGATAAGTATTCTTGACAAAAGATCATTATAAACGCCCAAAATCTATCTCATGTCATGTCAAAGCACGGAGCCATGTGTTCACTTCTCAAGGGAGACTTCTCCGGCAAACAACATGCAACAGCTTAGCACCCATGTGTGTAAGTGTGTGCAATGGTGAAAGCATAGACACATGAGCATAAATTTCTTCAAATGTATCTTTCTCTTATCTTTCTTCTTTCATGCATAGACATCTCATTTTTCAAGATTTTCAAATTAAGCATGGTACATGAAATGTCTTTGCAACAAAAAGAAGCTTATGCTCCTCCACAAGATAAAGCATGGGCTGAACATTCACAATGACAAAGGTCTTTGACCCAATTGAAAAGAATATCACATCCGAGCATGATTCTAAGCAAGATATAGCCATTTCGGCTCAAACAAGACATGCAAAGGCATTTACTCATGGGTGAAAAGAGTTTAAGTTCAGTTTGTCATTTTTCTTCAAAAATTGACTATCTCAAAAGAATATATATCAAAACCATCAAGAGCATAGCCAATCATACATCCAATCCCTAACAAGCCTGCCTAAGCTCTAAAATGTAGCAAGATGTAGCAATCACTGCATATAGGAGAAGCTCATCCTAAGATATGATACAAATGCAACATGATATATCACAAGATGCAAAAACCAAAGCTATACATCAAGATCCAAAAGCGAAAAAAGTACATCAAGATACAAAGATGGTACAATAGTATACATATGCTACAAGAGAAGCCTCAAAAACTCAGCTCAGAAAAATGCACACACACCAAGTTCTCCTCGCAAGCGGGTGAAGGTAACTTGGTCAAGTGGTTTGGTGAAAATGTCTGCAAGCTAGTTTTGGGTAGAAACATGGGCAAGCTCAATATCTCCTTTCTCCACATGATCTCTCAGGAAATGGTACCTCACCTCTATGTGTTTGGTTTTGGAGTGAAGCACGGGATTTTTGGCTACGCTTATGGCACTGGTGCTATCACAAAGAAGGGGTACATGGGACATGTCTAAGCCAAAGTCTCTCAAAGTGTAGGTGATCCAAAGCAGCTGGGAACAACAACTAGCGGCAGCAACATACTTGGCTTCTGTGGTGGATTGGGCTACACTGGACTGCTTGCGAGAAGACCAAGACACAAGGGACGAACCAAGAAACTGATACTGACCAGAAGTAGACTTACGATCAACACGACACCCAGCATAATCCGCATCAGAAAAACCATGGAGTGCAAGTGTGGAATTAGCAGAATACCAAAGACCCAGCTCAGGAGTGTACTTGAGATACCTGAAAATCCGCTTGACGGCCTGTCGATGTGAAGTCCTCGGTGAAGCCTGAAAACGAGCGCACAGACACACGCTGAACTATATGTCCGGCCTCGTCGCCGTCAAGTAGAGGAGGGAGCCGATCATGCTCCGGTACTCCTTCTGGTCCACTGGTTCTCCGTCCTCATCCGCATCCAAAGTTGTAGTCGTACTCATCGGTGTAGTCATCGGCTTGGAGTCGCTCATGTCGAATTTCTTGAGAATGTCCTTCGTGTACTTGCTTTGGTGCACGAACGTCCCGTCCTTGGTTTGCTTGATCTGTAGCCCAAGAAAGAACTGCAACTCTCCCATCATCGACATCTCAAATTCCCTGCTCATATCGTCTGCAAACTTGGCAACAATATCGTGAGAAGAGCCACCAAAAATGATATCATCCACGTAAATCTGAACAGATTAAAAGATCATTGTCATTCCTCAACAAGAAGAGCGTCTTATCAACCTTTCCCATCACAAACTCCTTGCTAAGCAAGAACCCCCTCAACCTACCATACCACGCTCTGGGTGCTTGCTTTAGGCCATATAAAGCTCAGGTGGAGTTTGAACACTCGGTGTGGGTATCTCTCACTCTCAAAACCCGGGGGTTGCCTCACATACACTTCTTCCTCGATCACCCCATTCAGAAAGGCACTCTTCACGTCCATTTGGTACAATTTGAACCCTTTAGCAACAGAGAATGCTAGAAGAATTCGAATTGCCTCCAAACGGGCAACAGGAGCAAAGGTCTCCTCATAGTCTATCCCCTCCTGCTGCAAAAACCCCTGAGCAACCAACCTCGCTTTGTTTCTCACAATCTCTCCACCCTCATCCCTCTTGTTTTTGAAAACCCACTTGGTTCCTATAGGATGGCAATTTGGAGGTGGTTCAACTAACTCCCACACCTGGTTTCTCTCAAAATTTTCTAGCTCTTCATGCATGGCATTGACCCAATCAGAATCAGATAAAGCATGTCCAACATTTTTGGGCTCAAAAGACGCAACAAAAGCAGAATGAGCGAAATGAGAGATGTTCTATGACCTCGATCGTGTAGTGCGTTCATCCAAGTTTCCGATGATCTTCGAAGGTGGATGATCCCTCTGTACCAGCCGGGGAGCTTCTCTCCTCGAGATTGCCTCCCCCTCAACATCAGTTTCCACTTGAACTTGATCATGTGCGCGACTCGATGAAGGTGTAGCAGAGGGGCCGTCGTCGAACGTCGTGGTAGTAGTGGAAGTAGAAGGTACAAGATCTCCACACGGTGCATGATTCTCCTCATCATCTTCTTCACCAAGCTGTTCTTCCTCAAAGATGGACTGTCCCAACTCATCATCACCTGCACACTCAAAGACAGAAGAGCTACACGGAATGGTCTCGTCGAAAGTGACTTCGCAAGTCTCCATGATTTGGTTAGTTTCAAGATTGAGCACACGATATGCACGACAGTGATTCGCATAACCAAGAAAAATTCCATCCATCGAACGAGACTCAAACTTGTCCAAATTTCCTTTCTTAAGAATGAAACACTTGCAACCAAATACCCGAAAGTGACTCACACGTGGGGAACGACCATGGAAAAGCTCATAGCATGTTTTCTTCTTGAAAGCACGAAGGAAAATCCGATTTGAAACATGACAAGCTGTATTCACTGCCTCAGCCCAATACTTCCTAGGAGTCCTATGCTCATCTAGCATCGTCCTAGCCATTTCACAAAGAGTCCGATTCTTTCTCTCAACAACACCATTTTGGCAAGCAACATATGGCGAAGAATATTGATGTTCGAGAGCAAGATCATGACAAAAGGCATCAAAACGAGTGTTCTTAAATTCCGTACCATTATCACTACATATAGCTCTCATGGCACCACCGTTACTCTCATTTTTCAACCTTAAAATCAGATCTTGAACAAAATCAAATGTCTCATCCTTAGACGCCAAGAAGAACACCCAAGCATACCGAGAACAGTCATCCACAACCACAAGAACATACAATTTCCCACCGAATGAGCGAACGTGAGCGGGACCAACCAAGTCCATATGCAAAAGCTCCCCTGGACGCTCAGTCATCACATTAGTCAAAGGTGGAAGAGAAGCAGCAACCATCTTACCATGCCTACAAGGTGCACAAACCAAATCTTTCTCAAACTAGAGCTTAGGCAATCCTCGGATAAGGTCAAGAGCACTCAAGCATGTGAGTAAATCAAAACTCACATGACCCAATCTCCTATGCCACTTCCAAAGCTTAGAAGAAGTACCAGCCAGCAAACATCATGAATGACCAAAAGATCGAGAAAAATCAGCACGAAAAATCTGTCCCTCGGGTACAATCATACAAACAAGATCATCTCGAGAATCAAGAATTCGAGAATCACCACTCTTAAACCGAACCTCATAACCCTCATCAAGAAGCTGAGAAACTGAAAGTAAATTAAAGCCAAGATTCTTGACAAGAGCAACCCGCTTCAACATAAAACTGTCACTCACCTGAATAGCACCCTCAGACAGCACTCGACATCTACCCTTATCCTCGAAAGTGATGTACTGCCTGGACACCACCGGGGTGAGGCTGGAGAACCACTTCCTATTACATGTCATATGTCTCGAACAACCAGAATCCATCAACCAAAATTCTCCAAGCCTCCCACCAGCACAATCAAAAGCGAGAACGAGAATGAGCGAACGACTTGACACTGGGGTTAGCACAGAAAGAGTTAAACCAGTGTCGAGCCATCTGCTCGAAAGAGGGGTTAGCAAAATCAGTACTACCACGTGAAGCCCTCTCGTCTCTCACCATCGGACCTCTAGCACCACGCGGTGGAAAACACGGCCTAGACTCTCTCCTACCCTCAAAGCTACGGTCAAACCTCCCTGCACCAAACTGACCACGAACTGGAGGCCGCCTAGCAAACTCACGACTAGCTGGAACACCACGACTACCCAACGAAGGAACTATACGCACAAAGGCCTCACCTCTAGGCAAGGGTGAACGAGACATAGGCACACTACGGGAAGAGTAGTACCTGTCCCTGTTCCCCATCTCCTTCTCTCGCCTCACCTCCCTCTTCTTTCTCCAGCAAAACTCCTCTAGGTGACCATCCCTTCCACAATGTTCACAATGGAAGCGGACTGGTTTAGGCTTTGGGGTTTCTCTCGGCTGTGGCCTCTCTCTCGGCTGGTGAACCCCACTCCTCACAAAAGTCACTCTCCTCTGGAAGTTGTTTGTCTTTGGTGGAAACTTGGGAGGATCTGGAGTGGTGTCAAGCTTGTTCAACAGGTGGTTGGGCTTAGGTGTGAAGCTGTTCTTTGGTGGAGTTCTCTCTGGTGGTGTTGGGATGTTTGATGTGGAACTGGTTTGCTCTCTCTCTTTCTCACATCCACTCTCATCAACCTTCTCAGAACCCAAACCACGACCATCAGCTCTCTTGAACCCAGCAATCAACATCTTAAGCTGAGGTTCACGACCACACAACCAGCCCAAACACTGACGCAACTCATCATTCTCATCTTGCAAACGATCAATAGACTGTGCTAGCTCAACATTCTTCAAAGCAACAACATCACAGGCAGAACAAGAGTTTGCAATAGGAGATTTCAATTCAGCTTCAAGCGAACTAATCATGGTACGAGATTCAAGCAACTGAGCATGCAAAGTAGGACAAGAAGTACAAGCACCTAACAAAGAAGATCTAGACTTCAACTCAGCAAGCTCAACCCTAGCATCTTCTAGATCATCTAAGCGTGTCATGTGTTTTTCTTTAAGGGCAACCAGATCAGCAAGGTGCACATCACAGAAAGAGCATTCAATTTCATCAGTCACAACAGGAGCATCTTTCAGCACACCAATCTCAGACTCAAGCTCAGCTATCCTCTTTCTAGACTCACAAAGCAAAGACTCAAAATCCATCGCCTTCTTTCTAGTCTCAGAAAGTAAGGCCTCAAGCTCCACTACCCTTTCCTTCGACTCTCCTAGCAAAGACCTAAACTCTCTCTTCTCCTTGTTGGTCTTCCTAAGCACATCATCACGGTTATCGACCAACTCTTCTAGTCTAGCAATCTACTTATGCAAAGAGGTGGGATCGGTCAATACCTCATCCTCGGAGTCGGAGTCGGAGTCGTCCTTGCTCTTCACGGAGTTGTGCGCCATGGTGCAGTAGTCGACGGCGGAGAAGGAGATGCCGTTGAAGTTGCGGTTCACGTGCTTCTTCTCCTTGCGGTGGCCGCGGTCTTCATCTTCGCTGCTCGAACTTGACGATGTGTTGGTGGAGCTCCTATATCCAAGGTCAGTCGCACCGGTCTTGCCAGGCAGCACGGGAAAAAGTCAACTCGAGAACGGATCTCCCAAACGGCTTGGAGTCTTGAGACGAAACTTTGGGTAGATGATATACACCTCAAGGAGAAGCTATGCCCCAAAAATCTCGGCATCAAACCTCCTAGAACTCCAGGAATTTCAGATCTTGCGAAGAACACACCCTCCACGAGTTCATCCCAAAATCTTCAAATCTAGGCCAATTCCTGGCGTTTGGGGGCAAGGGATCACCAAGAAAAGAGGCACAAGGCACTCATGCGTGATTCCCCCAAAGAAATCCGAGAGAAAACGGACTAGGAAGTGAAGAACGAAAATCCCCCAAAAATGGCTCCGAAAATACCTCTGAAATAGGAAAAGAAAAGTATCTCGTGAAATCAAATCATGGCACAAAGATGAATACATTAAGCTTAATCACATCACCATGAATTCATCTATACAAACCATGAATTATTCAAACCAAGTTCTAGATGGAGAAGATGAAGGGAAAATAAACAAGCCAAAGAGAAAATAAAAACCAAAGAGATGGCAGCCACCAACCCTAGGGGGGTCTATTATATAGTCCAAGTGGTGGTGCTCTAAAGACTAAACTAACCCTAAGTGATACATTCCCCTCAGGGGCAAATTTGACATTTTTTGCGAAGATTTTTCCGGCTTGGACACCTTCCACTGCAAGCTTCCCTCCGACGCAAGCCTTGCAGTCACGCCGCGTGTCCTCCGGATCGAAGCTCCTCGACGCTCATGGGCGACCTGCCCAGGTGGGACCAGTCACACCGCCCCTGGGGGGCGGTTGGACCGCCCCTGGCTGGCAGGCCGGGCCGTCGCTACACCGAGTCCTCGGCCTTGGTTTTGAGGCCCAAACCAAGGGAAACCGTCCACCCGGTGGTCTTCTGGCCAAACCACCAAACCCCGCGTGCAAGCTTCGGTTGTGAGCCCGCTACCTGGCACCGGCTTCATGTCCGCGTACGAGCTTCGGTTGTGAGCCGCTACCTCGCACCGGAACCACGTCCCCTCATTTGTTTTTGCCAGCACGTGAACCGCACTTGATCCATCCAGCCACCGGGTCCCTCGAACCAAGCCTACTTGTCTCTCCGCTCCTCGGAGGCCGCCATGGCTAAGACCTTTCGCGCCTGTTCTTCACCTGCACCACTGCAATCAAGCCGCATTCTACACCTGCAATACTTGAGCCAAGGGAAACGTCAATCCACACCACGTTGTCAATCACTCATCACACCAGGAAGCGACCATCCACCGGTCCTCGGACACACCGGGTCCTCATCTACAACTTCACCTGTTAAATTAGATGACCATTCTGTATTTTTAGTGTTGCATAAGTTCATATTTTTTTTAAAAAAATTGAGACCAATTGTAGGGGTCCGGATCTCAGCCTCTTACAAAGATTGGGCCATTCGAAGTGGCCCGGGTCTCAGCCGCTTAGAAAGAATGGGCCTTTCTAAGCGGTTCGGATCTCAGCCGATTAGAATGTGTCCCGTATTTATATATATGATACAACTGGTGCTGGTCCATTTATTTGAAATCCTAACCCTTTCCTCCACCTCCACAACCACCGCCGCCCACACACATCTCCTCTACCTTGGCCTCCACCGCGCCGCCGTCCTCCACCTTAGCCTCCATCGAGCCATTGTCCTCCACCGCGTCGCCATCCTCCTCCACCTTAGCCTCCATAGCGACACCGATGAAACAGGAGGTCACTGCCTTGGTCACGGCTTCGTCTTTTGACACAGCGGTGACAGCCTTTGCCAACGCTGCACCGAGGGATGCCGCCATACACGTTCTAGCAAGGGCTGCAACATAGGCCGCCACCGAAGCAATGGGTGTACGATCTAATATGCAATATTCAATACTTACACCATGATCTAATCAGTCTTAAGTCATATTTATTGAGATGATGATGTTTTTGTTGTAGTGTCTACTACTCCCTCCGTCCCAAAAACAAGACGTTTGGGATTCAAATTTGTCCTAAAAAACAAGTCGTTTTACCTGATTTGTCAAGGTTGCATGTGTATGTAGGCATACAACAGTTGGTTAGCAATCAAATCTGGCTAAAAGATAGGGGCAATCAAGGTCATTTACATATAGAATGACTTGTTTTTTGGGGCGGATGGAGTATGTTAGAAAATCACATGCTGATTTTTTAATTTGTTCATGATTTATTATATTCAGAATTTAATATTGCATTTGGATAATTATTCAACAATACCAAACAGCATGGTACCTATGAGGAATCTGAAGAGCCAGCTGGGGGGACACCTTGCTGCAAGCAATGAATGAAGGAAAGCAGCAATAGTATAAAGACATGCATGTTGAGTTTGGACCTCACATATATTAGTAGCACTGAAGGACTCATCGACACATTTAGAAGCATTAAAATTTGTGGGGGGAAAATTGAACTGGAATTTAATGGACCATTCATCGACTGAATAAAACAACTGATTGTCGAACACAATGTATAAAATGCATTTGGCTGAACCACATACCGAAGAGGGGTAGAGCAGAATGAGAGTACTTGTTCTGGAGTAGTTTGGAGAGGCAGGAAGCTAATAATTTCCTTGTTTTGATATTCTGTTTAGAAGATAGAAATGGAGGACGTTATCCAAGATGGTTTGAGAGGTATTGGGAACAAAAATCATGTCCTGTTCCAAGGTGCCTTGTGCTGGGCAGGAGTATCGACCGTAACGGCAGTTTAGCAACCCCTAGGTTCATTTGGACCATTGGGCACATATGACAAAGCTGCCTCGCGCCCGATGCCATCACAGCTGCGAATTACTGCTTAAACCATGCGAGTGTTAGGGTGCTTTACTACGGCAACAGTGCTTGTGTGGCGTGGGGAACACCCAATACGCTGTGCTTCTCTGCAGCCGGAGTGGAGTTTTCAGACCTTGTTTGCAACGTTAAGCTGAGGGTTAGGGCCACTGTCAGGCATGTGTTGTTGTAACCAAGTAAGAAGGCTTAAACACAAGGAACTAGTGAACGTTGGT